>CM041628.1:61787976-61926305 GCA_023333625.1 Bothriochloa decipiens
GGCGATCCAGGTAAAGAACAAGTGATCTGTCCTCATGTACGAACAGATTCAATCAGAAAAATGCTAGTCACTTGAACATCGTCCTGTCAAATGCAATTTTTATTTTTATTATTAGTTGACCTGAAAATTACGAAGCTGTCAAATGCCTGACGTAGATATAATCTTATGAATTCCTGTCTAGGTTCCTTGATAAGGCTGCCATTGTAGCGCCATCCTCCGGAGACGGTGAGAAAGGACCCATAAGCCCTTGGAGACTTTGCACGGTGTCCCAGGTCGAGGACCTGAAGATGGTGCTCCGGATGTTTCCCGTGTGGGCGTCGATGGTTCTCTTCTACACGGTCACCGCCCAGATGTCGTCGACCTTCATCGAGCAAGGCGAGACCATGGACAACCACGTCGGGCCATTCACCGTGCCGCCGGCGTCCCTCGCCATCTTCGACGTCATTGCCGTCATGGTCTGCATACCCATCTACGACAGAGTGCTGGTGCCGCTGGTCCGGCGCGCCAAAGGCAAGGAGCGGGGCCTATCACAGCTGCAGCGGCTGGGCGTCGGCCTCGCGCTGTCCGTCGCCGGCATGTTGTACGCGGCGCTGGTCGAGGCCAGGCGGTTGTCGCTCGCCCATGCAGCCCCGGACAGGCAGCCATCGATGAGCATCATGTGGCAGGCACCGGCGTTCGTGGTGCTTGGCGTGGGGGAGGTGTTTACAGCCGTCGGCATCCTTGAGTTCTTCTACGATCAGTCGCCGGACGGCATGAAGAGCCTCGGCACGGCCCTTGCACACCTCGCCGTCGCGGCAGGCAACTACCTCAACTCTGGCGTGCTCGCCGCCGTCGCGGCTGTCACGACGCACAACGGGAAGCCAGGGTGGATCCCCGATGATCTGAACAAGGGCCACCTGGACTATTTCTTCTGGTTGATGGCTGTTCTCGGCGTGGTGAACCTGATGTACTTCCTGCATTGCTCCATTAGGTACATAGGCAACAAAGGCAGCACTGCACATACCCTTGAGTCTTAAATACTAGGTCAATACCGGTGTGTTACTACGGGTTTAAAACTTCATAGCAGCCTATGTGTATTGCTGTTTAATGCATAAGGAAAAAAAAAACAGTTCATCATGTTTCCCAATAGCCGTATATAGGGCTCCTTTGGATCAATCATTCGCCTTCCAAGTTAAATGGTTGAATCCAAACTAGCCCATAGTGTAGTAGATGAAGCACGTGCAATCTAATTCGTGCCAAAAAGAACTATAATCATTTTTGCATTCGTTAATTTAGTCATAAGTGTAGAAGATATGGGTAAACTTTCCTATTTCCATGGAGGCACCCCTTGGGTTCATACCGACTTGCCCGACTTGCCGAGGCACACTGCTCGGCGATGCTAGGCAGCATGCTCATGGCGGCCAGTGGGCACCACCCAACCAGCTGTGAGTCCAGGATGGGCCGGAACGCGCTGCTGTTAGCATCTTGTACTCTGCCTTGATGCATAAGCTCACAATAAAGAGATATATCAAAACGAATTCAAGTAAAAGATAATCATTAACAATTATTTTACTCATCATAAAATCAGTAAGCTAAGTTCCACTCAGATCTCATATATGCATTCCCTTCAAACTATAACAAATCATATAGGAATCCATCGTTCATAAATGATACTTGTTCTGTTTCATCCAAAATTGATGGTTCATATTCAGTCAGAACAATTTGAAAACTGGAACGTGTATACGTATACATACCTGAGTTATCCATGGAGACTGGAGAACAATGACTATTTGTGCTTAATCGACCAAATGCGTCAAGAGTTAAGGTTCAGTTCTCATAGGCAAAGCTATCTGCTTTGGCTATTCCCCCAAAATAAAAACTATCTGATTTGGCTAGTTCTTTCTTCATCTCCTTACCAAACTTCCTTCTATCTTACGGATCTATCAGGCAACAGAAAAGAGAAATTTAATAAATCCAGAGCAGAAGCTGCACTCATTCGAAAGGACAACATTCTCAAATCTATATTTTGTGTCACAAGAACTTTCTCAAATCTATAGTGTCACAAGAGAAATTAAATTTGGAAAAAAATAAGAAGCTACACTGTATCTCATTCTAATGCATTTAGAGTTTTGGTTTCTGACACCTCTCCTTTGTTATTCTTCTTCATTTCTTTTCTTTTTCGAGAATGTCATAGAACATTGGATTATCATGCAAGGTCATTGTTGGAAGTTACTGAACTTCACTCTGTATGATCACAGTAAGGCACACAATGTGACTGCACGTAATTATAAAAATAATAATAGTGAGCTATAAGAGTATCCACAAATATATCAATAATAATATTGAGCTATAAGAGTATCCACAAATATAGCAATGTTCGGTATTGATGAATATGGTGAGCTGAACACAATCTACTTGGTAAAAGGCATGCATAATGTTGGGGGAGCCCATATGCTTATGGGCCGGTTCCCCCTAGAAGAGGCCCAATAGGGGCTCTAGTAGTCACTTGATATTTCCTTCCCCATTAGGGGGGTCGCTTGTAAACTGCCACCACCGGGAGGTTGCTTGTAAACTGTCGCTTGCCTATATAAATACCAAAGAAGGAGGGCAAGAAGAAGGCTCTCTCCCTCTTCCCAAAATCTAGTCCACCAACCCTAGTTCGTGCAACTACTCTCGTATTATTCATTCAAGTGACTTAAGGTAACATTAGCGTCCCGGGGTAGGAAGAGCGAAGAAACCTTCGCTACGCCGTCAGCTGTCTCCGCCGGGACCTCCGTCATGACCTCCGTCGTGACCTCGGTCGAGACCTCCGTCGGGACCTCCGTCGTGACCTCCGTCGGGACCACCGTCGTGACCTCCGTCGGGGCCTCCTTCGGGACCTCTGGTGACCTCCTCTCATCTCGTAGAGGCGGAGGTCCCGACCCAAATAAAAGATCTATACTCACCCCTCTAACTCTCTGTTGGTACCCATAGTTACAACAGTGGCGCCCACTATGCTCGGCACGAATAGTTTCTTTTTAAGAGTGATGGTTTGAGCCTCTGATAACCTCGCCAGCCCAGCAACCTCCGAAGTTACACCACCTTAATATCAACTTCTCATTGTCAGTCTCCGCTCATTTACATATCAATCCTGTGTGCTCTATTTTTTTTGGTTTTGCTATTTGTGGCTCAGAGTACAAGGTAGAAGCTAAAAGACCTCCGCCGTGCAGACACGAGCACCATGTTCTCAATCTCTTGACATCCGTGAGCACTTAGGCACATGCTAACAAGAAGACCATGCAAGTTTTTGTTGTATGCATGCGTATGTCGTTCGAACCACATGCGGAGGCCAGGTCCTGAAAGCTGCATCGGAGCCTCCGCAACAGACCTCCGCTCAGCGCCAGACTTTGCGCCCGCGCGTGCGGAGGCCAAAGACCGCGTCCCAATCCAGCCGGCCAAAGTTGCCTTCGGCACACAGGCTGTCGACATGCTCGCTGCATACCCATCGGGGGATGCTTGCCACTTTTAACCTCCGCCAAGGTCGCACAACTCTTGAAGGTCCATCGTGTCAAGCCCGCGGGCAAAGCTCGAGAGGAACTCCGACATCAAGAACGCAAAGGCTCCAGCCACTTGAACGTCAAGACCTGGTCCTGTACAGATAAGTAAAACTACCATCCTCTTGATATATCTCATTTAAGTTACGGAAGGTTCACAACCCATGCATCAAAACTTAAATTCAAATTTCCACGTGAGCTTCATGCCTCCGACCTACAGCTAGCTAACGCAGGCACCTGCTTTACGTACTACTGCTAACAAACAGGAACACAATCATTTCTTTGGATTGAAGCAAATGCAGGAAACGTCTACGTTCTCTTTCTCTCGCGCCTGGGAGCAAAGCCAAGCAAAAGCCTTGGGCATGCCAAGCCGCCAGATACCAGTTCATGCGCTCTGAGTATGTACAGTCAGATCAACGACGCGGAGGCCGCAACAGCTCCGGCCAGCGACGACGTACACGTGCGGAGGTTGTGCCCTTCGCCAAAACTCCAGCACACCTCCGGCCAGCGACGACACTCAAGCGGAGGCTGCAACACATCCGGCCCAGCAGCAACGACGTACCCGTGCGGAGGTTGTGCCCTTTGCCAAAACTCCAGCACAACTCCAGCCAGGGATGACCGTACCCGCGCGGAGGCTATGCCTCCGTCACGACTCCAGGACAACTCCAACCGACTATGCCCACGCGGAGGCTATGCCTCGGCGACCGTGCTCACGCGGAGGCTGCCTTCGGCACAGATAAGTTCTTTCTTGTCTTTCCGCAATTTTTTGTTGGGCTCACTTTCCCAGCCTTGTCAAAAAAAAAAAGTCCAGATGACTGCACCCAAAAGCTTTCGTAGCACGTATAACTATATAAGGAATATCCTATATACATAGTATTTTAGATGCATATATCCCAAGATTTTTGCAGGCGTCACCTCCACCACACGGTGGCTGCTACACCTCCGGAGAGGACAAAAATTAACTGGTCTCCTGTTCTGGTTTCTTTTTTCCACACGACAAGAAACACGTCATGGCCCTTTGAGATTTTATCCGAACCTTCACATAGTCACCTCCGCTGACCAAATTTGTCTCCAGCCAAAACTCGGGAATTATACTGTGTACCTCCGGCTAGTATTTGGTTTGGAGTATCTTAGGTATTATTTGTAAAGGCCAACACCTTGCGCTATCACACCAGGTAAGTACTCAGTTTGCATCTGATCTTTGAGATAATATACATATCCATGTACACCAATCTCTACTCTGATTAAACAGTTTGTCATAACACTTGAATTTGATTATCCTAACCTTCGATTTTGGTTACCATTCAATTATATGAATTATGTATGCTTACGTACATTACTAACTTTCATCGATGTTGAAAGCACCTCCTCGCAGGAACCAATTCAATACAAAGTGAGAATTTCTTGTCAGCCTGTAAATTCTCATCAGCTTATAATGACTAATGATTTTTGCTCTTGTGATTTACTTCGTCAATTTTTATCTAACCATGGTCTCTCAAAACAAATTTTAAAAAACTAAAGCTTCACATACAACTTGTCACCATTGTGACAGAAAGTTGTTGTGGCCTTCGCCATACTAAAAGCATTGCCTGAGGGGCTATACATGCTTTGGCCAAGCCGGCCAACTTAAAATAATTTTTTATTATTTCTGTTGAACCTCCGTTTGTTACTAACATGCAGAAAACGACCACTGTAAGTATGTCTTACTCTCAAAACTTACCCTTCACATGAGATATATTCATCTTGTTTATACATGTTTTCACAATCCCAAAAAGCATTAGTGTACTAGTTAGGAGTCCCCATGAACCTCCGCTCTTGTCAGTGGAAACAGTCTCCGACAATCACTAAACTTTATCAGTATATTGGACATTGTCAGTCAGTACCTCTACTAGTCAGTACCTCCGTTTATTAGGAAACAGCATCCGACAATCACTAGACTTCATCAGTATATTGGACATTCTCAGTCAGTACCTCCGCTAGTTAGTACCTCCACTTATCAAAAATAGCCTCCGTCAATCACTGGACTTCATCAGTATATTGAACCTTGTCAGTCAGTACCTCCACCAGCCAGTGGCTTTATCATCAGGTAGCAGCCTCCGTAAGTCAGTGCCTTTGTCTATATTGGAAATCATCTATTTAGCGACCTTTATCAGTCAGTGGTTTTCATCAGTATATTGGTTATAATCAATCAGCAGTCTCCGCAAGTCTGTGACCTTCATGTATATTGGCTATCATCAATCAACAACCTCCGTGAGTCAATGGGCTTCATCTATATTGGTTACTATCAGTCAGCAGCGATTCTCATCCGTCGGTGGCCTTCGCTGGTTATTGCCTCTCAACAATCAGTGGTTTTCCCTAGTCATTGGTCTTCATTATCTGTTAATGGACTTCATCTATTGTTGGTTTTTGGCAGCCCTTGACACTTATTGACCCAACTCAGCAGCCTTCATCCATCAGTCAGCAGCCTTCATCAGTCACAGACCTACGATAGTTGACAAACTTCAGTAGCTAGTGGCCTTCGTCAATCAGTTGGTTTCTCAGTAATATACCTCCGTCAGCCGCCCAACATTTGAACCCTCTAACACTAATGTTCTTCCTCTTTTTGCAGGTCATGTCGTTCAGTTTCTCTATTTAAATTCTTATGATACGCATCAACCTAATTTTATTTGGTCTAACCTTCGTAGGAAACTAATAATTTTACTTTCATTACTACAAGTCACATATATACTCATACAGGTTCTTGAATGACAGCCTCCGCTAGTCATCCAAAGCTACAACCCCTTCATTTCAAGGTCATATCTCTTATATGTAGAGCATAGCTCTAGCTGAAACTCAACCATGTTTTTTACAAGGTTGCATAATAACTTTACCCCCATAAAATTTTTTAGTGTGAATGCCTTCATTATCATCACATGTATTCATTCATGCATTGCAACATTACACAAGTCCAAATAGCATTGCATGGCCAAGGCCACCTGGAAGAAGCTCCGAAACACGGGCACTAGGACTCTACATAAAAATCCTGGAAAAAGTCCTGAATCAATACAGGCACCAGGTCACGAAGCTCAGACTTTCGTGCTATCTTCATGTATCAATTGAATGACTAACAATTTTTTGCATCAAATAGAAAGCAGTGTCTTTCTAAGCGTCGAAAGACTCGCAAAGCAAGTCAATATTCGACAAAACTATAACGCACAACCTAAGTCCCTAAAAATGCAGGAGATCAACTTCGATGCATTTTCACGCGACTTCTCTGGCCTTCAACATGAGGCATCGATGTCTACATCAACATGACCTTCACCAAGCTCTTCAGCATAAGGGGCTTTGCCACCATCTTCGACGACTTCGCCAAAACTTGCCTCCGACAATAGCATGAGGGGCTTCACCAACATCACATTCGGCGTCTACAACAAAATCGTCTCCGCCAAACTTTTTGCAGGAGGACCCTCGCAAATCAACATCAACGAACCGGCCTCCGACAATAGCACGAGGGGCTTCACCAACATCACCTTCGGCATCTACAACAAAATCATCTCCGCCAAACTTTTTGCAGAAGGAACCTCGCAAAACAACATCAACGAACCGGCCTTCGCCAAAACTTTGGCAAGAGGGGCTTCACCAGCATCTTCACCAAGGTCGACCACACCTTCATCAACTATTCTGGCTCAAGGGGCTCACCGACATCTACTTCAACTATTGCAACCACATCAACAACACCAAGTGTGGCTGAGTATTCGCTCACGAGTGCCAGCCAAGAGGGGCCGGGGGAGTGCACCGGAGGACTAGCAGCTCCGGAGCATGAAACTTTTGTCCGGCGCTCGTGAGCGAAGAGGTGAAGTTGAAGACCTCCTCATCAAGAAAATTTGACGCCAGAGACCTCTGATTGAAGAAAGGTCAGAGATGAACAACTCTGCATGAGGTGAAGTCGAAGACCTCCACATCAAGAAAATTTGAAGCCGGGGACCTCCAATGGGACCTCCGACGGGACCTCCGATGTGACCTCCGATTGAAGAAAAGTCAGAAATCAGAGATAAAGAACTCTGCGCGAGGCGAAGTCGAAGACCTCCACACCAAGAAGCTACGAAGACCATTACTTCAAGAAGAAGCCTCAGTAACAAATGGGTAGAACATGTATAGGTTAGAGCCGTGCACGTGCTCTTTTCTCCATACCTTTTTTTCCCACAGGGTTTTGGGATGGAGGTTTTAGCGAGACGTGCACGTAGGGGTTGCGAAGGACAATCATCGCAACCAGTTTTTGAGTTGTATTGTGCCTCTTCTTGTATGAGCAGCTACTAGGCTATGTTGTACCAGCCATATCCTAATAGCTGCGGGGCTACTGTTGGGGGAGCCCATATGCTTATGGGCCGACTCCCCCTAGAAGAGGCCCAATAGGGGCTCTAGTAGTCACCTGATATTTCCTTCCCCACTAGGGGGTCGCTTGTAAAATGCCACCACCGGGAGGTCGCTTGTAAACTGCTGTTTGCCTATATAAATACCAAAAGAAAGAGGGCAAGAAGAAGGCTCTCTCTCTCTCTTCCCAAAACCTAGTCCACCAACCCTAGTTCTTGCAACTACTCTCGTATTATTCATTCAAGTGACCTAAGGTAACATTAGCGTCCCGGGGTAGGGAGAGCGAAGAAACCTTCGCTACGCCGTCAGCTGCCTCCGCCGGGACCTCCGTTGGGACCTCCGTCATGACCTCCTTCGTGACCTCGGTCGAGACCTCCGTCGGGACTTCCGTCGTGACCTCCGTCGGGACCTCCGTCATGACCACCGTCGTGACCTCCGTCGGGACCTCCATCGTGACCTCCGTCGAGACCTCTGGTGACCTCCTCTCATCTCCCAGAGGCGGAGGTCCCGACCCAAATAAAAGATCTCCGCTCACCCCTCTCACTCTCTGTTGGTACCCATAGTTCCAACACATAATGCAGTTTGCATCAATCTCCTCTCATGTAAGGATTACTGTTACATAATTTCCCTTAGTGCAATTCAGAGATTGTCTCGTTAAAGCGGTTATCAAGCTCTTGGAGTAGCCAAACTACAACTTCATTGGAACAGTCCACTCCATAGTGATGCTTTTATGCAATTCCAGATTTTTTTCCCTACATTTTTTGGGATCAACATATGCATCTTCCATTTCCAATCTAGCCACATCATGCATGACGCATGTCACAAACTCATCCTCTGACTATTGCAATTCTGATCCCTATTGCTATATTGTTTGCCCGTGATGTAATATCTAGAACTACTGCCTACATGCTCTGATAGAGCACGCAGAGATTGGATCTCTATGACTCTCTGAATATCCAGCAAAATTTTATTAGATCAGATTAATCGGAGAACTCAAAACGGAATAAAAGGCGACAAATACCAAAGGAGTCAGTTTGTTTATGTTTGTATGGATTATATCCTTCGAAGATAAGATGACCTATCAAATTATCTCATATGAATCAGACTCATATGAAGCAAAGTTGCCAGAGCCAGAAACCATTCCCTACATATTTTGCTAGGAAATTTGACTTTGCAATGAACCCAAAACACTATCCACAGAGGGGCTGAAAAGGACTATTCTATTGTGTTGAAACCTAAAACTGGTGATGTATGTATGTGTGATAGCATCAAGTAATCCCCTAAAGGCCTAAACCAAACAAAAGCTGAATCGTTGCTTATGTGATTTTCACTTCCAATCAAAGTTTACCAGGAGCAGTGAAGCTTCAAAGACAAGTCAAAATCACATAAGCAACGATTCAGCTTTTGTTTGGTGTGAAGCTTCAAAGACAAGTGACTGACAGTTCATGTTACTAATGTTTGACCAAATTGAATAGTAAAGTAAATGGAACTTCTAATGGATTGCCCCAAGCGCTAACTCACCGTTCCTGATCAAGGCACCAAAAACAAATGATGACTATTCCTATATAGAATATAGCATATGCACAACCCATATGTAAAAAGAACGAAACAGAGTATCACATTCATATATCTCTGATGGAAGCAATGTTAGTATGTGGACGAAAAGAACCGGTAGTCCTATATGTGTACCGAAAGAACCTATATTTGTGGATGCAGTCCAGAAGTTATTCAGATAGATGTGCACTAAAATTTCCAAATCCAACTGGATTTTGATACGAAGCACCTGGTTCAGTTTATTAGGCATCCACGATATTCTCGAGCAGGCACAAGTCAAGCATCAGGCATTGAGAAGCAGGTGCCAAATTAGATGGGACTGTCGGAGGTTGTTTTAATTATACCATGTTGACTGCAGTTGAGACATGCCAGGTCATCCTGTCTCTTACAAAGTTGATCCTGAGTGTCAGCTCCAGCAGCGCAGTGTGCACCTCTGCCACCAGCAACACCTGCATTGCACATTTAAATTTAGTTTCAGTCTTGAGAATAGGTTGCATAGGAATGATTCACCCATTTGGCGATTCAGAGTTCATGTTCTGCTCTTACTAACATGATTTATATGACAGCATGTGAATTTAGTTTAAGTATGAATACTAAGCTGCTAATAGAGTACTAATTGCACCCGAAAAACTTATGGTTTATGAATCATGAAAACAGAAACAAATAGCATTGATGCACTTGCATTTAGATTATGGTCAGAACAATTAAGAATGCAAAGGGTAACTGAATGTTGCATTTTTCATCTAAATTTGAACTGGTATGCATATTGCATTGACTATCCCTTTTTGCTATTTCAAGCTGAGAACACGGCACATCAGTCAAAAATACTTTTTTCTCCAAGTAATTGTATGTGAGTTCAAGCTGAGACCACGACAGCAGCGCGCTAATAGGATTAAACCAATGGACCTAGCAAACAATTTGTAGCATACAGCACGAACAATTTTGCACCCATTTGGGCATTTGGCGACTCGGAGACTAAGGCGCAGGTCGATTTAGAACGAGGCCAGTCGCATCGGAACCAGCGGGAACCAAAAGGGGGAAAAAGAATCAATGAAGTCAGAGACGAGGGGCCAACCAGTGGGCGAAGAAGAACTCGACGACGGCGAACGACTCTGGTGAGGCCTGGGGGAAGGCGGTGAAGTTGGACGCGTCCTTGTCGAGGGCGAGGGCGAGGGCGAGGGCGAGGTCGACGGCGCAGGCCGCAGGGACGCGGATCCGCCTCTGCCGCGGACATGCCGAAGGTTAATGGAGACACAGAAGGATCGATCGAAGCCTCCGGGGCACAGGGCAGTCGATCTAGCCTAGCTAGGCGATGGTGGTGGGCGGAGCGACGAGCCGGGGACCGATTCCGGCAACCGCCTTTTTTTAGGGAATTCAGGCAACGGCTTGCAAAGCAGAGTAGCGCGATGCGTGAAGACGAAACGATCCTCACAGCGGACGTAGATAATGATAATTGGGCCTCCTGCCGGGCTGCGCGATAAACAGAAGCCCACAAGCAGCCCATGTGGAAATATGTTTGTTCAGAGTCATGGCGTTGGGCGATTTAGGAGGAGAGTTGCTTTGTTATGTATTTAGTCATTTTACGACAGTAAGTATAGCAGTAGGAAATAAATAATCATCAACCAATGTTATCGACATACATTGTAGCGGTTTCTAACATCAACCAAGAGAATACACCGTCGACACTTGCAGTGTTTCCTAAACCGAACATCATAGTACAAATCGTAAATAGTACTAGAGAGAGGTTCAGTGTATACCCTCGGTTGTATGCCGGTCCAGAGGACTGAGAACCATCGTCGGCAGCATCACCACTAGCTCGGGTACGCGGCGCCATGGTGGCCTACTTGCAGTGGTCAATTAATAGTCGGTGCAGATCCACAAACACTTGGGGACGAATAGCAACAGCTGGAGCAGTCATGCGGATGCGCTCCTCAAAAACTGTATCGCCCGCCTACCCGTGCAGGTACGCTTGACGAACGGAGCTTCGGAGGCCTGCTCATCTGAACCCCTTGTGCGCGCAAGGAGCCGGGTCGGAGATGGCAGAGAACAGCTCGAATTCAAGAACAATGTGGCGGCTAGGGTTTGGAAGTGAACTTCCAGATGGGGATCTTGGAGGGTGGCGGCCGTATTTATACAGCAACGGCGTAGGGGTATTTTGGTCTTTCACGTTTGCCCTAGGGCACATCTGACGCAAGTTTTTACACATTTGCCCTTGCACGCTAGATAAAACCACCACTGTGCCACTTGTGACCGTTAAACCCATTAGTCTGAGCGACAAAACGTGGCCCAAGACATCACGTCCGGCCAAGGCCAAGGCCACGGGCACGGCCCCGGGCGCGCGCGGTGCGGCGCGGTGCGGCTCGGCTCGGCTCGGCTCGGCTCGGCACGGTACAGCAACGGCGCGCGCGTGGTCTCCCAGCTTTTTCTCTCACCTTGCATATAGAGGGAGCAACCAACTTCCTATTTAAGTTGAGCTCCCTCTCGGTGAGTGTAGCATGTGGTACTAATCTCACTCTCACTTAGTACTAATTGTGGGACTTTCGAATTTTAGTGATTAATTGCTTAACTAAGTATGGGCCTAGCCCAATTAATCCAATAATCCAGCCAAATTCCTAGGGCACACAGTTGATGCTCTCAGTTCAAGAGTTGTTTGATATACCAGTGTTTCAACAGAGACTGTTAAGTTAAACTTCCATCGAGAAAAAAGGGTTCCACTTGGTTACAACTGAACAATGGACTGTGCCTTGAATTACCAGTTTTGTACAACGTAAGCTTTGCCCAGTTCCTTAACTGATACTAGGTTGCCTAAAGCATCCCCTCGGGTGGAGCATATAAGTCAAACTCCGTGCCTATTCATGAGTATCTAGAGATCACCCAAATCTCATAGACTGGGACTAGCAGTCAAACTCATATAGGTGTGTCCTTTTAGGATGTCCTGTAGGCTGACATCCCTGCTTCGATAAGCCACTCGGATCACATTAAGGTATATACCAACCTGCCATACAGACTGGAAAAGAAGTGCATTTCTCAAAGAGAGGACCTTGTCAAGGGTCTTTTCCCTTAGTCTATTCATAGCTTGTTTCACCGCGCTAATTCACAGAATCTCCGATCACATAGAGTAGGTTATCACTATGGTAGACTTCATGTGGGTCTCCGTCCCATCTCCACCGGTGCACTTTCTATCACATTACGTGATAGCCCCTTGATAAAATGATCTGCCAGATTTTTAGACATGTGGACATAGTCCAATGCTATCACTCTGGAGTTTCTCAGTTTTCTGATAGATTTTAACTGCCTCTTGACATGCCTCATGGTCTTCAAGTTGTCCTTAGAACTGTTAACCTTGACTATTACAGTCTGGTTGTCACAGTTCATAGAAATGGCAGGCACAAGTTTTTCAACCACCGGCAAATCCATTAGGAGTTCTCAAAGCCATTCAGCCTCAACAGTGGCGGTATCGAGTGCTGCAAGTTCTACTTCCATGGTAGACCTTGTAATGATGGTCTGCTTGCAAGACTTCCAGGAAACAGCGCCACCTCCAAGCGTGAATGCATACCCACTTGTGGCCTTTAGCTCATCAGCATCAGATATCCAGTTTGCATCACCGTAGCCTTCAAGTATCTTTGGGTACCCTGCATAGTAAATCCCATAGCTGGCTGTTGCCTTTAGGTAGCGCATCACTCTCTCTAGAGCACACCAATGATCATCTCCAGGGTTTGATACAAACTGGCTCAGTTTGCTCACAGCATACGAGATGTCAGGCCTTGTAGCACTAGCTAAGTACATTAGCAAGCCAATTATTTGGGAGTACCTTAATTGACCCCTCATTATCCTTTTGTTATTTCTCAGAACCTGGCTTGGATCATAAAGAGTGGAGACAGGTTTACAGTCAATATAACAAAAGCGACTTAGAATCTTTTCCACATAGTGGGACTATACAAGTGTTACCCCACCATTTTCTCCTTTTAGTAGCTTAATGTTTGAATCACATCAGCCATTCTCAAATCCTTCATATCAAAGTTCTTGAACAGAAAGTCCTTAACTTCCTCAATCACACTAAGGTTTGTACCAAATATGAGTATATCATGAACATATAGGCACAGGATCACTCCTTGTCGGTGTTCTGACCCTCGAGGGGTTAACACCAACGAGTAATATTGTATTCGCGTGTTCCCTAATCCGGTGGGTGATGCAAGAAGGACACAATAATTTATCCTGGTTCGGGCAAAGAAGGCCCTACGTCCAGCGGGGGGAGGATGATTCGTGTTATCTTGCACCGAAGTGCTAGTACAGGGGAAAATACAAGCTGGTGTGAGGAGTGAAAGGTGGAGTTGGGGCGTTCGGACGCCTTGCTCTCGACCTTACACAGGCTCACGGTGTCGCTCTGTGATCTAGGGCCTTAATGTTTCTATGCTCTAGATCCTCTCGATTTGAGTCCGGTCCCTTTCTCTAACGCCCTGGTGCCTCCTTTTATAGACGAAGGAGGGGCACAGGTGTACATGTATTTCGAGTTCGCATGACACTGATGACGTACGACGTTGAGGCCGATCATGTCGGTGCCGCTGTAGTGATGTACGTCGGTATGGGAGGCTTTGCAGCCGTCGCATCGGGAGTTGTTGAAGTTCAGCTCGAGGGTTCGCTCGGTGAAGTCGAGGGGCGACGCTCGAGGGTCCTGGCCGGAGCCGAGGGGATCGTGCCGAGGAGGTCGAGCTTCGCTGGATAAGATCGGATCCCAGAAAACACGAAAAACATGTTAGTTTATACGTCTCGAGGCGGTGCGGGTCGTGGCACAGCGCTCGGTATGGCGCAACAGCGTAATATGACTTGCGGGATTCCGAGGCATGGGCGGTAAAAGTAGATCTGACCGCCACGCCTGTAACTGTTACCGTAACTGTGGCCATGCGGTTAGGCGGGGGTAGATAGATCACATTAAATGCGCTCGGATCCGTACGGGGGAGTTGGTGGCCGAGGGGTGCACTGCCCTCGAGGGCCGCCCATTCGCCCGGGCGAAGTTCCGTCCTCGAGGGGAGGCTCGTTCGCTGGGCGAAGTTACGTCCTCGAGGGCAGGCTCGTTCGGAGGATGAAGTTCCGTCCTCGAGGGGTCGCTCGAATCGTACCCTCGCGTATACAGTACTTGTCCGTTCGGTATTCTCTCGGGTGGACAGTACTGGTCCGTTCGGTAACCTCTCGGTTATACAGTACTAGTCCGTTCGTTAGCCTCTTGAGCATGCTTTGGTTTTGGGCCGTCGTTGTTCGTTCGCGGGCCAGTCCGATACGTCTCAGCCTATGGGCCTTCGTACGTTATCGCGGGAGGTTATCGGAGGGGTCAAGATGCTGATTTTGCGGGGTTTTAGTTTGTTAAGCAAGGGGTCTGGGATACCCGTTTCCAGGGTATCGACAGTAGCCCCCAAGCCCCTGCGCGAGTGATGTCACTCGGGGAGGGGGTCAGGAATTTAGGAATGAGACGTGATTCGGATTTTTTCACGGGGGGTGCGCGAGCGACCCCCGCGGGGGTAGCCCCTGAGGCATCGTAGGAGTCGAAAGACTCCTGTGAGGGCTTTATTTTATATTTAGTTTAAAGGGTGCTCGTCCAGTCGGGTATAGGCCTGAACTGGAGTCGTAGCGTTTTACCGAGGGGAGCCCCCGGGGATTTTCGACCCTCTTTCATCGAGGGGCGCCGGACACAGGCGAGCCCCCGAGCCTCGTGCGGCTGGTTCATTGCTGGCCTCGGCATTCTTCTCATGAGTCCTTTCGATCGGATGTGAGGCGAGAAGCATCAGACTACCCCCGATAGGGCGAGCCACGAAGTTCTCAGTGAGCTGGTAACGGGAAAATCCAAGCGAGAGCCCGTTCCTCGTTCGATAGAGGTCGGCAGGAGGCCCGGAGGCGGTCTCATTAAAGCAAAACGCAATGGTCCTACGGATTCCGATTCCATTCGATAGGTCTCGGCGGCTCGATGCCTCCCTTCGGGGGGATTCCATAAAGTCCGTAGCGTTTCGCCTTGGATGCGTCCAAAGGGGTCTCGAGAGTTCATTCTCGAGCAGGGCCTCGTGTTGGCTCCCCCTTGGTCACCCCTGACTCGGGTGCTCGAGGGCGGCTGTCGAACCTTGTTCATGGGGTCAGCCTTTGCTCCTTCGAGACTTAGGGCCGGAGCCCGATTTCGGTGCTCAAGGGCGGTCGTTAAGCCCTCACTCGAGGACCGGCCTTCGCTCCCTCGAGACTTTGAGATAGGGTCAGAGCCCGCTCTTTTGCGGTGCTCAAGGGCGGTCGTTAAGCCCTGCTCTTTTGCGGTGCTCAAGGGCGGTCGTTAAGCCCTCACTCGAGGACCGGCCTTCGCTCCCTCGAGACTTTGAGGCGGGGTCGGAGCCCGCTCTTTTGCGGTGCTCAAGGGCGGTCGTTAAGCCCTCACTCGAGGACCGGCCTTTGCACCCTCGAGAGTTCGAGGTGCGTTTTACCTTATGTAGAAAACTCCGTTAGCGAGTGACGGTTCTTTTTTCTTACCGTTGGGCACGCCTTTTGAGGAGAAGGGCTTAGCGGTACGATCGTGGCGGGCCCGAGCAACAGCTCTCGGTCAGAGGTGTGACGCGTGCGTCCGGTCGAGGGTCGAGGGGGGAACGGTCAGGTAAATGCATTAATTGCCGGAAGTTACCTTTTCCCTACCGCCGGGCTCCGCCCGTTGCTCTTCCCGAGTATAAAAACGGAGGGGGACAGGCGTTCACTCCCACCTTTGCCATTCTGCCGAGCTCCTGCTTTCCTGCGCGCGTGAGGATAAAAACTTAGAGCGAGAAGTCGCGATTGGGAACCTTCCTGGTCGACCGTCTACCGAGGAGATTCGTGCTGTTGTTGCCGCCGCCGCGCCCACCGAGCAGATCTGCACCGCCGCCGCCACCATGGCCCCAGTCCTCCAGCCCGCCGAGCCCTGGCGCCCATCGACCGTGATGCGGTAGAGGCTGACCGAGCTGGTGAGAGAAGGACTTCTCTGCCCCGTCATGGATTCGACTCGGCCGGAGTGGATTGCGCCGCCCAGGGACCACGAAGAGCCAAATCCGCCGGAGGGGTATGTGGTGAGCTTCCTCAAGTTCCATCGGCACGAGTTCGGCGTTCCCCCAAGCGAGTTCATGCGGGGGCTGACGAACTACTACGACGTCGAGCTCCACCATTTCTCCCCCAACGCCATCTCCAACGCCGCCATCTTCACGGCCGTCTGCGAGGGCTATCTCGGAATGGAGCCACATTGGGAGCTATGGCTCCACCTCTACAAGGGGGAGTGGTTCGCCTCCCCGGTGTCGGTCGAAGTAAGGCGAATCGTCAGAGCGGGATGCCTCAACTTTGTGTTGAAGACCGGGAGGTCGGAGGAGCCACGCGAGTACATCCCCACCGGGTTGGCGACCAACCACTCCCGGTGGGACGAGCAGTGGTTCTATCTTCGCAACGACGGCGGCTATCTCCCGTCGTACACCGGGCGGCTCATCGCCGAGCGTCCATACAATTGGCCGTTCGGTGTCACGGGAGACCTTCAGCGTCGACTTCACCCCCTCGTCGTCGCGATGAGGACCCTTCGAGAAGTGGGCCTGACGGCGGGGATGGTCGCCTCGGCCTTTCACAGTCGACGGGTGCTCTCTCTGATGGAGCGCCCGTTGCGGTTGGACGAGATGCTCTCCTCGGCGGCGCCCGAGCTTCTCAGGAGGTGCCGGATGTCCGGCGAGAGGCCGTCCGCCTCGGAAGTCGTCGCGCGGGTAAAGGGGATGGTGTCTGGCTCGTTCAGGGTGGAAGACGTCAACCGTCTCCCCATGCGGCCGGAGGAGGGTTGCCTCGACCTGGTGAGTGCCCCGGCTCATGCCCTTCGAGTTCTTCCCCCCTCCTCCCCTTTCTTATGTCCCTGTGACTAAACGTCTTTGCGCAGGGGAGAATCGACTACCGGAGATCGAGGCCTCCACTGAGGGAGGACGCTCCCGATTGTCAGGTAAGATGCTTCACCGCCCAGCAAGAGAAGCGGAGTAAGGACGAGGAGGAGAAAAAGAAAGCCAAGAAGCTCCGGGAGCGCGAAAGGCTCGCGAAGCGCCGCGCTGAGCAGAGGCGCGACGGGCTCCCGGAGGAGGAGTCTCCCTCTGATGGAGATGAAGATGATGATGATGACAGTGATGACGTCGAGGGGGTGGAGGGGCACCTCGATCGCATCCTGTCGGAATCCTCCCATGCTGACCGCCCCTTCGTGCAGGAGGAGGTGGCGGAGCAGCACGCCCCTCAGCCGGCGGCGTCGGCCTCGGAGCGCCGACGTGGAAAAAGGGGGGCCGAGGCCTCGCCTTGAGGGGGATCACCCACCTCACGCCTTTCTCGAGGCGGGAGCCCACCCACTTCGATCCGGGAGACCCGGTCCCGGTCGTCGGCGCGCGCGGAGCAGAGGCGTGCCCAGGAGGCCCCGTCGAAGCAGGGAAGCGCGGCGACCCCACCGACGGCCCCGAGCAGCCCCAGCCCTGCGAAGAGCTCAGCTTCGGGAGGGGTCTCGAAATCTGCGGGCAGTTCGAGGGGTACCCGAAAGGCCTCTATACCCTTTGGGTAAGTGCCGTTGAATCATTTTCTTTTCGTTGCGTCGTCTTTGTGCGCTTTAATAAACTTTTTGCCGTTCTGCTTTCCATTCAGGCCCAAGCGCCAGATCGAGGAGGCGTCTCTCGCGCCAGCCAAGTGGCTCAAGATGGATGCAGCCACGAAGACGGAGGCCCCGGCTACAGGTGCGTCGTCGAGGCCCTTGGCCCCGTGGGAAGCCAAGTGGTTGTCCTCAGCCCTTGGTGCTATGGCGCGCGGTAGGCTGACGGGTTCCACTCCTGCTGCAGGGTCGAGCGTCCCGGGGGCCGCGGCGGGTGGCGACTCCGTGCCTGGGAGGACGCATGAGGGAGGGAGAGCCTCCTTGACGTCACCGCCTGCGGCCCTCGAGCTCGACCCGGCACCAGGAGGCGGCACCCCGTCGTCGGGGGCTTCCGTTCCTGGTGGTCCGGAGGCTTCGATCCCCGCACCCAAGGCGGAAGCCCCCGAGGGCCACGAGCCAGGAGAGGAGGTCGTCGTCGTGGACCTCGAGGGTGAGGAGACCTCGACCCTTCCCCCCTCGACGGGAGAGCGGCGGCCCTGGCCGGCGGGGCTGCGCGAGCTCAAGGTCCGGAGGGAGCAGGAGCAGGGGGCCCTGCAAGAAGCGGAGCTGCCACGGCCGCAGCAGGAGGAGAAAACTGGGGGCCAGCCCCAGCTTCAGCAGGCGCAACAGACGCCGCCGGGGGATGCGGCGCTGCTGGACCCATTGGCGCAGCAACCGCCCAAGACGTCGGAGGCAGAAGCGACTTCCGGACTGCCCAAACAATGGGTGTCCGTGATTACTTTGGACGAGTTGCTGGCCGAACAAGAAACGGCGTTGAAGGCGTCGACGGTCCCGCGGCTGCCGGGGGCGCAACCGGAGGATGCCTTGGTACCGAGCCCGGCGGAAGACGCGCCGACGGTGGTCCCACCGGCGCCACAAGTCGTGGCGTTGGGTGAAGCGACGGCCTCCACACCTCCGCTGCCTCCGACGGCGTCGGAAGCAGCACCGGATCAGGCGCCGCAACCGTCGACGGAGCAGCCGGAGGAGACGGCGGCTGTTGGCGTGCTGAGGAGGTCGACGTCCGACCCCGGGCTAAGGAGTGCCCGCGCCGCATCAGAGTTCCGCATCCCGGGGGAGTTGGCCGTGGGCTACGGCGTTCCGGGTGATGTGGTGGAGGAGATCGAGTCCTTGGCGCGAGCCAAGGTCAAGATGGTCCTTCCGCATTGGGGCAAGGAGCGCATCGTGCTCTGGGAACTCGGCGATTCCAGCGCTCCGGGGATCGAGATGAACGACCCGGCAGAGGTCGAGTGCTGGGAGGAGGCCGAGCGGTCCCGGGCGTGGCTGCGGCACTTGCTGAAACTGGGCGCCGAGCTCGCCGAAGGCCTTGACCGGAACCTCACGGTGAGTCGCTGTGTTAGGCCATATGTAGTTTTTTAAGTTCTTTCGTATGGGATGCCTTAACCCTCGATTTCCTGTCCCCAGGTGGCACGGAGGCGGTCCTGCTTCAAGTCAGTCTTCCTCCACAAAACGCACAACAGCCGGGAGGAAGTGCTTCGCCAACTCGAGGCCGGCTGCTCTGCGCAGAACAGGGTGGCGGAGCTCGAGGAGGAGCTGAAGCAGACGAGGGAGGAGGCCGCCAAGGCCAAAGAGGAGGCCGCCCAGGCGAAGGCAGACTCCGACGCCGCTCGTGGGGAAGCCGCCCGCCTCGAGGTGGAGCTCGAGCGTGCCAGGGAGGAGGCTGACGCGGCAAAGGCCGAATCGGAGAAGGCCAGGGTCGAGAGCGTCCGAGCCCAGGAGCGCGTCTAGCTACTCATGGCGGAGGCTCAGAGCTCCGTGGAGCGCATCCGTTCGCTCGAGGCCAGCTTCGCTGAAGTCTCCGCTACGCGCAACGCCCTCTCCGCCTTGGTCCAGGAGGAGAAGAGCCGTGCCGCCGACCTGGAAACCCAGCTCGGGGCAATGAAGGCCACCCTCCAGGACAAGGAGCAGGCCATCATCCTAGCTGGTGGCACCCTCGAGACCCTCCGCTTCGAGAAGACGGAGGTGACCCGAGCCTTCAAAGAGGCCCAGCGGGAGCGGGACGAGGCTCGGGGGGAGCGCGACGCCGTGCTGGGGGATCGCAATGCCCTCGAGACTCGCTGTGCTGGTGAGTTCCTCAAAGGGTTTTTGATCTTTGTTCTTTCCGTATGGTTTATCAAATTCTTGCTTTGTGTTTCAGGCATCGAGTCCGAGCTGCTTGCAACCCAGACCGCCGCCAAGGCGCTGCAGGAGAGCCTTGCGATGGAGGGGGCGCTTCTTGGTCGGCTCCGGGTTGCCCTCGATGGGCTCTGCGCCCTCTGGGGGGTCGGGCCCATCGAGGGTGCTGAAGAAGACATCCCGGGTGCCGCGCTTGTGGACCGGATCTACTACCTCGACGCCACCCTTCGCGATCGCGTGCGGGAGGCGCTTCACACTGGCGTGAAGCGGGCGCTTGCAGTGGTCTCCTCCGGCTTCGTTTTTGATATGAACATGGTGGCCCAAGGCTTTGATATGAACATGGTGCTGCCGAGGGCTCATCAACGACGCCGAGAGGCCGGGGGAGAGCTGGCGAAGTTATTCGAGGACGAAGTCCTCCCCCCGACGGATGGAGGGTACCATGTCGAGGAGGGCGGCGACGGGGCAAGCCTGTAGGGCAAGACTGGGCGAGGGTGCCCATGTAATGAATTAGGTTTTTTGTAACTTATATTCAATTGTGGCTTCGAAAGCCCTTTTTGGACATTAATACATCTATCGTAATGTGATGCGTCCTTTTACTTTCAAACCTTTTCTGCTTTCTTCTCACCTAGACTTTGCTTTTTTGACTAAGTTTTTGACGCAAGCTCATATCCCTCGAGGGGGGAGCGAGTGGAGGTACCGTAGCCCGGAGGCGTAGGAGAGCTCCGGCTCGACAGCCCTCGACCCCAAGGGAGTTCGAGGCGCTTTCTACTTAGTCGCGAAGCGTATCGAGGTGTGAGAAAGAAGAAGCGCTCGAGTTCTGCTCGCCTCACTTTTGCTTTCTGACTGAGCGTTCGACGTGAACTCGTATCCCTCGAGGGGGGAGCGAGTGGAGGTACTATAGCCTGGAAGCGTAGGAGAGCTCCGGCTCGACAGCCCTCGACCCCTAGGGAGTCCGAGGCGTTGTCAACTTAGTTGGGAAGCAAAAAGAGGGGGGCGTGCGAAAAAATCATTCGTATTTTTAGGAACTTAGGGGGTTCCCCCCCCGTTAGCCCCCGAGGGAGGCTCGACTCTGGTGAGACAGGGTCGAGGCTACCTCTTGCATGTACAATAACGAGTTTGAACTTATAATCAAAAGTAGTCCTTATATTTGTCATGCAGAAATGTACAAGACATGCGAGAATGTACAAGGGCACTGGTGCCCTAAGGGTAGAAACGACGTAGCTGTTCGATGTTCCACGCGTTGGTGAGGATTTCGCCTTTGTCGTTAGCGAGCTTGTACGTCCCGGGCTTTAGCACCTCAGCTACAGCGAATGGACCTTCCCATGGCGGCGCCAGCTTGTGACGTCCTTTGTTGCTCTGCCGTCGACGTAGGACGAGGTCTCCAACTTGGAGGTCCCTCAGGCGCACGTGCTTGTCGTGGTAGCGTCGAAGTTTTTGCTGATACCTCGCGGAGTGAAGCAGCGCCATGTCTCGAGCCTCCTCGACCTGGTCGATGGCGTTTGCGAGGGCTTCTTTGTTGGTTTGCTCGTTGTACACCTTTAGCCGAGGGGAACCATACTTGAGGTCAGTGGGGAGGACGGCCTCGGACCCATAGACCAAGAAGAATGGGGTGAACCCCGTGGCTCGACTAGGTGTTGTCCTTAAGCTCCATAGGACCGATGGCAACTCCGCGGCCCATTTTTTTCCGTGCTTGCCGAGGCGTTTGAGGATCCTTGGCTTGAGGCCCTGTAAAATCATGCCATTGGCACGCTCGACCTGGCCGTTAGTTCGAGGATGTGCAACTGCGGACCAATTCACACGGATGTGATGGCGATCGCAAAAATCCAAGAAATTCTTGCCGGTGAACTGCGTGCCGTTGTCAGTGATGATGACGTTCGGGACCCCGAAGCGATGGATGATGTCGGTGAAGAACTCGACCGCCCGTTCGGAGCGGATGTTGCTGATGGGCCAGGCCTCGATCCATTTGGTAAACTTGTCGACGGCAATGAGCAGGTGCGTGTACCCTTTGGTCGTCCTCTTGAGAGGCCCCACAAGATCTAGCCCCAGACCGCAAACGGCCAGGTGATGGGGATCATTTGTAGGGCATGAGCTGGGAGGTGCGTCTGCTTGGCGTAGAATTGACACCCTTTGCACGAGTGGACGATGTTTGTGGCGTCAAAAACGGCGGTCGCCTAGTAGAAACCCTGTCGAAAAGCATTGCCTACGAGGGTCCTTGGTGCTGCAGAGTGGCCGCAGGCTCCCGAGTGTATGTCCTCGAGGAGCCTCCTGCCTTCCTCGATGGTAATGCAGCGCTGAAGAACGCCCGAAGGGCTTCGCCTGTAGAGTTCCTTGCCGTCACCGTAGATGACGTAGGACTTGGCCCGTCACGCGATCCGTCGAGCTTCGGTCCGGTCCTCCGGAAGTTCTCCCCGAATGAGGCAGTTGAGTAAAGGGGCTCGCCAATCCGGTGGCGGGTTCGATGGAGGAGATGTCTCCTGGATCTCCATAACCTGGGCCCCAGTCGAGGGGGCCCCGATCGAGGTCATGGGGTGGAGCTTTGAGGGCGTAGAGCAAGCCCTCGAGCCCAAATCGACGGAGGGCTCGAAGAGGTCCCTCGAGAACACGTCCGGAGGGACCGTACCTCGAGTCGATGCGATTTTCGCGAGCTCATCCGCGGCTTCGTTGTATCGTCGAGCGATATGACTAAGCTCGAGGCCGTGGAATTTGTCTTCCAACTTGTGCACTTCGTTGCAGTATGCTTCCATCTTGGCGTCGTGGCAGCTCGAGGCCTTCATCACTTGGTCGATGATTAGCTGCGAGTCGGCTCGAACGTCAAGGCGTCGGACCCCGAGTTCAAGGGCGATTCGTAATCCAGCGACAAGTGCCTCGTACTCCGCGACGTTGTTAGAAGCGGCAAAGTGGATGCGAATGACGTAGCGCATGTGGACTCCGAGGGGTGAAATGAAGAGCAAGCCCACGCCTACTCCTATCTTCATGAGCGACCCGTCGAAGTACATCATCCACAGCTCGGCTTGAATTTGGACTGGTGGCAACTGAGTGTCGGTCCACTCGGTGACGAAATCCGCTAGCACTTGAGACTTGATGGCCTTCCGTGGTGCGTAGGTGATGGTCTCGCCCATCAGCTCGACCGACCACTTGGCAATCCTTCCAGCGGCCTCCCGGTTATGGATGATCTCCCCTAAGGGGAACAAGGATACCACAGTAACCGGGCGGCCGAGGAAGTAATGTTGGAGCTTGCGACACGTAAGGATGATGGCGTAGAGCAGTTTCTGCACCTGTGGGTAGCGGATTTTCATTTCTGAAAGCACTTCGCTGACGAAGTAAACCGGCCACTGGACTGGCAAGGCGCGTCCTTCCTCTTGCCTCTCCACCACTATGGCCGCGCTGACCACCTGGGTGGTTGCGGCGACATAGAGGAGGAGGGGCTCAGGCGGTTCAGTCGCCGTTGCTGGTCGAGGAGGGACGAGGATCGGAGTGGACGTCAGCTTGGCTTTGAGTTCATCGAGGGCCCCCTCGGCCTCCGCGGTCCACGTAAATTGCTCAGATTTTTTCAAGAGACGATACAGAGGCATGGCCTTCTCCCCTAAACGTGAGATGAAGCGGCTGAGGGCCGCGAGACAGCCCGTGACCCTCTGCACGCCCTTGAGATCCCGAATCGGCCCCATTCGCGTGATGGCCGCCACCTTCTCGGGGTTGGCCTCGATCCCGCGTTGGGAGACGATGTATCCGAGGAGCATGCCCCGAGGCACTCCAAAAACACATTTCTCGGGATTGAGTTTTATGTTTTTGGCTCGAAGGCACCCGAACGCGATTTCGAGGTCTCGGATGAGGTTGTCCGCTCTTTTGGACTTGACCACGATGTCATCAACGTAGGCTTCGACCGTGTCGCCTATGTGTTCACCGAAGACATGGAGCATACACCGCTGATACGTTGCCCTGGCGTTTCGGAGGCCGAAGGGCATTGTCACGTAGCAGTACATGCCAAAAGGTGTGATGAAGGAAGTCGCAAGCTGGTCGGACTCTTTCATCTTAATTTGGTGGTAGCCGGAGTAAGCATCGAGGAACGAGAGGGTTTCACACCCCGCGGTAGAGTCGACAATTTGATCAATGCGTGGTAAAGGAAATGGAACTTTGGGACATGCTTTGTTTAAACTAGTATAGGCAATACACATCCGCATCTTTCCATTCTTTTTCTTAAATAACACGGGATTAGCTAACCATTCGGGGTGATGAACTTCCTTGATGAATCCAGCCGCCAAAAGCTTGTGTACCTCCGCGCCGATGATCCTGCGCTTCTCCTCGTCGAAGCGGCGCAGGCGTTGCTTCACCGGTCTGGACCCGGCCCAGATTTCCAAGGCGTGCTCGGCGACTTCCCTCGGTATGCCCAGCATATCCGAAGGACTCCACGCAAACATATCAGCGTTCGCGCGGAGAAAGTCGACGAGCACGACTTCCTATTTTCCCTCGAGGTCGGCGCTGATCGTTAGCACCTTCTCGCATGGGCAGTTTGGGTCGAGGGGGACTTTCTTGGTGTCTTGTGCTGGCTCGAAGTTGCCGGCGTGTCGCTTGGGATCTAGCATCTCGTCGGCGAGGTGCTCGAGGGTCGCGGCTATCATGGCATTTTGCTCGATGGCCTCCCCATATTCGACACATTCGACATCGCAGTCGTACGCATGCTCGTAGGAGGAGGCGACAGTGATGACGCCTTTGGGTCCTGGCATCTTGAGCTTGAGGTAGGTGTAGTTCGGGATCGCCATGAACTGCGCGTAGCCCGGTCGGCCGATGATGGCATGATACGTTCCGTGAAACTCGACCACCTCGAAGGTGAGGGTCTCTTTCCTGAAGTTGGCAGGGGTGCCAAAACAGACAGGGAGTTCGATACGGCCGACGGGGAAAGCCTTCTTCCCTGGCACGATGCCATGGAACCCCCCGGCACTGGGTCGGAGTTGGTGCCTCCTGACCCCCAGGAGGTCGAGGGTCTCGAGGTAGATGACATTTAGGCTGCTGCCGCCGTCCATGAGGACCTTCGAGAGGCAGGTGTTGATGATGATCGGGTCGACGACGAGCGGATAGGCCCCGGGGTTGGGGACTCGATCCGGATGGTCATCGCGGTCGAACGTGATGGGCGCATCAGACCAGTCGAGGTAGTGAGGTGTTGCGACACGAGCGGAGAAGACCTCTCGACGCTCCCGCTTACGCTGTCGGGGCATGAGCTGGGTCGAGGGCCCCCCGTAGATCATGTAGCAGTCATAGACTTCGGGGAATTTTCCGTCTTCCCCGTTGTCTCCCTCACCGCCACCTTGGTCTTTCTTGTTGTCACCTTTCTTCACACCCACTTGCTCGAAGTGCCTTCGAAGCATGCGGCAGTCCTTAAGCTTGTGCCTTGCCCCGTCCTTATGGTAAGGACAGGGCTCCTCGAGCATCTTGTCGAAGATGGCGCCCTCGGGGGGCGCGGGGGGACCTCAAGGTCTTTTGCGTTCGGTTGCAGTGACGAGATCATCTTCTGCAGCCTCCCGCTTGCCTTGTTGATTTTTCTTCTTCTTGTTATTTCTCTTCGACCCTTTGCTCGAGCCTCCGGCGTTGTCGGCTACCGGCGTTTTTCCCTTGTCCTTCACGTCGCTGAAGAAGGCGCCGACGGCCTCCTCGCCAGCCGCGTAGTTGGCGACCACATCCATAAGCTCATCGACAGTGTTGGGGCGGTTACGCCCTAACTCGCGAACTAGGTCCTTGCAGGTTGTACCCGCAACAAACGCTAGAACGACGTCGAGGTCGGAGATGTGGGGCAGCTCGATGCGAAGCTTGGAGAATCGTCGAGCAAAGTCACGGAGAGACTCCCCTGGCTTTTGCTTGCAGTTACGCAGTTCCCAGGAGTTTTCGGGACGCACGTAGGTACCTTTGAAATTCCCCTCGAAGATACGGACAAGGTCGGTCCAAGTGCGAATCTGGTCGGGGGGAAGCTCCTCGAGCCACCTACGCGCGGTGTCGGACAAGAACAGGGGAAGGTGACGTATGATGGCGTGATCGTCGCGCGCCCCGCCCGCCTGACAAGCCAATCGGAAGTCGGCTAGCCAGAGCTCGGGATTGGTTTCGCCGTTATATTTGACGAGGCTCGTGGGGGTCGAAACTTGTCGGGCAGCTGGGCGCAGCGGATCCTCCTGCTGAAGACCCGGGGGCCCGGTGGCTCTGGGGCCTGTTGGTCTTCTTCGCTGTTGTAATGCCCTCCACGATGGGTGCTGTACCCTCGATCCTCGGCATCCCCGTGCTTGCGTCTGCGGTTCTCGACAATGTCGAGGCGCGCGTCGCGGGGAGCGCGGTCATCGTTGATAGGCTCTCGGGCCGGGTTCTTCTTCTGTCAGGGGGCCGCCCCCTGATCGACCGAGCCCTCCCTCTCTGGCTGGGAGGGCTCGACCTGAGGCTCGGAGGCAGCTCCTCGACGCCTCGAGGCTGAGCTCTCGGCTTGTTGGGCAGCAGCAACTTGGAGGAGACCCTCGACCTCATGTTGTATCCGCCGAGCTTGCGAGTTGGACGGTGCGGGCATATTGCGGAGGAGCATAGCCGCCGCAACAACATTCTGGCTTGCTCGGGGATAACGGTGGACGGGTTGCTCGGGTACTCCTTCCTCGATGATCTGCCAGTTGACCTCTCGGGCCCTGGCTCGGGCTCTACCGCCGAGCGGTCGCCGCTCTTGTTCGAGGGTCAGCTCGAGTAAGCGCAAGCGTTCCTGCTCGTCGGCAAGCTTCGCCTGCAACTCCTGAATCTGTGCCATCTGCGCGTCCTGCTCGCCAGGACGAGGGCACGCTTCTCGGGGTGCGTCTGGTTGTTGGTCCTCTGCTCTGGGGGGAGCGTCTCTCGCCACGGCGGTAGACGCCGCGGCCGCTGGATCGATGGTTTCCTGATCAGAGTTGACGCCACCATCGATGTGGAGGCACTCTCGGGTAGGATCCCAGTGATCAGAGTCAGAGTCAGGATCGCCGTAGTAGAAGACGGGGAATTGCCCCCACGCCTCCTCCTGCAGCCGTTGTCGGAGTGTGCCGACGGTGTACCTCCGGGGGCCGGGCGTTCTTGCGAAAGCCAAACCCTCGGAGGCCGGTGTGACAGTCCCCACGTCCGTCATCGCGCGGAGAAGGGTGTCTGGGCAGTCCTCCAACGCGCTCGTGTTGGAGTGGGTTGCTGTCGTAGTCGTCGTCGTGGGATTGTTGGAGTCGGTCGAAGACCACCGACGACGCTCGAACAGCCCGTGCGAAAGCGAGCTCAATCGAGCGGGGGTTTCGTCGCACTTCCCCGATGAGCGCACGGCGAAGGTGGAGTCAGGGTTGTGCTGGGATCCTGCCGATTGGCCCTCTACCTCTAAACTCGGATTAGATACTCCCTCAACAAGAGGATTCTCATCTCCGGTCAGGGGCGTGGAGAAAGCGGCGGGGACCCTTCTTGACTTGGGTTGACGGCGATGACAGCGCCGACCGTGCCTCCTTCCGGATGTGGAAGCGTGGTCATGAGACTGGCGAGCGGCTCCCCATGAACGTGGGGGCGTACCGCGACCTCCGTTCGGGTCACTATTGAGAGCAGGGTCATGTCATAGCCCTGGCCGAGGGTCATGAACTCCAGGCTCCCGAACCAGATCACCGTAGTGTGCGGAAGTGGTGAAACGAAATCGCCCATCCGGAAAAATGGCGAGAAATCATTAGTGACACGCGGCTCCCCTACCTGGCGCGCCAACTGTCGGTGTTCTGACCCTCGAGGGGTTAACACCAATGAGTAATATTGTATTCACGTGCTCCCTAATCCGGTGGGTGATGCAAGAAGGACACAATAATTTATCCTGGTTCGGGCAAAGAAGGCCCTACGTCCAGCGGGGGGAGGATTATTCGTGTTATCTTGCACCGAAGTGCTAGTACAGGGGAAAATACAAGCTGGTGTGAGGAGTGAAAGGTGGAGTTGGGGCGTTCGGACGCCTTGCTCTCGACCTTACACAGGCTCACGGTGTCGCTCTGTGATCTAGGGCCTTAATGTTTCTATGCTCTAGATCCTCTCGATTTGAGTTCGGTCCCTTTCTCTAACGCCCTGGCGCCTCCTTTTATAGACGAAGGAGGGGCACAGGTGTACATGTATTTCGAGTTCGCATGACGCTGATGACGTACGACGTTGAGGCCGATCATGTTGGTGCCGTTGTAGTGATGTACGTCGGTATGGGAGGCCCTGCAGCCGTCGCATCGGGAGTTGTTGAAGTTCAGCTCAAGGGTTCGCTCGGTGAAGTCGAGGGGCGACGCTCGAGGGTCCTGGCCAGAGCCGAGGGGCTCGTGCCGAGGAGGTCGAGCTTCGCTGGATAAGATCGGATCCCGGAAAACACGGAAAACATGTTAGTTTATACGTCTCGAGGCGGTGCGGGTCGTGGCACAGCGCTCGGTATGGCGCAACAGCGTAATATGACTTGCGGGATTCCGAGGCATGGGCGGTAAAAGTAGATCTGACCGCCACGCCTGTAACTGTTACCGTAACTGTGGCCATGCGGTTAGGCGGGGGTAGATAGATCACATTAAATGCGCTCGGATCCATACGGGGGAGTTGGTGGCCGAGGGGTGCACTGCCCTCGAGGGCCGCCCATTCGCCCGGGCGAAGTTCCGTCCTCGAGGGGAGGCTCGTTCGCTGGGCGAAGTTACGTCCTCGAGGGCAGGCTCGTTCGGAGGATGAAGTTCCGTCCTCGAGGGGTCGCTCGAATCGTACCCTCGCGTATACAGTACTTGTCCGTTCGGTATTCTCTCGGGTGGACAGTACTGGTCCATTCGGTAACCTCTCGGTTATACAGTACTAGTCCGTTCGTTAGCCTCTTGAGCAGGCTTTGGTTTTGGGCCATCGTTGTTCGTTCACGGGCCAGTCCGATACGTCTCAGCCTATGGGCCTTCGTACGTTAGCGCGGGAGGTTATCAGAGGGGTCAAGATGCTGATTTTGCGGGGTTTTAGTTTGTTAAGCAAGGGGTCTGGGATACCCGTTTCTAGGGTATCGACACTCCTTCTCCCCCACCATAGCGGTAGTAGACATATTTGTCTGCCTTGTTGGCAACAAAGCCTACTGACATCATGGCTTTGTTAAACTTCTCATGCCATTGCTTAGGTGCTTGTTTTAGGCCATACAAAGACTTCAATAACTCACACACCTTGCCCTCTTGACCTTGTACCACAAACCCATCAGGCTGATCCATGTAGATCTCTTCATCTAGCTCCCCATTTAGGAAAGCAGTCTTAACATCCATTTAATGAATTAGAAGATCATGAGAAGCAGCCAGGGCAAGCAGTACTCGAATTGTAGTTAATCGGGCCACTGGTGAATATGTATCAAAGAAGTCCTCGCCTTCTTTCTAGGTATAGCCCTTGGCCACAAGCCTTGCCTTGTACTTCTCAATGGTACCGTCAGGTCTAAGCTTATTCTTGAACATCCATTTGCATCCAATAGGTTTGCACCTGTACGAATGATCAACCACTTCCCAAGTTCCATTAGACATAATAGAATCCATCTCACTCCGCACTGCTTCCTTCCAATAGTCAGCGTTAGGAGAGGAATATGCCTGTTCAATGGTTGTTGGGGTATCATCCACGAAGTATATAGTGAAGTCATCGCCAAAGGATTTTACAATCCTAGACCTCTTACTCCTTCGAGTGACTCCATTATTATCCTCCTTAGGATTTTCAGTGATTGATTGTTCAAGATTCTCAACTGGCAAATAAGTATCAAGAGTTTCAGGAGATCCCTGACTAAATATGCTGGGTACATTCCTTTTCATAGGGAATATATCTTCAAAGAATGTCACATCTCTGGATTCAAACACTGCACCGACACGCACGTCAGGTACTCTAGATTCTACCACTAAAAATCTATAGCCCACACTGCTATGTGCATAACCAAGAAAGACACAGTCTACAGTCTTTGGTCCAAGCTTGTACTTCTTATTGATTGGCACATTTACTTTGGCCAAGCAACCCCACGTGCATAAGTATGAGAGAGTCAACCTTTTCTTTTTCCCATTCCTCAAATGGTGTTTTCTCTTTGTTCTTTGTAGGAACTTTAGTCAGGACATGACTCACAGCCAATATAGCCTCACCCCACCATTCCTAGGAAAGTCCTGCAGTGCCCAACATGGCGTTAACCAAATCGGTCCGTTAGATTGAGGTGAAAAGGGAGGCGTCCTCTCATGAATAATCCCATGTTCCTCATAGAATCGATCAAATTCCTTTGAAAAGCATTCTCCCCCGCGATCAGACTGCAACCATTTGATTTTCTTCTCAAGTTGATTTTCAACCTCGGCTTTATAGCTTTTAAAGTAGTGAAATGCTTCATCCTCAGATTTCAATAAGTACACATAGCAATATCTAGTACAATCATCTATAAGAGTCATGAAATATTTCTTGCTGCCTTCGGCCAATATACCATTCATCTCACAAAGATCAGAATGAATAAGGTCCAGAGGTGCCGTATTCCTCGCCTCTTTCACAGCCTTGTGAGACTTGTGGGGTTGTTTAGCTTGCACACATGCATGGCACTTGGATCCTTTGACCAAGTCGAATTTAGGAATTAAACTCATATTCGCTAAGCGCGTCATACAACCAACATTAATGTGACAGAGCCATGAATGCCAAACATCAGACTCATCGTCATGTCTCGCATGGTTCACAAATTTATTACAAGAATCCATCAAAGAAAAGAGGAACAAGCCTCCACTCTCATAGCCCTTACCAACAAATATTCCATACTTGGATACAACACATTTATTGAACTCAAAAGCAAGCTTAAAGCCATCCCTACAGAGTAGAGACCCACTAACAAGGTTCTTCTTTATGGAAGGGACATGTTGCACGTTCTTCAGCTGCACGATCTTTCCTGAAGTAAACTTCAGATTGACCGTACCAACACCATGAACAGCCGCATGCGTTCTGTTTCCCATCAACAGGGAGGAACCTCCTTGATCCTGATAAGAAGAAAACAGAGAGCAGTCAACACATACATGAATATTAGACCCTGTGTCAACCCACCAATCAGACGAGAGACAAACTGAAAGAATTATTGGTAAATAATTACCATACTCAGATCCTCCAGCTTCGCTAACAACCATGTTGGCAGTCATCTTCTGCTGCTTGTCCTTGCGGTCTGGGCACTCTTTTTCCCAATGGCCATTACCACTGTACACAAAGCAGAGACCACTCTTTTCAGTATTCTTGTTCTTCTTCTTAAAAGGCACAGACTGGGGCTTGATAGCATTCTTGTTTTTCTTGTTCTTCCTGCGAACAGCCTGAGAGTTCCTCTTCTGCACTAAGTTGGCGCTAGAGCCTCCCTCTTCATGCACTTTCTTGCCACAAGTGTCCTTTGCCCTCGCATGCTCTTCAACACTTAGACAAGCAATGAGGTCAGTCACACTGAACTCCTGCCTCATGTTCTTTAGAGCAGTGGCAAAGTCCCTCCAAGTAGGTGGCAACTTAGCGATAATACCGCCGGTCACAAACTTGACGGGAAGCACACACTTATTGTTCTTAAGCTCCTTGGCCAACCTCTGTATCTCATGAGCTTGTTCAACTACAAATCGATTATCGATCATCTTATAGTCATAGAACTGCTCCATGATATACAGCTCACTGCCAGCGTTAGGAACCCCGAACTTGGCCGCAAGTGCATCCCAAATATCCTTGCCCATAGGCATATCCATGTACAGTGGTACCATACCCTCAACTATGACAATGATCAGAGACAGCTTGAGCAAGTTATCATCATCATGAAACCTTTCCTCTTCCTCAGGAGTCAGAGGCGGTTCAGTGCCCCTGCCCTTGATAGCATGCTCATAGTACATAGAGGTAAGCCACAACATGGATCTGGAACGCCAGACCGTATAGTTGGCACCACCATCCTTCAGAGGGGGTGGTTTTAGTGACACAGCAAAGCTAGCACACAAAAATGACCTATACAGTTTTTGGATTGTTAGGTATTTAGTCATTTTATGACATGCTTTAATCCATAAATACGACAGTAAGTATAGCAGCAGGAAACAAATAATCATCGACCAAGAGAATCTGCTACCGACATACATTGTAGCACTTCCTAACATCGACCAAGGGAATACACCGCCGACACATGTAGTGTTTACTAAACCAAACATCATAGTACAAATCGCAAATAGTACTAGAGAGAAGTTCAATGTATACCCTCGGTTGGATCCCAGTCTGGAGGACTGAGAACCATCATCGGCAACATCACCACCAGCTCGGGTACACGGGGCCATGGTGGCCTACTTGTAGTGGTCGATTAACAGTCGGTGTAGATCCACGAACACTTAGGGACAAACAGCAACAGCGTGTAGGTACGCTTGATGGATGGAGCTTTGGAGGCCTGCTCACCCGATCCCCTTGTGCGCGCAAGGAGCCGGGCCGGAGATGGCAGAGAACAGCTCGAACTCAAGAACAGTGTGGCGGCTAGGGTTTGGAAGTGAACTTCCAGATGGGGATCCTGGAGGGTGGCGGCCGTATTTATGCAGCAGCGGTGCAGTGGTATTTCGGTCTTTCACATTTTCCTAGGGCACATCAGGCGCAACTGGTTTACACATTTGCCTTTGCACACTAGACGAAACCACCACTGTGCCACTTGTGACCGTTAGACCCATTGGGCTGAGCGGCAAAACGTGGCCCAACACATCACGTCCGGCCAAGGCCAAGGCCCCGGCCCCGGGCGCGAGCGGGCGCGCGCGGCTCGGCTCGGCGGCGGCGGCGGTGCGCGCGTGGTCTCCTAGCTTTTCCTCTCACCTTGCATATAGAGGGAGCAACCAACTTCCTGTTTAAGTTGAGCTCCCTTTCAGTGAGTGTACCATGTGGTACTAATTACACTCTCACTTAACACTAATTATTGGTCTTTGGAATTTTAGTAATTAATTGCTCAACTAAGTATGGGCCTAGCCTAATTAATCCAACATGCTGTTCCTCAGAAAAAAGGAGGGGAGTCGCTAGCAAGGAGGTTAAAGTATGATGAGTGTTGTACCTTGCTCCTTGCCGATGGCTGAAAATCACGTGTTAAAATTGACAATGAGCATTCCTTATAGAGTTTGGTGCTACAAATAGCAGAAGATCACGATTTTAATGTACTTTCACTGCCAACACCAAATCGCATTTAGGATCAAAACACACCTCATAGCAACTACAAAATAACTAGACTACCCCTATATAAAAAGTACAGTCACAGCAGTTTAGAACAAAACAAAAGACATGACACGTGTGCTCGCATAGGTGACGTGTGTGGATGAGAGCACGGCACCACACTACGGACCCTCGGTTTTCAAATTTTTAAGCCGTTTTTTTATTCCTAAGCTCCCTGCTACCAGTGTCAGATCCTATATGTCCTTCGTTTTGGGACAAATTTCAAACGATAAAAGTGCAGATATTATGAGACAAAGGAAGTTGGCCCTTTTAGCGCTTTATAGAAATAATATAAACATATCAAGTCGTAGCGAACCAGCACCCCTTGTCCGTCCCATAGATTTCTAGGCACCCCCCTCCGTCCTGCCTTCAGCAAGCTCGGAGCAGGGTGGGGTGGGGGGGGGGGGGTGGGGGGTGCTCCTCTGAGTAGATAGTAGTTAGTATTTAGAGTATGTACCTTACCTATAATGATTATTTCCCTTCGTGGTATGTCCTGGTGGTTGCCATCGTAGCCTCCGTCGTCACCACGGTCTTCCTCGGCAACTGCCTCATCGTTGACGTGGCTACCAAGGTATGTTAAAAAAATTAAATCGCCATGTCAAGTAGTCCTATCTCCGCCTGTCTCCATCCATGGTTGCTTGAGATTCCTCACCGCCGCCCTCGATCTGCACGGATCAGGGGTCGATCTATTGATTGTGCTTCTGGGTCTGGCCTCCTGCTAGAAGGGGGAAAGAATCAATGAAGTCAAAGATGTGGGCCCGACCAGTGGGCGAAGAAGAAATCGACGACGGCGAACGACTCCAAAAGTGGGCGAATGACTCCAAAAGTGGGCGAACGACTCCAAATGAAGGCCCGACCAGTGGGCGAAGAAGAAATATGTCCTTCATTTTGGGACAAATTTCAAACTCCAAGTGCGGATATTATGAGACAAAAGGGAGTAGACCCTTTTAACGCTTCACAGAACCAATAAACTTATCAAGTCATAGTGAACCTGGAGTCAAAAAAAAGCCGTAGTGAACCATCACTCTTCCTCGTCAAGTCTTTTGAGACCTTAATTTAAAATGGCTTGTTGTAAAAATCCGCTTCACAAAAAATGTAAGATCTCTTGTCTTATTATAATAAAAAAAGTTAAATACACTGGCGGCCCTTAAACTTATAGCTCACTGCCACTTGGGTCCATGAACTCTCAAAATCGAAATCTACCTCCCTGAACTTGTCGAAGCATGCCACTTAGGTCCATACCCCTTCAGATAGGATAAAAATTTACATAAATCACCTTGTCTATATCCATCTAGTCATCTTGTATCACTAGCGCACTCCTTTCCCAGGCCTGCGGTGTTGGCATCGCCCGAGCCATCCTCTCCTCCGAGGCTCCAACCAAGCACGCCTCCCCATCGCCGCCCCACACCCCGGACCACGTCCTGGCGTCCCCGCTCGCAATCGTGCGCTCGGACGACGGCGAGGGGCAGCCTCGCACGCCCAAGACTTCCTGGCGCTGCCCGTGGCGTACGCCGAGCGCGGCATGCATGAGGAGAACAACGAGGAAGACGAGCAAGGAGCGGGGCGAGGACGACGCACAGGACGGGCTGGTAGTGGTGTCGAGGAGGAGCAGGATGTCGGGGGATGAGGGCGTGTGGAGGCCGGAGGCGACAACGGTCATGAGTTGGTCATCTCCGTGTCGTGAGGCAGCACGCGAGTGGCGAGGTCCAGGCAGGATGGTGATGTTTGGTTGTCTCCTCGTCGAGGGGGGCGACGAGCATTTGGCGAGGTGCTGAGGTCGCGCAGTGGATAAGTTGTGCTGCGGCGCCGGCGCCGGCTCCAGGTCGTGCTTGAGCACATCGACGGTGGCCTGGACACGGTTCCCAGCCCTCGCGGCCATCGCGACAGGGGGTAGAGGTAGCAGATGCTGTTGCGGTAGGCGTCCTCGAACGCGACGCTGTCCGCGGCGCCGGTGAGCCGCATGCCGTCTTCACCCTGAGTGTGTACGTGCATGCGGCTGGCCTACGGCCGGCACGGTCCCGCCCGCCGTGACGACGGAAGAGGAGGACGCGAGCGCGACGAGAAGGACGGTGAGTAGCAGTGCAGGCTGTGCGTTGTCGCATCATCAGTTAACAGATTCAGCATCGTCGTCGGCACCTACGGCAGGTCGTCCATCGTGCTTTTGATCGCCACGCCACACGTCGGTCCCGTGTTGCTGAACTGGAAGTGCACCATGCCCTTGGAGTCTTGGGGAACACGAATATGTTGCTGGCCGGCAGCGTGCCCAGCATCCCATGCATGCACAGGGCTACGACAAAGCCTAGTTCGTGCCTCTCGTGCCGCACGACTGTGTGATAGCGCCGCTGAACACTACCGGATTCTGGGCAAAAACCCGTCGACAAAGAAAACGTCAGCAAAGACTTCTTTGTCGAGTACCACGTGTAGGACACTTGATGACACTCAATGACACTCGATAAAGATAAAAATTAAAATACCCCGAAAAAATAGAAAAAAATTAATTAGGGGAGGGACCTAGCCTTTAGCCATGGTCTTTTTCTTAGGATTTTATGCATGCATAGGGCTACCTCCGTGGCGCATTTTTCGAACCCAAGCTCAGCCATGGTGGCATCGAGGTTGGCGTTCCACACCCGTGGAGCCTGGCGTAGGCCTTAGAGGGCCTTGCGCAGGCGCAGCACCTTCTTTTCCACGCCCTTGACGACGACTCCCGGCGCCTGCTTGACATAGACCGTCTCCGCCAGGTCCCCGTTGAGGAATGCCGACTTGACGTCAAAGTGGTGAACCTACCACTCCTTGGCAGCGGCGAGAGCAAGCAAGAGCCACACGGACTCCATGCGTGCGACGAGGGCGAAAACATCCTCGAAGTCGATTCCCTCGCGCTGCACGAAACCGCACGCCATGAGCTGTGCCTTGTGCTTCACCACAATGTCGCGCTCATCCTGCTTCACCTTGAAGACCCACTTGAGGCCAATGGGCCGACAGCCCGCCGACGGATCGACCAGTTCCCAGGTCTTGTTCTCCTCGATAGCCTTCATTTCCTCCAGCATCGCCTTCCGCCACGCCGCATCCTGTTCCACAACGGCAAACGTGGTCGGCTTCTCCGCACTCATCAAGAGCAGAGTGTGGTCGTCGTCGAGAAGTCACGCCGCCAGTCCAGGTACCGCCGTGTCTCCCACGACGTCGTCCAAACGGCAAAACCGGACCTCCTCCCCCTCGTGGTACGCATCCACGAACTCCGTGACGTCGGTCGGCGGAGTGGCGTACTCGATGGTTCGCACTGCCCCTGTTCCACGAGGCTAGGTTGTTCGCTCCGGAGGAGTTCCGTCAGTCGAGGTCCCCAGACCAGCGGTCGAGGCCCCATGCGCAGTCGAGGCCCCCCGTGCTTGGGTCGAGCCCCCTTGGCCCTCTATCAAGGCCCCCCGTACCTCGCTCGAGGCAGGGTCGTTCGCACTCGGGGCCCATCCATCAGCCAAGGCCCCCTAGAGGGAATGTCCGATGAATCAGAGTGCGGTCGAGGCCAGGGGACCCTGCTCCGGGCGGACTGGGTGGCTCCTCAACCCCTGCCACCGTAGGCTCCTCTGCTTCCCCCGCCGTGGACTCCACCGCTCTGGCCTCCCCGGTCCTCGGCACCTCCACAGCCTCGCCATGGCCATGGATAACCATTCACTCCACGACAAACGAATCGCAGAGCCCATCGCTGCCTTGCTCGAGGCCCCCTTCTCTCGGCCCATCCCAGGTCCACGACACAGCCTCGTCGAAGACTACATCCCAGGACACCACCACCTTGTCACTGACTGGATCATACAGTCGATAGGCCTTCGACCCCTCCTTGTAATCGAGGAACACCATGTGTGTTCTCCTGTCTTCAAGCTTGCTGAGGCCCGGCTTGGTGGTCTTCACATGGCTGATGCAACCGAAGGTACGCAGCTAAGAGACATTAGGCTTGCACCTGTGCCACGCCTCGTACGGCGTCATCCTCTACAGAGCCTTCGTCGGCGACTGGTTGAGGATGTGCACGATGGTCATGACCGCCTCTCCCCAGAATGCCGCCGGCATCCCCTTGGCCTTCATCATCGACCATGCCATGCTAACGATGGTCTGGTTTTGACGCTCCACTACGCTGTTCTGCTGCGGCGTGTAGGGCGCCGTGATGTGTCGACCCACACCCTCCTCGGCGCAGTACTCAGTGAACTCTACCACTGACAACTCGCTGCCATGGTCGGTCCAGAGCTCTCGCAGCTGCTTGCCACACTCCACCTCCACGCCCGCCTTGAAATGCTTTATGGCATCCGCCGCGTCGCTCTTGCTCGTCAGGAGCTGCAGCCACATATAGCGGCTGCAGTCATCCACGAGCAGGAGGAAGTACCTCCGTCCGCTGTGCGTTGCCGACATGATTGGCCTGCAAAGATCCCCATGGACCAACTCGAGGGGATCCGCCACGTGGTACCTTGCCTTCTTTGGGAATGGCAGCCGCCTCTGCTTCCCCGCCAGGCAGCTGTTGCATAGCTCACCGGCGTGCTTGATCTCTGGCAATCCAGTGAACATCTTGCCGAGCTGGCCAAGACCGTCGAAGCTCAGGTGGCCAAACCGGCCATGCCACAGCCACGGCTCCTATGTGCACGCCGTCGCCAAGCACACAGGACGCCATAGTCAAGAAGATAGAGACAATTCTTGGAGCGTGTTACCTTGGTGAGAAGACATCGCTCCTTGTCCCTGATCTGCAGCACGCCATCACGGATCAGCACCTCTTGCCCGCGCTCATCCAGCTGACCCAGGCTGACAATGCTCGCGCGGAGCTAGGGGATGAAGTACACATCCGTCAGTGCGCGCTGCTTCCCATTTTGGCACCGGAAGACCACAGTGCCTTGGTCGCGGATGTCCACCCGTGAGCTGTCCCCGAACTTGACCGTGCCGGTCTTGTTCATGTCGAGGTCAGAGAAGGCAGTGCGGCACCCGGTCATGTGGTTGCTCGCACCGGAGTCGAGGTACCACCGCTGCTCCTTCTCATCGCCGACCGCGCCTAGGTGAGCCTGCTCCACTTCCGCCTCCCTTGCTTCACCATCCTGCAGCGCGCAAAACTCACCCATCAGCAGCCCGTGCTTGTCGTCGCTGTCGTCCTGAGCCAGGTGCGCCTCCTCCTTCTTCTCCTTCCTCTCTGGGCACTCGCGTGCCCAATGCCCCACCTTGCCGCACTTTTGGCAAGCTTGGGGGCGACGGTCTTCTTCTTGCCCTTCTTCTTGTCTGTTGGATCCTTCTCCTATGGCTTGCCGCTGTTGCCGCCATGGCTGGAGCCTTCCTCGGACCGACGCTTCTCCTTTATTCGCGCCATCCACCCCTCCTCTGTCAGCATCAGCTTCGGCTTCTCCTTCTCCGACGGTGCTACACCACGGCTCTCCAAAACCCGCAGCCGCCCAAGTCCTCCAGAGATAATGTGGAGATGTCCAGCATTGTCTCAATGGACATGGCGAGCTATGAGTAATTCAGGGGCACCATGCAGAGCAGCTTGCTGACGAGGTCCTCGGCCTCTAGCGGCTTGCCGTATGTGGCTAGCTGGCTTGCGAGCGCCTGGAGACGAAGCGCGAAGTCCTCCATCGACTCCCGGATTTGAACCGGATGTCATTGAACTCCCGGCGCAGCTACTGAACCTTGGCCTGCTTGGCTCGATCCGAGCCGACACAGAACGAATCCAGCATCTCCCACGCCTCCTTCACCATCTTCTTCTGGCCGAGCGCCTCATGGAACTCGCCCAGTGTGGAAGCCATGAGCGCCTCCACGACGCCCACCTCCGCCTCCTCACCAGCGCCGCCCGTCTCCATGGCTGCCCACCACTTCCGGGCGCGCAGCTTCCACTTCATCTGGACTGCCCACTTGCCGTAGTTGGTATGGGCGAGCATTGGCCAGGAACTGCTCCCGCCGAACTCCCGTACCACGCGCACCTCCATCAGCTGCGCTACTGGCTGGAGCTGCCTCTCTGCATCTCCGCCATTGCCCGACAACACACCAGTGGCTTCCGCCATCGCTGGCTGCTAAGGCTGATGATGTGTACGGCTCTGATACCACGTGTTGGCGCTAGAACCTAGCACCGACCACCGCCGAGCACCTGGGGAAGGTGCCGACCAATGGTACTGACCAGCAGCGTTGGCTACCGACCAGGTTTGAGGCGAGCAGCTCCTGCTTGACCCCCCCTCGAGATCCTCCCTGAACCAAGGAAGAAGACGAGCCGAGCTCCCAACTCACACACACACAGCACACCCTCTGTTCTTCCGCGTTGGCTGAAGACAGAGCCTGAATATGGTGGCAAAGAAGCTCCTTTTCTATTGCATTGCATACATTTATATACAAGTCTCTACCTACTCCGTGGTATAAGGAGGTATGACTATTTACAACCATCAACTATTCCTAGTACTATGCCTACATCAGCCCACTACCTGCTGATGAGGATCCACAGTAACCGGGAATGACCTATTGCCATGCCCTGCCGCACGTCTTGACCTTGAGCAGTTGACCGACCACGTGCCCCTGGCCATGCCGAGCAAAGAGAGTGGGGTGACATCAGATTATGTCCAAAAAAATACAAGTACACAAAATACAACAAATCTTATGTAAGTGGTACATGAAAAGATGAGAGTGGGTAGAAACCAGCTTTATGTTGTGCATGATAGCCTCGCTCCTCAGCAATCCTGTCTCCTCCAAAGGAAGATCAGGCACTACAAGTCCTGTGACATATAACAAATGTAAAACAAAGATTTTATTGACAGAACAACAAAATTTTGGAACTAAGTGTCAATCGTAATTATAATAAACAGGAGATCCAAAAACAAGACACCACTTAAAGTAATAGAAAATACAAAGCAACCAAAATGGAAGCTTACCATGTATGCCAGCTTGTCTGATAGTAGCCATGAAGTTTCCGACACCACGTTTTAGAATTGTATTATAGTATGTGAAAAGAACAATGGTGCAAGAAAGCTCAGGAGTAACCCCCTTCAGCATCTCTATAACAGAATCGAGTGTAGTGCCTTTCTTAAGCGCCCGTGTTGCAGAAGCCTAAAATGGTTTCAATCTAAAACTATAAAATCTGTAGCAGAACACATACTATGTTGCAGCTGGTGAGAGAAAAGGCCATCACGACTACCTGAATAACTGGTCCATCAGCCAGTGGATCCGAGTATGGTACACCAACCTCTATCACATCCGAACTGCATGAATTGAGGATCTTCAATGCTTTTGATGTAGTTGCCAGGTCAGGATCACCCGCAGTGATGAACGGGATGAATGCAATCTAAAAATTCCAGGTTAGACAGGTAGCTTATACTAAATCTACTCCAAAAAGACTACCAGTATTTGCGAACTATGGCATGACACGGCTGCGCCAAGGCAGGATCCCTGCAATTACTCTACATCTTATAGCTACTCTTGACACGAATTTCTTAGTGCCATTCAGTTACCATGGCTGAGAATGAACACTTTGGTACCTAAAGATGGAAACACTAATGTTCAAAAAAAAAAAGATGGAAACACTGGTTTTGCAGACAAAGACAGTTCAGTAATGCACATCCAGCCACTATTGTGCAAGATAAGCTTATATAATTCCCTATATGGTTTCGACATAAAACCACTATATTTGAACAATTACATGCCAGGAATGCACAAATTGTTCCAATCCCCGATCCATTTCCTTGCAACTAACCGGGACCAACATTGCGCGTCGGCCACCACTGCGCTAGCAATCCAAGCCCCAAGCAATAGCAGCTCGGGCGAATTGGCCAAGGGTTTGCGACGAAGCGAAGCGCGAACATGAGGGCTCAAACGCACGCACCTTGCCTTGCTCCCTGAGTCTGGAGAAGGTCTCCGCGATGGTGAGGTTGCCTGCTGCAGCGCCGCGATTGGCCATGGGCGCAGGTGTGTCCACCCTGACAGAGGGCGAACGCTGAGCGCTGCCTCCGTGGGGTCAAGGAGTAGCTGTCGAAGAGGAGGCCTCGGCGGCGGCGAGCGGCAAACCGAGGGGCGAGGAGGACACCGGGACGGAGGACACACAGCCTTGATTGACCTGCGATTTTGCGAAGGTCACGAGTGACGTGTACCGGTGGACGTCTGTGGGCAGGTGGCATTGTACCGGTCATCATCTCACTCATGGGTAATTTCTAAATGTGATTTTAGCTAAAATAAATCTTGAATAAATCAATTTTAGAGTTATTTTAATTATAATTTATTCAAATTTAATAGAATTTTAGACTGTCACCCAAGAGTTTTTTGAAAAAAAACTAATACGCGATTTCTTTCTTTGACACCTATACGTCTCATACGCGCACTAAAGACGGGGGAGGGAGGGAGGGCAGAAGATTTTAGCTAAACTATGTTATTTGATTGGTTCATCCTAAAAAAATATAAACGATGTGGTTTGTTTGAGGTCCTTAGAGCATCTTCAATCATTCTCAAAATTTCAATTGATAAATGAATGCAGTTAAAAGTAAAGAGCGCATTTGTTGTATTCCTTTGTTTTTAAAGTCTCACTTAATGATGTATGTCCCTGACCAATTTGAATGTTAGAAAAAATGCATGTCATGCTCCAGTGGCGGATGCGCATGCGCGTGACAAAAGGAAGAAGAAACAAAACAAGAAGAGAGGGGGTTAGGCCGGCCGTCGCCGGTTGCTTAATTCACGCCATGTTGCCCGTCGTCCTTGTCCGCCGCAGCTCCTCGACGCAGGTGCATGCACGAGATCACTGACGAGTGGTCGAGCTTAACCGACAAATTAAGACCACCGCCCGCACCCGGTCCGCTAGCTCTATGACTAGTAGAGGTGCCAATTCTTTGTACGTACGTGGACCGAAAACCAAAGGAGATGGAGACAGCACAAGGAAACCGTGTGATGAGGAGCCTACATGAAACATGCGAGTTGCGTGGCTGAGGACCCGATCGATCCTATGCACATATATAACCACATGTTCCCGTGCTATATATATATATATATACTAGAGTGTTAATGCAAACGGTTTTATAAACTTTTAAAGTGAACAAAGATAAGCGGTCTTTATTTGGCATTGGGACCTAAATTTCTTTTAAGATTATGCAGGAGCATATATAAGCCTAAGCCAATGAGGTACCTAAATGTGAGTGTAGTGTTCCCAAAAACAATATCATTGGCTTAGATTTATTAACATCATGCTATGAAATTTATATGTAAAATATATAGTTTGCGAAAGATCTGATAGAATCATGATCTTGTTATGATCAAAGATCCTAAGGATCCCCCCCGCACATGAGAATCCTACACATACTTCTCTTCATTTCAAACATAGCTCACTTTCTCTTACCGTGATAAAAACTTCTATATATTTGGTACTTTTTAGATAAAGTTATAGTATTGCTACAAGTTCAAATACATGCAACATATCAAAAATTCATGAAGAATAGTAGGACAAACTTACTTGATACATATTAATGACAATAATCAAGTTTTAAAAAATTTAAGTTAAGACAAACTTAAAGTGAACTATAATTTAGAACAAATAGAGTAACCCTGAATCGCAGCAACGTACTATACAATAATGTAATGTTTTTCTCCCTTTTTTAAACAAAGGAATTGTTGATTTTTGTATTTTTTAAGGAAAAAACTGTGGGGGGAAACCCCACAGCACTTTATTTTTAATTTATATATAAAAAAGGTACAAATGGTTACAGGAGTTCTTACAACATTATTAACTAAAAGCATTAAGCCAAAAACAGAATCCTGACCTAAGATCAGGCTTAAAACGGAAAGATTGAAGTACATTGGTTTTTGAAACTCCTAAACCAAATGTTAATATGAACTCGACCCCTATTGAAGATTTTATCATTTCTTAACTTCCAAATCTTCCAAGCTGCAATTGTCACTGCTTCCATGAAGAAAGGGATATTCTGTTGTTGATTTTTGTATTGATACCTTATTGTTACAATTTATACAAAAGCAATCATGCCGAATGGATCATTATTATTGTCCTACTCATCCCAAGATTGTTTTTCTAACGTGCATGCTAACAGCCTATATGTCGCGTCATCCAACTAGTTCACTGTCATGATACTTGGTAGTGATAGTGGCAGTGCGTCCTTCATGCTCCTCGCATATTTTTGTAGCCTCTTCAAGCCTTCTTTGGGAGAGGCTGCTTCACCTAATTGTCTCACCATTGCACTGCCAATGATCACACCATCTGCACCCCACTCTGCAATCTGTCCATGTACAAAAATATTACTCCCTCCGTCTCAGAAAACATGTAATTATAGGAAGCGTGCTGGTCAAATTATGTCAACTTTGACCAAATTTATAGCAAAAAATATTAACATTTATGTCTTAAAATAAATTTATTAAAAAATTAGACTTAAAATCTTTCCGATAATACTAATTACTTAGCATAAATATTTATATATTTTAATATATAATTATCGGTAATTTAAAAATGTTGATTTATCGAAAAAAGAGAATTGCATGTTTCTAGGACGGAGGATATTAGAATTTGTTATATAAAGTAGCAGAGTTTCTGAGACATTATATTTGCTTTATTTCCCTTACCTGCTTTACATGTTCAGGTTTCGATATGCCAAAGCCAACAGCAACAGGTTTGTCAGTGACCTGCAAACAAAAACACATGCTACCAGTTCAGTGACAGTGGAGTCATGTCGTTGTCTGCAGGATAAAAAAATGTCATCTTTTCTTCTCTTTTTTCGTTGGCAAGATGTATTGTTACCTGTTTAACCTCCTGGATAAGAGATTCGACACGTGTGTTCACGTTTGCGCGTGGACCTGTAACTCCATTGACGCTCACCTGTCAAGTAGGATATAGGCCTTGTCTAGGGTTAGAATTTCTGTAGTATTTCGTTTGTATTTGGTAAAAATTATTTAAATTTTGATTAATTATGTTTAAAATATTATTCTCGTAAAGTACAACCAAACTGCGTAATTAGATTTTGATTTCATTTATATTTAGTACGCCATACATATGCTGGTATTTTAATGTAATAGAAAATCTTCTTTTTATGTAGTACTAAATGTTGAAATTGGAAGTCTAATTAGAGCATCTGAACAAGATCATAGATGAGCAAATGCACGTCATCATCAGCAACTTAAGGCTCTAGAGCCAAACTCTGGACAATCAGTTTGGTGTCCTGTCAATCACTTACGAGATAGACGAATCCTTGCGAAGCTTTTGTGATCTTCTCCATCCTATCCGCTGGCGTAGATGGTGTTGTGAGCAGCACCAGCTCGAGGTCGTTCTTGATGGCTTCACTCCTGAGAGCGCACGAGGCCCCATACGGGAGATCAGGTACTATGAGGCCGCACACGCCAGCGTCCCAGACGGCGGCGGCGAAGTCCGGCAGGCCCCAGCGCACGATGGGGTTGAAGTAGGAGAAGAGCACCACCGGGCAGGAGAGCTCCGGCGTCACCTCCTTGAGCATCTCCAGCACGCCGTCTGGCGTCGTGCCGCTCGCTAGCGCCCGCGCCGCCGACGCCTGGATCACCGGCCCGTCGGCGTAGGGGTCCGAGAAGGGCACGCCCAGCTCGATGACGTCGGCGCCGCAGGCGTCCAGGAGACGCAGCGCCTCCGCCGTCGTCGCCAGGTCCGGGTCGCCGGCCGTGATGTACGGGATGAACGCCGTCTGCGATCGATGATCACGGGCACGGCAGAGCTCCAAGTCAGAACCCGTACATACGGTACACGTAAGCCGAGAGGCTCTGGCTACATGCAAATACAGTATATACGTACCTTGCCCTGCGCCCTGAGCCTGGACATGGTCTGCGACACCGTCAGGCATCGGCCGCCGTCACCGGTGCGCTTGGCCGGCACTGCCGGAGCTACCGCGGCGACCGCCCGTACAGTGGCCGCAGACGTCCGCCGCGCCGGCATGGCCACCCGCTGCGGGAACGGAGACGATTGGACCGCCGGGGACGAAGACCACCGGCACCGGGAGGTCGATGCAGCCTTGATCGCGGAGGCCATGCTTCTAGTTGTATTACTCGTACGTACTGTGATTCTGATGGATGGATGGATCGGTTTTGGAGCTGGTTTATCTGTTACTGTGTCTGTGTGGGGAGCACAGCAAAGTCGGTCACAACGATCGAGCAGAGCTGTGTGCAAAGCTCGGCTACTTGCTCCAACTCTGGTCTGGAACGCTGGCTGTAGGATCGGATGAGATACTGGGATGCTGGTGCCCTGCCCACAGGCCACAGCTTATATAGCAACAGCCGCAGCAATAGGATCGGAAGACGTGGCGACACCCAAGCGATGGGCCTGATGAGAGGCAGCACGAAGTTGCCCGTGAAAATGATTGATAGCTCGTCGTTTGCTATAGCTCCTGTCCTCATCAGTCTTCATGCAAAAAACGTGCGTTACTGGTCCCACATAGTACTGTACTCACTCCAGGGTTCTGCTCTAGAGGCCGCAGGTGCTTTTCAGTGGTGAAAACTATAGGTGTCCTCGATCGCAAATTCGCAACTGACACGCGGAAACCTTGTGCGTGTTGCCGCAGAAATTTGAAGGCTTGCCAGCAGGTGGAATTATTTCAGGTTATGTGCCTTCAAATTTGACAATCAGCAGGTGGATGAAACCTTGGGCATTTTAAATTTGAAGTCTGACACGTATTCCCTCCCTCCATTGTTTTACATGCGTACTAGTATGTCCTAAGTTAAACATTTCTATTTTTTGCAGTTAATTTTCAGAAGTCCGTATAGCTTCATAATCATAACATATAAAATATATTTTATAGAAATATTTCTCTATAGCGAATCTGAAAGCATAAACTTGGTGATAAAAAAAATAAAAATATTTATAACTTAGAAAAAAACTAATACGACATGTAAAAAACGAAGGGAGTAGTTGTTAGTCTAGCTATAACTATGAGATCCAGATCAACAGGCCCTTGTCCCTGGCTATGCTTCAACTTTTAAACAGGTACCAGCATTTACTGAAGATAGCTGCTCATGATATGGAAATCATTGTTGTAACCATGCTACCGCAGTACCACGTCCTTTTGTCAAACCAGGGATACTATCCCACCGATTTGTGTCCATCCATTTAGTTGAATGTCTAGGAAAGGTACAAGTCTATGACAGTGGAGTATGTAAACACATAGAAAACCGACACAAAAGTTGCATTGTAAAAAAATGTTGCCAACATATAAATAAATTATATGGAGTGCCTTGTCATGCCAACAACTAAGACTGGTACACATCGGAGTGTATGAACAATCAATCAATCCTGGGTCTAGTCATCGGCCGAAATGATGATCTAATCATATGGATCTTGCGGTGACAGCATTATGATTCATGTGGTGACATTCAGGCAGAAAAATAAGTAGTAATAACTAACTCACCCAAAAGCATAGTTTAGCAGCACAAATGAGGGATACAGCACTGGCATCTGAACAGATCAGCAATAAAGAAGAGCTTATGCAAGTATTTTTTTTAATCATGCCTAATTAAATTGTCGCTGTCCAGCCAGATCACGAATCTTGAACGGATTTCTCTCAAACGAAACATATCCTAATTAAATTGTTTGCATGATTGTTTTGGCATTGAACATGAGAAAATTGCCTAGCAGCACAAAAAGGGCAATAATGTATAATGTCCAGCCTTGATTCTAGAAACTGTTGTATTTATTTGAGGATTTAAGATTATTTATTTGGTTTATCTAGCTTATTGAATTCAAAATAACATCGACATTCTTTACACATCTTCCCTTTTCTAGCGGTTAAATACTGGGACTTCACCTTCGACGGAATACATGGTGAAAGCAACAAAGTACATCATGGGAACTGGGAACTACCCTTCTTAGGAACCATGTGTGACAAGCTACCAAATTCCACGGGGGAACAAGAAAGCTCATTTCACAACAGCTACGAAGCTTATTTCACCGGTGAAGGAATCCTGGGCATTTGTGGATAGTTTGTACTAACTACTATATAGTGTCAAAATAGATAGAACATATAGAGCTTGTGAGAAACAGAGAGAAGCTCAAATAGAGACTTACATTTGTTAGTCTCTACTTGATGCTGAAACCCAACAGCTTTTGCAATCGCAAATGGAACCTGTTGAGTACCATATTGATGTAAATTAGCGTCCAGTTAGCTTAGGGGTGGCTTGAACCTCGCCATGGTGAGCTTCGAGCAAAATGAGGTGGGCGCAGCTTGTGCCATCATGTAAATTTTGTAAACACTTTTCGTTCATATTAATGAAAGCCGGTAACGGATCTTTCGAAAAAAAAAAATTGTTAGTCTCTACTCTAATTGACAAAATTTGATATTACGAAAATACGATACGCTCCCATAATATAGTTACAGAAGGGAGTACTCCGAAACTAGAAGGGACACTACCGGAGGCTTGACGGCTGGACAGTCAAATGCGCGTGCTGCGTGCAACATGCGCGTGATTGTGTGATGGTGTGATGCCCTGCAAGGCTGCAGTTCTGAGCAACACACTTGCCCATCAAGTCCGTGCTGAAAGCAACCGCTGGCCGCTAGCCTGCTACTGTACGTGTGCTACATATGATCGATTTTTACAATGTTTTTTTTTCTAAGAGCAGTTAATATAGTATACCCCTTTATAAATATTGTGCTGCACTGTAGCTTACGAACTGCCTCTATATAGGATAGTTTCCAAACATATTTACATAATATTAACAATAGCATAATTTTTCAAATGTATTAGATGAAAACAAATTCCAATTGTGGAGCATGACCAGATCTAAAACTTTTTATTCCATGAGTTTTTTTAATTGGAGGTTGTTTTTTTTTCAAACAACCTCGGATGTCAAAGTTTTGATCCGAAACTTTTTAGTTATGATTATGACCTGAAACCTGAATGAGTAGATGTAGCCATTGGTTGCGTGTTGAGTAGATGTAGCATACATCAACAAATGCAGAAGTACATTTTCAGCTTGGCCCAATGGTCACTGGATATTCGGAGTACGTTCAAATGAGATTCAATGGACTAGGTGGATGTAATGCATCAGCCGTTTGCCTAGAGAGATCAACCGAGAGAAAAGTCAGCCCCCTCCGTCCAGTTAACTGATCACAAAGCGTCATCAGATTACTTTATTTATTTGCTACTAGTCATGTAACTTTTTTTTTACAAAATAGTGATGTACCTTTTTTTAAAGATCCGGTTTTCCGGCTTTAATTAATAATAAGAAGATAGTAAAACAACCATTACATACGCGAGGAGCGCTTCTATCCGCAGCGTAGGCTACGGAGGCTTAGGTTCTACAAGCCTTATTACATACTAAAATGTTTTGCAATATTTTCTAATAAATCATGACAAACTCAGGCAATCCTAACTCCACCAATGCTGACTGAACTCTACGATACATGGATCACAAACGTAACAACACTATATTTGCTTCTAATTTTCAAGGGACCTCCGTCTCAACCTCCGTCCCCTGAGCTATAACCGCCAGTGATGTACCCTTATAATATAGTACTACGTATATATCTGCAAATCATGGTAGTGCATTCTTCATGCTCCTTGCATATTCCTTTAGCCTTCTGAGCCCTTCTTTGGGTGATGTTGCTTCACCCAGCTGCCTCACCATTGCACTCCCGATGATTAACTCCATCCGCACCCCACTCTGCAATCTGTTCGTTCAGTGAAAGGGGAAACATGGTGAGTCTAATTTTACAAATCGTAATTATAAAAATCGACATAACGTACCTGTTTTACATGCTCAGGCTTGGAGATGCCGAATCCAACAGCCACAGGTTTATCAGTGACCTGCTTGCCAGCAGCAAGACGAGCTCATCAGTGACTGATTGTATTATTCCAGCATGATATATGTTATCGTGATGGTGTGCGGTGTCTGTCGGTTCTTAAGAAAAGGGATGAATTTCGATTTCCTTTATTATTATTGTACCTGTTTAACCTCCTGGATGAGAGACTCGACACGCGTGTTCACGTGTGCACGGAAACCTGTAACTCCATTAACACTCACCTGCGAACGACAGTGAAATATAAATGTCAGCAAATACGAAGGCACAAGCTAAACTTCAGCAAATAGCCAAACTAACTAACACTAGGCCTAGGGGTTTCTTCCATATATATGGCAGGCACATACAAGGTAAACAAAGCCTTCTGAAGCTTTTGTGATCTCCTTCATCCTCTCCTCCGGTGTAGCTGGCGTCGTGAGCAGCACCTGCATGCAAGCAGAGAGCCAGTGAGTGTTCATGGCATGTCATGGCAGACTGCTGGTGCTGGAATCAGACAACGAACATCCTCCGCATCTCCATGCATGGTGATCGATCGAGTCTCGACGACGTACCAGCTCGAGGTCGTTCTTGATGGCTTCACTCCTGAGTGCACACGTGTCCGCGTAAGGCAGATCAGGCACTACAAGACCGTGTGCACCGGCATCCCTGACGGCGGCGGCGAAGTCCGGCAGGCCCCACCGCACGATGGGGTTGAAGAAGGAGAAGAGCACGACCGGGCAGGACAGCTCCGGCGCCACCTCCCTCAGCATCGCCAGCACGCCGTCCGGCGTCGTGCCGCTCGCCCGCGCCCGCGCCATCGAGGCCTGGATGACCGGCCCGTCGGCGTAGGGGTCCGAGAAGGGCACGCCCAGCTCGATGACGTCGGCGCCGCACGCGTCCAGGAGACGCAGCGCCTCCGCCGTCGTCGCTAGGTGCGGGTCGCCGGCGGTGATGTACGGGATGAACGCCGTCTGCGGCGATGATCACGGCGCACCACCAAAGCTCGATTAGTAAGCTAATATAAGGTTTACGTACGTTTATATGACTGAAGCACACACAACACGACTGCGCGCGGTGCACCTTGCCCTGCGCCTTGAGCCTGGACATGGTCTGCGACACCGGAAGGCGGCGGCAGCGCTCACCGACAAGCTTGGCCGGCCCCGGTAGTGCAGGCGGAGCCGGCGGCGCGGCGACCGCCCTGACGACCGCCGCAGCCTTCTTCCGCAGCGGCATCTTCACCGCCGCGGACGCCCGCCTCGAGGGCGACGGCGACTGGAGAACCGCCGGCGAAGAAGACGTCGACGACGGCTGGGACGACGTCGATGCAGCCTTGACCCCGAATTCGAACAAGGCCATGCGCGCAGTAGACAGTAGTCGGAAAGTGGCGCGCGCGGGACGTGGCTCGCGGCTGCTTCTCTGGATCGGACGATAGTGGTGGAACTGGAAAGCTTTGGGGTTTTTCAAAGTTTCTCGTCGCCGGGGAAGATGTGGCCGGGATGTTGAGCTGGGACGCTTCTTCCCTCGCTCCCATGTCCCTCATATAGCCACGCAGCCGCAACAGGATGAGATCAGCAGGATGTCGTCAGCGACACGATTGTTTCCGGCCGTGCGTACAAGCTTAGCTTGTTATAGCTTATTACTGGTGCGCGCGCGCGTGTCCATGGGACATGTGTACGTAAAGTACAGCAGCGGTTCGGACTAGAATTGAGATGCATGCATGTGGCCCGGCCGGTTTTTCCCCGCGAGGAAGAACGAAAAAACGTGTGTGATTTGTTACTGGTCCCACACTACTACAGACGGACACATCGCTGCCGCTCCTCAACTTTTATCAATGCCGGGTTTTGAACCGCCAATGTTATATCGGCAGTGACGTGGTTCTTTAGCACCGACGGTGATATCGAATCGGCAGTGATGTGATATTTCTAAAATTACAAAAAGAGCAGAAAAATTATCAAAATAATATCAAAACAATATTTTCAAATATAGGGAGCCCCGATTCGAACCTGCGACCGCCCCTCAAGCATACCCTCCTCTACCACTACACCCTTTTCTCACCTATGTTTATATTATATTTTGGTTCCCCATATATTATACTCAACTGAGTGAAAATCGATTGTTTGAGGTCCTAAATAATTCAAATAAAAAACTTGTCAACTACAAAGTTTACTGACTTTTTAGGAAGCTTCTCCATCCAAGTTCGTTTACAAAATTGGAATTTCAAATTTGAGAATTTCAAACGTAGTTTTCGTTAACAAGATGGTCTCAAATCAAAAAGTTGTCAACTACAAAATTTTATAACTTTTCAAGATCTGCTTCACTTATTTTGGTTGTTTTTTCATCCGAGGTCATTTAAAAAATTCAAAATTCAAACAATTATCAGTGACGGTTCGTGGCTCAAACCGGCAGTAAAGATCCAATATCACTACCGGCTCATGGCTTAAATAGGCAGTGATGTTAAGATAAACATCACTTCTGGTTCGTGGCTCAAACCGGCAGTGAAGACCCATATATCATTGCCGGTTTAAGCCACGAGCCGAAAGTGATGTGCCTAGAGGCGCTATCACTGCCGCTTTTCTCAAATCCGATGGTGATGATGCCGATAGTAAAGATCAAATCCGTAGTAGTGCCATGCATGATTCCTTCCCCTGGTGCATCTATTCTACGTACACACATCTTCCTTTCAGTGGTGTTCTTTGAACGTTTGAGACAATTGGCATGACTACGTAGCAAAGAAATTTCAATATTTGATCATGGGACGTTTCTCCATATTTTTCACTCAGTTTGCATACCTTTGAAAATAGGCACTCGAATTTTTTCAATCCGAGGGGTTTCTCTCTTTACCTCTCCTTTAATTTCTTATTTCCAATATTATTCCTTTCTCTTTACGCAGGTTGCAACCGAAGGCCGTGCTCCTCCTACTACTCCAGCACGTTGTTGCGTTGTCGAAGGAAGCTTTTGGTGCCACGGCAGCTATGGTCGCACTGCTGGAGCAGCACGCAGCGTAGCTCACGAGGGTGGACTTGGCGGAGTCGCTCGCTACTATCCACGTGTTCGAGTCTGTGCTCACCTCGGGGCCACGCTTGCACACGCTTCTCAACCTCGGGGCCACAACCTCTGGCAAGCCCCAAGTCACCGCATGCTCCGCGCCTACCTCTCGTGGCAACGCATTAGCATCCTCCGCTTCACAATCCAAGCCAACATACGACTCATCGCTGCGCATTGTCTCATCAAGCCATCACTGCATGTCGGATTGATCCCGGATTACACACACGCTAGGGCTAGATCACCTAGGTCACCACAGACCGAAGAACGATACAGGTAACCAACATGCTTTTGTGGTGAAGTCCAGTGAGATTTACTAGCAAACCATCAGGGTAATTAGTGCGCTTTCTTGTCGAAAAACGGCTAGTTTCCAAAGTCAAAGCACACCTACTGTTAGCAACTCAGAGCCTGCCACTGACAAGGCGTGTCTGATCCCAGCTAGGACATGATCAGTTGATCACCACCTAGGTGGCACACCAGAGCCAAGGCGTGGACATCGCATTTGACGACCCAATGTGCTGATCAAAGGACCAGAGTGGGTGTGGCCTTAGTCTAGCACAACCGCGTCTGCGAGGCACATGCGGGCACAATGAGCCATGTATAAAAGGAGATCTAGAGTAAGAGAGGAAGGCATCAAACATCAAAGGGTAATGCAAGTATTCGGATGTCCGATGCATTGGATGCCCGCTCCACCTCTCCACCCTCACTCCAGCGACCTCTCCCTCGCCGCCGGCCACCGCCCCACTACGGGCGCTAGGGTTCATCGGAGCTCTGGCAACCACTAGCGCCCGCGACGGCCACCCTCTTCCCCTCCCCCAGTGCCACCGTCTTCTTCACCTCCAGCTTGACTCCCCCGCCCTAGGCCTGGCCCGACTGTCGTCCTCCGTCACCAGGGCTCCCTAAGTCATCTGCCGACATCTCTACAGCCTATCTTTCCTTCCTCCCCTCCATAGGCCGACAATCTATAGCCCACCGGAGATGGAAAAGAAGGGGGTGTTCACCGGAACCCTAAGTCATCGCTGGAGTGGAAGGAGGAGGAGGCCTACCTCGGCCAGATCTGTGGCCACCGCCACTGGTTCTTGTGGATTCGCCGCCGCCGTGGCCAGATCCTGCGCCACTGCCACTACTTCAGTCATGGTCGTGTGAGGGGACTCGAGGACGAGAGGAGGCCTTCGGGCGCTGGGGAGGAAGCCGCTGCTGGTCACCGGAGAGAGAGAGAGAGGTGTGCGTGGAGGTAGAAGACGACACGAGGAGAGAGAGAGGGGGGGAGAGTCAGGGAGAGAGAGAGAGAGTCGAGGTCGGCATTCGATGGGTCGGACGGCCAACCGGGAGCATTACCGAACACTAAACCAAACAAATCAATGCCAATCCTTCCTATGCTCTACTCTGTGTGTCCCTCTTCTCTTCTTCCTTCAGTCTACCAACTCTTACCCCAATTCCAACTTGTCACACATGACACGTCCATTGGTCCATGCACCACACGCCTGAACTTGTATTGGTTGCTTGCCTCGTACTCCCGCCATTCCAAGTCATTATAAGAATCTTGAAGAGTTAAAATATCTTAAATTTGACCAAATTTATATAATAATATAATAAAATTTATGGTATCAACTAAATATCATTAGATTCTTTATTAAATATATTTTTATAGTAAAACCTAAAAAAACTATATTTTTATAGTATTTGATGTCATAAATCTTTGTACTTCTTACGATAATGTTCATCAAACTTGAGATGTTTTTGATTTTCTAAAATTTTTATAATAACTTATAATTTGAAACGGAGAGAATATCGTATACTGGTATAAATATATTTCGTTTATATCCGAAGCAATATCGTTTACACATACGTGCCGAACTTAGACTGAAATTTTCGTTCATATCCGAAGCAAGATCGTTTACACATACGTGCCGAACTCAGACTGAAATTTGCATGCTCGCGTTGATAGCCAAGTTCCTATATCGAGGTGACGATGTGCTTGGACCGGTCGGCAAGCTAAAATTGAGTGTGCCAAGACCTGAACTGGAGACTTGTGTACTGATCCAACATCGAACTCTTCCTTTCCTCCTCGTTTGAATCAAGATCGTGCTGCCACATCATCAACAAGGACTTTGATTTCCATAACACGTTCCTTTGAGACCGAGTAGTCCTGCCACATATACGCTGGATCCCCCGAAGAACTCGATCGAGATGTTGAGACATCTTTTGAAAATAGTGGACAAGATAAATTACTATCGAGCCACAAAAAAAAAAATCGCGAACATGCATAAGATAAGAAGAGTTGAAATTGTTACACCTTCTAGCGATTAGCTGAAGTTTTTTTTTTTGACAACGATTAGCTGAAGGTTAGGAGCGCAAGATGCACGCCTAGCCAACCACTAAAACCCCCAGCGGCACGACACCTGGATTGACCTCACTCTATGCTTGTTACAACAATTTTAATTTGCCAAGTAAAACTGACATTTCTAGTCAGCTGTTCCAGTTTCTCGGCTCAATTTAAAACCGATGAGTACAATTCTTGTTGCTGACTGCATCTACAAATTTTTAGTGACATCGTCTGATGATGTGGTGCTTCACTTGAATAAAATCTTCAAATTTGATGGCAAATTTAAAATTTCGGTGACATCATTATATCATTTGTGCATTTCTAGTCAGTTGTACAAGGTTCTCAGGTCAATTTTAAACCGACGACGAGAGAACAATTCTTGTTGCTGACTGCAGCTACAAATTTTCAGTGACATCATGACATGATCTGGTGCTCCATTTGAATAAAATTGATGGCAATTTCAAAATTTCAGTGACATCATTATATTGTTTGCGTGTTGCGACTGTCGAGAGAGTTTGCAGCCGGTGCGCTACCAGTTCAAACTGCATGCCCCTCACACGGCTTACTTGAAGGTTTTATGTGAACGTTTCATGATTATCCAGCCGAGAGAGGGTGAAAAACTAAACTAATCTTAATTACCAAGTAAAAATTGCCTTCTAAAGACGTTCAAGCTTCACAACTCATTGTAAGATCTGTAAGTAGAATTCATTCTTGTCAACGGCAAAAAAAAAAAACCTCCCTCATCTGCCCCTCCAAAGCATAGGTCTATGGCCAACCCATCTAACAAAACTACGGTGCCATTGAGTATGGATGGGGCAAGGGATTGGAGATTTTTCTCAATTTTCATGAGAGAATCTTCTTCTTAAGCTGGAATACCTAGGGCTATTTAGTCACCGCGAATTGAGTTTTTTCTTTAAAAAAAATTGGTGATATCATTTACGCTGGCTCCATTACATATACCCGCATTTGGATACTCGGTGACCATCATGCATGCTCATGTACTATGTTTGTTATTTGTCTCCCCTTTGCATTGCATTTCAAAACAACATTTGGTTCAGATTCTCTTGAATTCAGCAAGAATTGGAATTGATTCTTGTAACCGAACTGCCCTGGCTTAGGATGGAGTTATTCAAAAATGGAAGCGATTTGAGATGTTTTCTAAGCCAAAGTTTTCTAATTTTAATGACGGTATAAAAAAATTCACCAACTGCTATATACCCATAAAATTGGATTAAACAAATTCAAGATGAAATATGTATGAAGTAGATATTCGGTTTATTCCTCAAATTTTTTTAGATAATGGTTTATTGCTTAAATGTTTTTTAGGCGATTGTTCGATATTGTGTACATATATTTTCTATAATTTGGTCTACATTGAAAAACTTGTCTTACATGACAAAACAAAAATAACCAAGGAACATTGGGATTTCTGTCAAGTAGTGTGAACGTATATGCTGGAACAGTATTATGAGTTATGGACTTATGGTATCAACTGCGAAGGATGATATCGACAACGGTTTGGCAATATAGGTACGGCCGGCCGGGTTATACAGTCAACAAAAGAGATAGACTTTTGATGGTACTTCTTTCCTTCTAAATTACAAGTCGTTTGATTTTTTAAACATAAATTTTGACCACTTATTTTATTTAAAAATTTATACAAAATACTATTTTTTTATCATAGCTTGTTTTATTAATCAAATCTCTTAAGAATATTTTAAATTTAACTATATTTGTATAAATTTTTTGAATAAGATAAACGATTAAACTTAGGATACAAAAGTTAAATGACTTATAATTTAAGACGGAGGAAGTACTGGCTAAGACGGCATGCATGTGCGCGTAGCCACAGCCATGTGTTTTAAACGAGTTTCATGCTCTCTTTTGTTACTGCATCTTTTTTAAGCAACTTTTGTTACTGACTTACTGCATCTTGCTAGTTGCTAGTAATGTTGCTCATTTTTAACTTGAAGCACAGTGAAATTGTCGCCATCTGCGAGGTCGCGATCAGTCAGACCCACCATTTCTTCTGCACAGTTAAAGCCCATTAGACCCGCATTCAGGCCCATGGTCCCGTGTTCCACTCGCCGACGAGCAAACGGACCCACAGGCCACAGCCCACGGCACCACCTGTGTAGCCCGGCCCGTGGCACGGTCTTCGGCCTCTGCAGTTGCAGGTGCAGGGCGCTACGCGATGGTCGTGGCCGTCGGCTCGTCTGTGCCCAATTTTGCCTCACCGATCAAGCAGGGAAACCTCTCTCACATCGTGGATTTGACACGAAAACCTCCAAGACTAACCTGGAGCAATCATTTTTCAAGACTTCACCATCTTCTTTCCATTCTTTCCAACGGCGCAAATTGGACAAGGATACACAGCGTGCGCAAGGGCCTATGCAAGGAGACCCAGCTGCTCGCTCCATCACCAATTCACCATGTACTTGAGAGGTTGAGATCTGGCGGCGGACGAGGGGATGCTAACTCTCCGCTGATCATAGGATGTAGCGCGAGGACTCCATCGTTATATGCTAACGATGACGATAATTAATTTTCTCCAACGACGCCGAGTGAGTATTATTCCGATGTGAAAAATCTCTTCCCAATTTTGGAGGATTTTGGGGAACGCAACTGGTCTGAAACTCCACATCCGCAGTGTTCGCTGTCTTACCTTGAAGACCTGTCATCCTAGGTTTAGATCTATATATCCTGCAATGTTATTGCTGTTGAGTGTGTGTCCTTTCTGTCTCTAATTAAATTCTGGCTATAGCATGAAGTGGTTTACATGTCTTGCCAGCCTAACACCCTTTCACCGATTCGCCATTATGTCGTCGTTGATATAGCACATGTAGATATAATTTTTTTTTAAGTTCAAGAGCAAAAGCAATTACAGCGCACAACTATAAGGTCAATCTCAATGGGCTTTTATGGGGAGTGTTATGCACATTTAATAGAATGTCATCTCAGCAAATCTGTACTTTTTGCATGAAATGGAGAGGAGAGAGAAGGTAATTGTTTCATCCCCACGACACGACCTCGGCGTTGTTTCCAACGCCGTGAAACTAAATGAAATCTGCACCGAGGGGCTTTTGCGTTTCACGGCGGCCTTGTTCGCGAAGACGGAGTCCGGCGCGGCTCGGCCGCCACCACGGCTCGGCCGCCGCCGCGGCTTCCTCCATCGCCGTGAGTCCGCCCGAGCGGCCATCACGACTTCCCTTCGTGGGCGCCCAAGATCCGCCGGCTGCAGGAGCGCGCGCGAGCGGGAACCCCCCGCTGGCTCCGCCGTGCGTTGCCGTCCTCCTCAGCCCCTCCCCGGCGCGACCGTTGCTCCCTCAACCCCTCCCCGGTGCGGCGCGGACTCCGTCGTGCGAAGCCGTCCCGAGACGCGGGCGGTGGTCGCGGTCCCAATAGCGGGCGCGCTGCAGGCTCGTCCGCCCCTCACCGGAGCGGCACGGGCGATTTCGCCCCTCCTCGTCGCGGTCGCTATCGCATGGCCTCTCCGCGGCGCGTCACGGGCTCGCCCGCCTCTCACCGGCACGACACAGACGAGTCCGCCCCCTTCCCATCGCGGGGCGCAGGCGGCGGTCGCGAGCCTGTGGCCCCTCCCTGACGCGGCGCGGGCTCGCAGACCCCTCTCCAGCGACTCCACGGGGCGCCGTCATGGTCACCGGGCGGCGCTCGGTCCGTCATCTCTTCCGAGCGCAGCGCGGCCGTGAGCGACTCCGCGCAGAGCAACCCAGTACGGAGAAAGATAGGGAAACATACGCTGGTGGGACCCACATGAGACTAAATTAACCTATGAAACTGTGCGATGAAATTTTACATTGAGAGAGACACTCATTTCATACTAGATTTCATTGTCTTGGAAACTATGAAGTGAAACTCTGCAGTGAGACTGGCCTAATTCTATCATCATGTAGCTTTCATATAAGGCTGGTCTTGCTGGACACTAGTTAGTTTCTCCTGACCAACATGATCAGGTCCGACAGAGATGAGGAATTTCTGATGACACAAGCAGTTGAAATCTAAGCAGACCCTATGGTTGTATGACCTCATTGTATGTCTCCTCATAATGAAGGAAAATGGAATGACGCCACAACAATTATTTTTTTATGGGTCAACAATTATTATTTGGTTTATAGTTTACTGTATTGGTTACTATATATGATCAACACCTTCGTATAACCCCCTCGTGAGAAGAATGCATCCACGCTGCTGGGTTTCAGCTGCATGTGCTGCACCTATGTTTGGATCCAGTGGAGATGTGTTTAAATTTTAAATGTAGCATTTTTTATGCTAAGTATATCTACAGATCTATTTGAGTAAGTAGATGATATTAGTCCACATATTTACCAACAAATTCAGCCCTATACCAGTCCAGACACACACACCGAAATAATTAACGGACAAAAGATGCATGTGGTGTGCGTTGAATATGCATGTGCCTCCGCCCTCTCTCATTAACACAGAAAACTGTCATCGTTGGAGTTACATTAAGACACATGTGTGTCCCTAAGGGCACATTTACTTACATGAGAAGTTGCCGAAATACCATGTCAGTCACATCGTAGTCCATGACGTCGAACCCCGCTACGTCCGTCACATGGTAGTCCATGACACCTAGTCCAACAGCGTCTGTCATATACAGTAATCCGCAACGTCAGCTTCCAGTTCGTCGGGCATCGTCCATGTCAATGCTACGTGTGCGGCATTTCATCCGAGGGCGTGTCAACGCCTGTAGACGCCGACTCCTGGCACGTACGTGTCCCCACATTCTAGGTGGCAGCGGCGGTTCCGTTGCCCGCAGGAGACTACTACCGCCCCCCAACACATAGGCGAGTGATGAGACGAGCAACCAATGCTCGTGCTCTTCTTAGGCGCCGCGTTCGTCCAGCAGGCGCGGGCGCCCTGGCCGGCCTGGCGTGCCACCAGCCCAGACAGGTCGTCTATTGACGGCATCCCTAAGCTCGAGCTCGCCATCACCATGGGAGTGGGATCCCAGGTCGCCCTGTTGCATGTGTGCTCATTGAAGTACGTGACGACTGACTAGGCGGGTCGCCGCTGCCGCACTGGTTCACCTGCTTGGTTGCTATGCCGGTAGTTATATGCTTGGTTCACCTGCACAACACGCGCGTACAACCAAGTGAGTAGCAAGCTATTCGGCTGATGATTTCTATGGTTAATAAAGGTTCATGTTGTTTATTGTGAGAGAAAACACTATATAATGGCTAATAAGTTGAAGCGAACAAAACAATACGTAATCATAAAAAAAACAAAATTCCATTTCATAAACCAAAAAGAAAAGAAATAGCAAGATAATAGACTAGCTCATTCTTCAATCCAAACATCCTAATTTTGAATGCGAAATCCAAACATCCTATAAGAATACAAAAAAGATAACACATCTAGTGGAAAGGCCTATCACAAGAACTTACCAGAGTCTCCAGAGCAAGAACTTGCGCCGGCGATCGGCCCATTTATACTACCATCGTTTCCCGTGCAGACGTCTCAGCCCATATGAAGTTAAGGGCCCACCTCGCCCACATGAGAGTGTATAAAAGGCGAGGCGACCCACCCACCAGTCCTCGATCCCCACTTCACTCGCGACGAGCAAACGGCCTCCGTTCCGGGCCGTCGGCGGCAGCTGGAGAGCGAGGCCGGCCGAGCAACCAGTTACCGTTGCCGGCGAGCACAGTGGGCCCCTCGGTGCCAGGGGACATGGCCGGGCAACGGCCACCGCAGGGCCTGGAAGACGATTTCTTCGACCAGTTCTTCTCCATGGCGGCCGGCGGCTCCTACCCCGGCGCGGCCGCGGGCGGCGGGCGCGCGTCGGGGGACCAGCCCTTCTCCCTTGCGCTCAGCCTCGATGCCGCCGCCGCCGAGGCTTCCGGAAGCGGGAAGCACGCCGACGGTGGCAAGGCGGTGAGCGCCCCGCCATCGTGCCCGCTTTCCCCTTTTCTGGCTTTTCGCCTTTGCACTTGCACCTACAGTACCAAACGAGCGCGTGCGTGCCTGCCGTGTCTGTGTGCTAAGCTCTTCGCTCGCCTCTGCAGGATCGGGAGGCTGTGCAGCTCCCCGGGCTCTTCGCGCCGGTGTTCGGCGGCGGCGTGCAGCCGCCCCACCTCCGCCCCAACCCGCCTACCCAGGTACTATGCACGCTGCAGCGGGGCATGCGTGTTTTCGTAGCAAATTTGGCAGCGTTTTTCTCCTAACTATGCCATGTCTGGTGTGTTCTGGCTGGATTTTAGGTGTTCCACGCGCAGCAGCCGAAGCAAGGCGGGGCGGTGTCGGGCCACAACCGCCGGCGCCGAGGCCAAAGTTGCGGGCGCGGCGTGGGCAGGCGACGGATCCCCACAGCATCGCAGAAAGGGTAACGAAACGATCTCTGCAGTTAAAAATCGACCAACTGTGCCATTTCACGATTAATGTTGTTCTGATACGTGATGTGTACAAAGTCATAACCTGATATTTTTTAGGGGGTATTATAGATTTCGGTTCAGCGTTTTTCGTGGTTTAGAAATGGGTTCAGTACTTGTAGGCAGTGTTTTTGGCTTTTTTCAACATGCTCAGGCATTCATTTGTCACGTGTCTCGTTTTGCACTTTGTAATTGATCGATCAGCTTCAAATTGACTCATCTCTGGTTTTCAATGCTCTGCGTTTTCTTTGGTTGCAAACAACCAGTAAACATAAGTTCAAAGAGGGCTGATTGTGTTAAGCTAGATTATGTGCTGCAGTTTAACAGCGCCGGGGCCCAGGGTCTGTATCTTTCCTTAGTCCCAGGCTCTCAGCTGCCATGCCGTTGTATTGTGGTATAACTGTATAAGTTGGATGATTCATGTTCTATATATATGTTGCAGTCGTGTAGCATATGCTTTTCCTTTAAGGTAGCTGCTTGCTTTGAACTTCAGTAACATGCTTCTGATAGCAGGAGAATTAATGCCTACTGCTTGTGCTTATACTTATGGATGACCACACCTAGTTTAACATCTGTGTTTTACACTTTTCATTTCCTCTCATTTTACAGTCCTTTATCTTCTTATTCAGCAGTGTTTTGAACCATATTTGATCTACTGCAGCTAAGAAGAGAGAGAATAGCAGAAAGGATGAGGGCCCTACAGGAATTGGTGCCCAATACAAACAAGGTATTAATGTTATCATACTTGTAGGTGTTATTATATAGGCAATGACCATATAGTCCTATAGTTCACGTGCCTGCCACTGACAGAATCTCAGCAAGTGATCTAGGCTATGATGTTCTGACAATATTATATTATTATTGTTGTGCTTGTTCCTCGTTGTCGTGTTGACAATCATCTACCGGGAATTGTGCTACATGACTGTAGTAATGCCTTTACTTTTGAGATGAGGAAGCATGTATCCTCAGGATTATGTAAATATTTGGGACAACACATGATTTTGAATTCCCAGATCCAGAGTGGCATTCACCATGTAAGGTTAAAAGATGACACAGAGACTTCTGATATTATGTTTCATTTTTAAACTATGCAGACAGATAGGGCAGCTATGCTAGATGAGACCTCGATTATGTGAAGTTCCTGAGGCTTCAAGTCAAGGTTCAGCTAATTATATGCTAACATCTTTGAATCATTAACCACCAGTTGAGTTACTTGTTTGATCACTGATGGAACCTTGATTCTGTAATGTTAGGTTCTAAGCATGAGCAGGCTGGGCGGTGCTGGTGCTGTGGCACAGCTGGTTGCTGATATCCCACTTTCAGTTAAGGTAAGCTTGTGATTTGTGACTACTGACTATTGCCCTCTGGTAACTTCACTTTTACTGCCATAAGATTATCAGCATAATTTGCTTGTGCTCTTGATTATTTGTTCTGCCATATCAAAATAAAGGGATTATCGTATTGTCACAACTATGCTAAGACTGTAAACCAATTGCCCGTTTGTGTGGTTTTATAAATCTTAACTATAACTCTTCAGTTTTAAGCCCTTAATCATTGCCATTTTTTTAAGTTTGTTGAATGCTGATTGAAAATACATAGCCTTGTACATCAGCTTGGTGGTCAAACTCGAAACATTGATCCTGGTTTTCATACCGACACTTGATAATTGTTACTTTGTTAGAATTTCAACTAATCACAGGTTTGGTTCAAATATGCTATGTATCCTGTTATCAGGACACAACATACATTTAGCTTTTTTTTTTCTTGCAAGATTAATTTCATTTACAATTTGTAAATGCCTTTAGAAGTTTGTCATTGACATACATGTTTCTCTTGTTGAAGTTTCTCTTTTGCACTTTCTAAGCAATGGTGTTGAAAGGTGCAGTCTGTTCATCATCTTGTTTGAATCATGAGTTTTTTCTCATTTTTATGATATGTTTGTTTTATGTCAATACAAACTATTTCTACCACTTGTTTTCAGTGACAACCTTTGTAGGCCTACAGTTCAAACTAACAAGTGTTTTCATCTTTACTATACACCAACTTGATGAAGTATAACAACCATATTTTCTTGATTTACCATCACTATCTCTATGGCATCTAAGTTTTTTTTGTATGCTTCATCATAGGCATATGCCCTAGCCCCGCTTCAAAGCCCAATTTCTGACACCTAGCATATCCTCAGGTTGCTATAATATAATGAGTTTTATTTCTTTCTCGAATGATCGTGTTGTGACTTGAAAAATTAATTTGAATGTCCTTTTCCGTCCGATGAAGGGCGGCCCTGGTGCAAGCAGTAGAGCTTTACCGCCTGTGACCAAGAGGTCCAGGATTCAAGCCCCAGCCTCTGTACATTTATGCAGGGATGGCTACTGGCTATTTTCCCTTCCCCAGACCCCGTAGTGCGGGAGCCTACGGCACTGGATACGTCCTTTTTTTTTCCGTCCGATATTTTCATATCTATTTGGTTGTTAAATTGGATCTTCCTTTGATTTCGTTAGGGGGAAGCAAGTGATAGTGGGAGCAAACAGCAGATTTGGGAAAAGTGGTCAACTGATGGCACAGAAAGACAGGTCGCAAAGCTGATGGAAGAAGACATTGGGGCAGCAATGCAATTTCTCCAGTCCAAGGCACTATGCATGATGCCCATCTCACTCGCCATGGCAATATATGACACACAACATTCACAGGATGGACAACCAGTGAAACCAGAACCGAACACTCCTTCCTAGTGTAGTGGGAGCAACAATAACATGCATCCTTATGACTAGCAGGCGTTAACCTATCAAAGTGTAAGATAGAAATGCTGATTTCGATTCACTAACAAGGAGGCAGGAAAAGACCTAAAAGATCCTCTCCACTTGAAGTTGTACAATGGTATATGATATCGCCTTTCCCTTTCGGATCTTTTGTTCAAAGGTTCTTTAATTGCAAGGATATGGTAAGCAATAACCTGCTCATGCTCCTACATCTTTCAATGCACCCTATGAGTGTGAGTGATGGAGAGAGCTGCTAAAGAGTCTGGCATGCTCTCATAATGTTCCTTTCCGGGTCTGTAGTGCACTAGCCATACACTTTGTGGTGGGGGCTGCTTTTTTGGTAGTGGATGTATGGACTAATCAAAAGGGATTGATGTACGAGTGTGTCTGCGGCCTGCACAAATGGGTTGACAAAGTTTGAATACAAGATGAAATGGAAGATGATGCTGATAGTGATGTTCTTTCTTCTCCATTTTTCCAAAGTGGAGGGCCGAGGCTTTGGTCAATGGAGGCTGAGCATGCGTTTCAGCATGCCAGTGCATCTGCTATCTACGTGCAATACTTTATTTATCTGGATCCACACTCTTGATAAGAACATTCGCATAAAGTTGGGATGAGATTAATCCTTCAATGTATTGGCATTCTCTGTTATGAGTTTATCTTCTTCGCCATTATTGTTTTGCATGCTAATTTGTGGACAGCAACCATGTTCTTGTGGTGTTCATTGCCAGTAACGACTTGTTTACTTGTTAGTTTGTGGACTGGTTCCTTGAATCTACAAGCATAGGGGAAAAATGAGTGATTGTATGACTTCGAGGATATGTTTCATGGGTGATTGCTTCTTGTCGGTAGTTATTGAGCTTTATTTAATAATGACTAAATGTCCCTCGGATTTTCCACAAGACACTCTTTCTTTGCTTGCGTGATCACGCAAGCTTTATTAGGTTGTTTGGCGGAATTGTATTTGTTATATGGCAGCCTTTTTGCTAAAGGGGCTGACCCAACTTTTATATTTTACTAAATTGAAATGTTGGTTTTCAAGAGTGTTGTTAAAAACTCCTTGTGTGATTTTTTCCTTCTCCAAATGGATTTTTCGTTATATCTGTGGTGTTATACAAAGAGTAATTCAGGTATAGTCAGCATTCAGCAATGCCAATGGTTCATAATTTGTTTTGCCTAAGATAGTGCGAGACGAACCTAATGCCGAAAACTTCATGCTTACTTACATGAGAAGTAACCTTTTGGTGGTTGGTAACAGTTGTACTATTACATTTCTATGGTGTCTTTGTTTGTGCAGACTGATACTGCTATTGCAGGCATGCAGCATTCTGCAGCGCCTGATGTTGCTCCATGCTGAACACCGATAGATGCCCCTGGAGACTGGAGTTGATGTTGCTTTGCAATACTCTGTTCGTTCTTCTAGTTGCAGCAGTGTCTGACCCGTGTTGCGCCGCGACTCTTCTTTCTGACATCATTTGGCAGAATGTTTTCGTGCTGGGCTCTGAAAGTGCTAAACTATCGCTGATTGATTGACTGGAACTGCAAGGCAGGGGGAGGAAAACCGGAACGGATCATGGCAAAATTGTCTGGCTGTTTTTTCTGCTGCATATGCATAGCAGGTAGCAAATGACGGAACAGTTTACAGTTGTTACTGAAAACCAGTGCCACTCCATGGAATCATTGGCCTTTATTAGACGATAGAGTATTGAAGTTCAATAGGACGCTCTAGGCCTCTAGGGTGTTAGATATCTTCTCTCGAGTTCTTTAAAAAATAACGGAGCGACACAAGATACAAGATTCATGAAGCTTGACTCCATGAGCTTTAGTATGATTTGTTGCCAGATTTCTTCTCACGACTTGCAGTGAGAATAAATAAATTGCACGTCTGAGGTGAATGGTGATTACGGATTACCAGGACTCGAGCTAAATTTTGCTCCTAATATATAACAACACACACTAAACAGATTTAACTTTTAGCTGAATTGAGAGCCTACAACTTCTTGAGTACTAATTATATCTATAAAAATCTAGATGAAAATTAGTACTTCCTCCATCCCAAATTGTAAGTCGTTATATTTTTTTATCAAGTTTGATCGTTCGTCTTATTTAATAAAATCTGTGCAAACATAGTCAACATTAAGTTATTTTAAAAAATTAATAAAGCAAACCACGACAAAAGAAATGTTAATTTGCATAATTTTAAATAAGACGAGTGATCAAATTTAGTGTAAAAAAATCAAATGACTTATAATTTGGATGGAGAAAATATATACCTAAGAATTGGTGCGATTGTCAAGCCACAAGTTGAAAACACATGGAGCCTACCCGGCCATGTTTTTTTCAACAAAGGAAGAAATATATTATATAATAGCTACATATATCAAGATATTACAAGGACTCTGGATTACAATAAAATACTCATGTTGTGAAAAGTATAACTCAAGCACTGTTAGATGCTTAGCAATTGTACATAATCAGTTTGTGACAAAAACAGCTGGGCCTTTATGGTTTGCATAAATTATGCGGGCAATTTGTCTAACAAGAATATCCACTGTAATGACAAATGTGTCCATTGAAAATAAAATAAATCTATAAAAAATCAATTATCATGTCCAGCTATACTGAGAGCCTTTGGAAAGGCCAGGTGCACAATCATAATTCATAAAACGCGATGTATGGATTTCCTGCATTACACACAGTCACACTGACCTGCAACGCTAAGGAGTTTTTTTATTTTTAATTTTTTTTAAAAAAATTACAAAAATAATTTTTTGTTTCCAAATATGACAGAACTAGTCGCCTACAGTGGACGTTTTTTAAAAAACGCCCATTGTCTGGGCGTTTTTTAAAAAACGCCCACTGTCTGGGCGTTATATGTGACGTGGCACAGAGCCGGCCGCCGGCGGTGCCGGCTCTTGCGGGTGGCCCACTTGCTCCCAAAAAACGCCCACTGCGTGGGCGTTTTTTGGTGGCGAGGGGGCCACCTGTAAAAGAGCGCGTTGTTTTGCGGGCGGGCCTCGGAGCAGTAAAAAAACGCCCACTGTGTGGGCGTTTTTTGCGTGGCAGGGGGCTGTCTGCAAAACAGGCGAGGCCGGCCGCGCTCATTTGCAGGCGGCCCCCTCGCCCCCAAAAAACGCCCACACAGTGGGCGTTTTTTGAGGTCCCCCTATATATACCCAGCCCCCTCTTCAGATTTTCATTATATTCACTAAATTTTCCAGAAAAAAGAAAGAGGAGAGGAGGGAGGAGAAGGAAGTAAACGGCGAAGCCCTGTCAGTTTGAGACCTCGGCTTTTAGGTAAGTTTCTCATACATTACAAGTCTGTTGCTATGCATTAGTAAAATATAATGTTTAGGGTTTAGGATTTAGGGTTTAGGAATAATGATGTTTATGCTATGCTTTAAACAATGGATTGCATGATTTAAAATGTGACGAATATCGTATTTTCTCTGAATAGATATGTTTAGGGTTTAGGGTTTAGGGTTTAGGAATAATGATGTTTATGCTATGCTTTAAACAATGGATTGCATGATTTAAAATGTGACGAATATCGTATTTTATCTGAATAGATATGCAAAACTTATGGCGGACGGAGTTTTGGAAAAAACGAAGTCGCCCTAGAGAATTATATCCCGACGTGTCTAGCAAGGATGCTCCTGTTCCTCCTGCAGTCCCTGTCCCAAATTGTGACTGTGGAGAACCGACTGATATTGGCCAATCTCGCCATGAGGACACAGCTTCCCGTTGCTACTACACATGCGGTGGATTCAATGTAAGTAATTGCACCTCTGTTACTGTGCCTTTATTCATTGCTAGTAATTGCTGCTCTTGCATCTCTAACAATGTCGTTAGCAATCATGTTTTGTAGGCCCATGAGCGGTGCTTTTTCTTTCAGTGGATTGACGGTGCAGACAAATTCGACCCAAGGTATCTCCAGTTTGACGAATGGTGGAAAGGGAAGCATAATCCACCCGATCAATTCGAGCGGTGGGTGGCACCTCCCCCTGACCCCCCCAATGACAGACGAGGAGAAGAAAATAGCCCAATTGAGATGGCTTGAATCTCCGCCTCGTTGCAAATGCGGAGATTATTCTGTAATAAATTCAGATAGGCCTAACGAGTTCGAATGTCCTAACCCCGCCGGAGTAAGTGTAAATTGTATGCGGTCATGGCTTTCTTAGTATTTGTGCATGTACTAATATTTTACATTGTAGGGTGGGTATACCTTGTTGTGAAAGTGTAACTTCAGGGAGTGGCTGTGGGGTCCAAAGAACAAATGGCCGAAGCCGAAGGTGGACAAGAAGAGAAAAGTGGTTACCCCCAAGCCTCCTGTGTTGTCCAAATGTCGTGTCGAAGCACAGTATGGCCTACTACCATCGGAGCTTGGAATAGGCTATTGGTGCGGCCATATGGTTGATTACGATGAGGTCCTTTTGTTCCACTTGTTGCTCACTTGATATCCAAACTTTTTGTATTTGCTGACTTTAAACTGTTCCGTTCGATCACAGAGCCTTAGGAAATGCAAGTGGGAGATTTTTGCCCTTGTTGAAGACCGCAGGGAATACATGGATACACTGAAGCAAAAGCAACTAATGGACCTGAAGTTCAGGTCTGGTACTCAGCTTGTGGACAACTACATTAAGATGCGGAAGCGAGCGCAGGTTGACTATGCCCGATGATTGTGTGTCCAAACCCCAAGTGCTGCTCGGTGGAAGAAAGACTGTGATGCATGGAAAAAGAAGAGAGAAGAGGAAGTATCCTTGCATGCGAGGGAGAAGATGGAGGAGGCCGAAAAGAGGAGTGCTGATGCGAAGATGAAGCAGAAGATGGCGGAGGCGGAGATGCCGATGAACGACGAGGACAAGGAGTATGATGAAGCGTTCACCCAAGCCCTCGATGACTTAGAGGCCGCTTACTACAAAAAAAGGAAGAAGAGGAGTATGATGAAGCGTTCACGCAAGCCGTTGATGACTTGGAGGCCGCTTACTACAAAAAAAAGGAAGAAGAGGCCAACGCAGCTGAGCGTAGCCGTACCAATGCGTTTGTGGGAGAGGATAGTGGTTCTGAAGATGAAGACTTGCTTCCCGATTATGTTTCGGATTATTAGGGCCGTTTTGTTAGATGAATTCGGATTAGTAGCTCATCGCCCTAGCGGACCTATAATTTAATTGTAATGAACTGTTTCCGTGACTTTTAACTGTGCTGTAATGGACTATTATAACGGATGTAATGCAAGCATGTAAGGGTTTAGGGTTTAGGGTATAGGGTTTAGGGTTTAGGGTTTAGGGTTTTTAGGGTTTAGGGATTAGGGTTTAGGGTTTAGGGTTTAGGGTTTAGGGTTTAGGGTTTAGGGTTTAGGGTTTTTAGGGTTTAGGGATTAGGAATTAGGGTTTAGGGTTTAAGGTTTTTAGGGTTTAGGGTTTTTAGGATTTAGGGTTTAGGGTTTAGGGTTTAGGGTAAATTTTCACAAAAGGATAGTGCGTATCATACATCAAGACAGTAATTACATCGTACAGGGTACTACTGTCCCTGAGCCTGTCCCTGCCCCTGCCCCCTACCCCTCTTCGGCCTCTTCGGTCGCACGTGCCCCGACGAGTATGTGTGGCGATCCGGTGGAACACCTCGAGTCACGCGGACGTGCTACACTGGAGTCATCTGTGATAACTCCTGCGTGTAGGGCGGAGGTGCTCCTGCAAGCTGTGAAGGGCCGATCTCGACCTCCTCGTCGCTGATCGATGCGTCAGTGGGGGGGTCATTAGGTAGTCGGTAGGTCCACGACGAGGTGCCGGCTCCCTGGCCCGATGTTGAAGCTGCTCCCTGCACGGAGGTACCCACTCCATGGGGCGAAGGCAAGACTCCCCAGGCTGCTCCCTGAGAGGAGGTACCCACTCCATGGGGCGAAGGCCAGGCTCCCCAGGCTTCTCCCTGAGCGGAGGAACCCTCACCATGGGCCGACGCGCTGGGTGGAGCATGAGTGAAGTGCCTGGATGCCTCTGCTCCGTGCACCGAGGACCCCGCTCTGAAGGAACGAAGGTACGGCATAGAGAACGCTGTGAAAGATGTCGTCGTAAGTCACACAGTCATCCAGATTACAAAAACATAGGTAGACGAGGTGCGGTACACGGAGTTACCTCTGTTCTGGGGTGCAGGAGGACGTGCTGCGGGTGCCGGTGCAGGAATTTGAGGCGCTGCGTCAGAGGTCCAACAAGTCAGAGCCCTCAGCACGGATCTAAGTGTCGTACGCATCCGCGTGTACGAGGTGCGCTGCTCGTCCACTGTCAATGCCAAGCCACCCTCCAAGCGGCGACACACGAAGTCAACCTCCGTGTAAAGTAGTTGTGTACCATTGACCTAATTTCAGTTTTAAGTAAGATGAAAGATATACGTAATGTGAGAGATTCAAGTACTCACGGCGCGAAAGTATTCCTGATCACGGTGCGCAGGGTAAGCGTCACCCACGGCGGCGACGTGTGGCTGCTGCTCCAGAGGAACGAAGGTGACACGTGTGCGAGTACGAGGCTGGTACCACCGGAGGTACATCATGTACGTGTCCTCGGTGTGGGGGCGGTATTAATCAACGACGTCCTTTGTGGCAAGCAACCAATCGTCCACGTATGGCTGCAGACGTGGAACCCATAAGTTGCCGCCGACCTGTCCCCTCCGAGTCAGCCTGAACACAAATTTGAGTAAGACATGTCTACTGCGATTAATTTATCAAAGTCAGTTGTTAGTAATACTTACCTATGAGCATCTGCAGGGACGGTATGGATGATAGGGATGGGGGACGGCTACATGAGACCGAACTGGCGCAAAACATGCCCTGGGCAGTGCGGTTCGACGAATATGTCAAACACCATCGGTCTGAGCGTCAGCCAGAAGGCCTGGTCACGTGTCCACAACGTGGACAGCCCAAGGGGAGCTCGTGCGTGGATAGCCTCCTGGCTATAAGGCTCCCAGATCACGTCGGTCGGCTGTATCCTGTCGAACTCCAGCATAAACTCGTTGTACGACCGCGTGACCTGCACATGTGCCCATCGTCGCTGAAATATAACAATAAATGGGTTAGAAGGTACGATACGAATTAACTATATACGTCAGCTAGGAACACGAACCTGACGACAGCACCAGACTGTACCCATGGTGGGGAAGTCCTCGGGCGGATGCTGCAAGTACAGGTCCTCCTCGTAGGCAGTGTGATCCACCACAGGTCGACCAATCGCGAATCGTTCAGCTGCCCATAGCTGTAGAAGGAGGGGCAACCAGTGAGCAAAGAACCTGTTTCTATCTTGGTACACGCTTCGCAAAGCCCCCTGTACGTCACCGCCAGTACTGCAGATCCCCAGCTCCACTGTGGCACTGCTCCCTCGTCAGCATCAGCGATCGCGCGCGCGTAGGGTATCATGACCTTGTCGACGGCATGTCCCGCGTTGCTGGTGAACATGACCCAGCCAAAAAGCCACAACAAGTAGGCCTCCAAGCTCCGTTGCACAGAGTACACATCAGCCTCTGGATGTAGCTGATCGGACGAAAAAGATACAGTTAATAAAGTTGAGTAGAACTGTAAATTGATAAAATTCTTTTAAAATAGGCCTTACGGTAAACTGCATGAGCCACTGCTGCGACGGGCCCATGTTAGTGTACGAAGGGAGGCTGCTCATAGCTAGAAGTGCAGGGTGACGCTGTACGTGGCCGAAGCGGGCCATAATGTCATCTCGCCAATCATGAAGTCCGTCGACTGGCCCAACGGCATCGCCAGCGAGGGGAAGGCCAAGCAAGAACGCAACGTCCTGAAGCGTCGGTGCGACCTCCATCGGTCGACCAGGGCGGCTAGAAGAGACCTATCGAAACTCCACCTCCTCGTCTCATCGGCCTCACCAGCTCGAGCCTCCATAAGACGACACAACAGGAGGAGGCCTGCCTCACGTAACCTGCACATAAAAATTTTATGTTATTAAGAAGCCATGTGTACTTAATTGGGAGACCTCGAAGAGTCAACGGATACCTGGAACAGAACTGAGGGTCCAATGAAAGTAGACGTCTGGACGGTCGCGGTCGAAGTACGGGCAGATTAGCGTTCTGCACCATAATACGGTACGAGCGATGCTGCAGATCGATCCCTCGATCTAGCAGCTCTGGTGTGTCGTCCGCCATCCCTGCATGACATTATCACAGTTAACACATATGACACATGCAAATAGAAAGTGAAAAAGTATACAACAATAAATTTAAGGTACAACAAGAAATGATCAAATTTGAAACATAAAGAATGCACATACAACATGTAACAGAAATATATTCAAATACAAGACTGAGATTATGAACATTACATCCGCAAGATAGGTTGAAATAACAAGTTTGTTCACTTCAGTTACAACAAAGGAAAAACCGTACATTACATAATCTTAACCAAGCTTACTACACATCACTACACGACCGAACCACGAGGCACGCGTGCACGCCTTGGCCTGGTGGGCCTAGAAGTTGTCCCTTCTCCTGTTGGCGGGGTACCATCCAATCCGGATCCTGATGGCGGGGCTTCTGCTGTTGTGGGCATGTCTGAGTCCTTCGGGCACTTCTTGTAAGTATGTCCCTCCTTGTCGCATTTGCTGCAACGTTTGTACCTTCCACCTGCTTCGGACTCATCCATGGCGTTTCGAATACATCTTGTCTTTCGACGCCCAGCCTTGTCTCTGATCTTACTTGGGTCTAGAATATAGCTAGGTTGCGGTACTGTACCTGTAAAATTCCCCGCTATGCCGAAACCATAAATTTCATGTGACCATGTATGCAATATGGCTTCCTCGGTGAAATAGGGAGATACAAAAGTACGATCAAGTATTCCACACTCCGAGCTCGCTGCAATAACATGGGAACATGGTTTGTGGTAGAGTCTTGGCTTGTGGCACGTGCATGCGCAATACCCATCCTCTTTAAGTATGCATTCTTGCACAACTCTTGTTCTATATATTCCACGCTTGGCCTTATCAGCACATAAGATTTCAAATCGGTGCTCTCTAGTACCTTGAGTTATAACTCTATGCTCCTTTTCCTTCTTACGTTTTCCCTCCAGATAATTTATCAGCGTATGTCCGAAGAAAACACCTCGCACTTGCATTGATAGGGCAGCGACTTGGTACCGGTCTCTGAAATATCTGCATGTTCCATGCAGGATGAACTCAACAATGGTAACCAAGGGAAGGTCTCTAACACCACGCATCACCCAGTTTTAAACTTCAGCCAAATTAGTTGTCATAATACCAAACTGCGCTCCGCCGACATCATGCAGCAAAGACCACTTCTCCTTAGGCTCATTCTCTATCCAGTGCGAAAATTTTCTCACAGCAGATGCCGATCTCCTTCTGATGTTTGGACCATCTGTGGGCAGCGGTCCTAAGGCCTCTGGACCATCCTCACCAACAGGTGCTGATCGGCTTGAGTGCTCTTCCCTTTGCTTCGTTGTGAGCTCGTCCAACCTCCTCCAAAGCTCGTTGAATTTTTTCTCTTGATTCTGTCCGCATAGCCTCTTGAATAGATCCATCAAGCTCTTGCTCTTAAACTGCTTGTAAAAATTAGCACCCATGTGATGCATACACCACCGACTTTGAACATCTGGCCAATCTTTACCATATCCCATCTCTGCATCACCGTTCTTCAGATATTCAATTGCCCGAAGAAGGCCAGCGTGACGGTCATGAATTAGGCATACACCAGGCCTCATACCAACAATGCTAACCTTCACCTGCTTGAGAAACCAGTACCAATTATCGGTATTCTCGCTCTCCACAAAAGCGAATGCCAATGGTACAACTTGATTGTTCCCATCCACGGCAATTGCTGTTAGTATCTGACCTCTGTATTTACCTGTCAGAAATGTCCCGTCAATACAGAGTACTGGACGACAATGCACAAATGCCCTGATGCAAGCACCTAGTGCAAAGAAAGCATGTTGCAAGACCAATACTGCACGGTCATTCTCCATGGTTAGGTATGTTTTAAGATCTGTACATGTCCCTGGATTTCTGGCGGCTATGCATTGAAGAAGAGATGGTAAATTATCATATGAGGCTTTGAATGTGTCAAATCTCATCTCGATAATCTTCTGTTTTTCCCTCGACGCCTTAGCATATGAAATGGTGTATTTGAATTTATCTTCGATATGCCTTATTATTGACCTTGGCTCGTATTCCAGATTATGCACAACATCTGAATATATCTCTGCAGCAATAAATGCAGATGTCATGTTTCTGTGGTACTTCTGTACACCTTCCAAGTGACAGTTGTGCTCAGTGACTATTGACACTTTCCAATAATCCTTCCACTTTCCCTTGAATGCATACACCCTCCACGGACAACCATCGCTGGATCTCATGCACTTAACTTCATATACACACTTTGTGGACTTTGCTACCCAGAACTTCCTCTGCAGTGATACAGCCCAATGCTTGACTGCCTCCATCAATTCTTCCTTCTCTGCGTACATCGCTCCCTCGATTACCTCATTCTCTTTATACTCCCATAGAACATGGTATCCCTCTGAAATAGCAAGTCCAGAGAAGTCTTCATTAGACCATTGCCACGGATTCACATTGCATCCTTCCTCATCAGAAGATTTATCATCATCCACTTCCTCATTCGCCGTATCTTCGTTTTCCATTGCCTGAACAATGGAGTTGATCCTCTCGCCCTCATCTGCCAAGCCTCTCGGCTCACTGGCTTCTCCTTCTCTTTCTGGTTCCTGCACATCATGTCCCTGTTCTTCTCCTTACTGAGCACGGTCGTTTTCCTCTTCCATTTCAGCATCAGTCCTAACCATGCTTTTACCCTCCACATCTTGCAAGGTTGCATTGTCTTTATCGTGCACCTCCATGAAAATGCTGGGTTCCCAGCCCCGCTGCAATGCATTTTCTATGTACCATTTCCATGTTTCGTTGCAATCTACCGACATCAATTCCCAGAATCATTCTTTGTTGCCACGGTTGACTACTACATTTACTTTTATTGTGTTAACCTCTGGGTTGATATGAAATGCCCTCATTAACCAGTTGCACACTGACCCAAAATTTCTTTCCGTTGGCCTATCTATCCCCTTTAGTGTTGACCCAAATTCAGACAGATCTATACCATACGGGCCATATCTGACAGTGCCACTACCATGGAACAACCGAAACATCACTTTGCTTGACATATCTATTCAGAGAAAATACGATATTCGTCACATTTCAAATCATGCAATCCATTGTTTAAAGCATAGCATAAACATCATTATTCCTAAACCCTAAACCCTAAACATATCTATTCAGAGAAAATACGATATTCGTCACATTTTAAATCATACAATCCATTGTTTAAAGCATAGAAGAAACATCATTATTTCATTATTTCTAACATGAACTGTAATGCTCTAACATCATTATTTATAGATCTAATATACATACTACTCACGGATCTACCCAGAGTAAACTAAAAACTAAATAACTCTAGTGCACATTATATTTTACTAATGCATAGCAACAGACTTGTAATGTATGAGAAAGTTACCTAAAAGCCGAGGTCTCAAACTGACAGGGCTTCGCCGTTTACTTCCTTCTCCTCCCTCCTCTCCTCTTTCTTTTTTCTGGAAAATTTAATGAATATAATGAAAATCTGAAGAGGGGGCTGGGTATATATAGGGGGACCCCACAAAACGCCCACTGTGTGGGCGTTTTCTGGGGGCGAGGGGGCCGTCTGCAAATGAGCGCGGCCGGCCTCGCCTGTTTTGCAGGCAGCCCCCTGCCGCGCAAAAAACGCCCACACAGTGGGCGTTTTTTACTGCTCCGAGGCCCGCCCGCAAAACAGCGCGCTCTTTTGCAGGTGGCCCCCTCGCCACCAAAAAAATTTTTGGGCGCAAGTGGGCCACCCGCAAGAGCCGGCACCGCCGGCGGCCGACTCTGTGCCACGTCACATATAACGCCCAGACAGTGGGCGTTTTTTAAAAAACGCCCACTGTAGGCGACTAGTTCTGTCATATTTGGAAACAAAAAATTATTTTTGTAATTTTTTTAAAAAAATTAAAAATAAGATATGAGTTAAAAAAATTTCTGTTTGTATTATTTCTGTTTAAAACGCCCAGTTGTCTTCTTTTTTTGACAGATATGAGTTAAACGCCACTGTGGTTGGTGTGCAGGGTGCATTTTGTTTACTCAGAACAGAATATCACAGAGATTGTGAGGCAATTAGATTGATGGAAAAAGAAGATAGTCTTGTTCCTGATACATTTATATTTGCTCCTCTCTCCCAGACTGCTAACCAAAAGCTGACGACTTTTTCAACCTTAGAGTCACTTGGTTCCTATACACTACTAAATGTGAGAGATTTGGTGGCTGGTTCGAGTAACTATGGACTGGTGTCGTGTCCTTATTTTCAGAGAACTTGTGGAGGAATTGACAGATTAACTGCTGCATCGGTATTCACTTTGCAAGGGAAAACGTTCGGCATTGTTTTGCGGTGTCTTCGTGACGTGATTAAAGAGCCACAAGCAGCTGAATTAAAAATTGTATTAAAAGCAAGCTATATCAATGAAATGTTATTCGTGTGAAGAAAGAGCCAGAAGCAGCTGAGATATCCAGCAAAGAAAAGGAGGTGTCACTAGGGTAGTTGTCTGTTTGTATTATTTATTATTTATGATTCACTGTTGTCTCTTTGTGCTATTTTTGATTGAATGACATTAGTATTGTTGCAATCAAAACTGTATTAGAGTCGTAGTAGTTTATTTAATGGCTGATATACTCTTCATAAAGGGTCAGCTCGTGTGAGATGTAATGTTTATCGTAGCCTATCAAGCACAATGTGAACTCAAGTAGTCTGTCTTTGCTGGTTTATTGAATATTTGTCTCCAAATTGATCCTTGAGTTTTCGTTTTCTTTGCTGATTTTCTGAATTTCTGTTTCCAAAGCTCTATTTCTCTTGGTTAAATCCTGACAGTAGTAATGCCTTGCCGCGGTAGGACCGTAGGACTGTAGGAGGCTGGAAGCCATCTATGGAAGCGCCATTAGAGAATGGAAAGTCTTTGTGCTACAAGTGAATTTCACGTACTTTAATCACGTTGTATGTGAGAATCTGTAAGACTAGTAAAGGTGTCTTAAGGCCTTGTTTGGTTTGAGCTACTAATTTTTAGGAGTTACTAAAGGTTTAGTCTCTTTTAGCAACCATAGAGTTACTAAAAACTACTAGAGAGGACTAAAACACTTTTAATCCCATCTGGTATAGATGCTTGGTTAAAAACTACTAAAAGCTACTAAATGGGACTAAATGTAGAAGCTACTAGGTAAACCAAACAGGACCTAAGACAAAGTAAAGGTGCACATGCACGTGCTTATATGTGTGATAATTTAACATTTTAATATTATATATAGAAAAAGAAATTCCTTCGGACAAATAAAGGGCATACATCAATTGTATTCCATGCAGTATGATAAGTAAATTAAGAACTTTTTTTAATACATACGCACATGAGTTCTGTATATATTGATTGTAATATAAAATGACATGAAACCAACCATGATCATTAAGCATTTATTTCAGCCATATATCTTCTATATATTTTTTTAAAAAGTGGAGTTTATATTATCATTTTTAGCCCTTCTTCATTCTTCCGCATTACCTGCATATATGCATATATTACAAAGATCAGTATTTCTTTTTTGAAAGATTCGGATTAACCGGCTTTGATTAATGATAAGAAGAGAAGCATAGCATCAAGTACAAGTGCGAGCGGCACTCCCCTATCGCAGCCGAGGCTGCGTGGGGCTGATTTTCAGAACTGATTACTCGCTAGGGGCATCCCGCCATTGACCAATGAAGAGTCGTGCCAGCTAGGGACTGTGCCGTCATCCTGTTATCTCTCAACACATCCGCATTTCGACGATTCCAGATGCTCCATAATGTAGATAGCTACGGTGTGCTCCTTCTTCCCTCCTGTGGCCAATGTTTGCTGGAAGCAGTCAACGAGCTCAGCCATGTCCACCCAGGATGCCGGTTGGAAGCTAGGACAGTGGCTCCAAGAGGCTACAAGCTGCCATACCTGGGGAGAACAGTGGCATTCGAAGAACAGGTGGTGGGCCGTTTTCGGGTTTCTTTCACAAAGTGCACATAAATAAATATTCTTCCAATGACGCAGCTGTAATCACGTCGCCGTCCAGAGCTTGTTTTGTAGTAGTAGCCATATGAAGACTTTGCACTTAAGTATTCCCCATGCTTTCTAAATTAACTAGGGATAGGGAAGGCCGACTGCACGTGCCCAGCAAACTGAATTTGTATGCAGACCTGGTCGAGTATTGGCCTGAGGTCTCCAATTTCCACACAACAATATCTTCTTAAGCATCATGCTCCCTCTAGCGAGGAGGCTGGCCATGGCGGCCAGATGACACCGCGGGCGATGGTACGGCATGTGGAGGAGAGGCTCTGCATCCCATTCGAGACACCGCTCATCAAAGGGCCACCTAGGCTGCGCAAGCCTAGAACGCCTGCTCCTTAAACTCTGCGTCGGAGCGTGCGGATCATGTCTACACCACAGGAGGCAGACTCAACTACGCAGGTGAAGATGGTGCTCTTGAAGAAGCTTAGGGTCGCTCCTCCCTCCCCATCTGTGGTGTGGGGGCTGACATGGCCCAGTTGTGCAGGAACGCGTTTCGCCAGCCGCTCTCGGAGGCCTGCCACGCCAATCTTTAGAAGCTTTTGGGCGCCAATTTCGACCCGATCGAAATGAACATCCATATACTTGGCTTGGAGGATGTGTCGTCCCTGCAGTAAGGCACACTGTAGCAATCTAATAGCGCCATTTATTCATGTAATTATAACCTCGTATGAGCTGGTGGGGTATTGCTTCGGTAATCTTTGGATTAGTGAATCTGTTGGGTAACAAACTATCTTTTCCTACTTAATGAAATACATGCCAAGGCATGTTGTCGGAAAAAATTATGTAGAACTGCTCTTTCTGTCCTATTCTTCCGCTTATTTCGAACAGTTACGATCGTGGCTACACCGAAAAGTTCCTCGTCTATGTCGTCCACCGGCAGGTCAGTCCCAGTCCATGGCCGCTCCGGGTTTGTCCACTGAAACCATAACCATCGACGCAGAGCTCTACTAAATCTATCTAAATCGATAATGCCCATTCCACCAAACTCCACTGGTTTGGCCACCGTCGTCCAAGCCACTTTACATTTCCCTCAGGTGATCTCATTGTCCTCCGTCCACAGAAACCGCCGTCTCATTTGGTCAATGTCCACAATCAGCTGCTTTGGTGCCTTGATCGAAGTCATTAGGTATACCGGCATGGCGCTTAGCACAGGACAGACCAACTCCCGTCTGCCTGCCAGACCGCAAGCTGAGATCGTGTTTTGTCCACTATTCTTTGGATGTGCATTGCTTTTAGTCTACCTAATGACAAAGGTAGGCCCAGATATGTAATTGGGAAGGTGGTCTTATTTCGTCTAAATCCCTCAAGGACATGGTTAAGATTGATTTAAGCGCACCTGATAGGAGCTATCGTACATTTCTCAATATTGAGCTTTAGGCCAGTCGTTTCTCCAAAACGTTCCAGATCCCAAAGAGTGCTGCTACTTCCTCTCTGACTGGATTGATGAAAATTGCAGCATTGTCAGCGTAGAGAGATAGTCGTAGCCTTGCAATTCTCCCACACAGTGGTGACGGAGAACCGTTGGTCGTTGCCACTTCCAGGATCCTATGCAGGGTGTCAATGGCAAGTATAAAGAGGTATGGGAGAGTGGTTCGCCCTGAAGATGAGGGTCAGCCACTCCAACCATCTGAAACCCCTTTGCTCCAGCAGCTCAAGCATATACTCCCCAGTGTCGAAGGCTTTTAAGATGTCCAGTTTAAATAATAGAGCCGATATCTTCTTCCGATGGTATGCACGCCAGATACCTGACATACATGAAGTTAAACTGGATGCAGCGCCGCTTAATAAATGCACTCTGCAAGGTGGAGATCTGCCGATCAATACGAGGGGCAAAACGGAGAGCCAAAGTTTTGGTCACAAATTTTCCAAAAGAATGAATCAGGCTAATCGGTCTGTAGTTCTTTGGGTATTCTGCACTATCTGATTTGGGAATAAGGATGATATTGGCGCCGTTCAGAATCTTCATTGGGCCAGCCCGCAGATCATGGAAACTATTCATGGCCGTCAGAATACCAGTCTTGATAATATGCCAACATTTCTTATAAAACAAGCCAGTGAAACCATCCGGCTCTGGGCCCTTCTCAAACGGAAGCTCGTCAACGATGACTACATTTGAATTCATTAACACAAGGAAAGGAAGAAATCAAATCCGTGCATGAAAGACTCAAACCTGAATGGTATTAAAGTCCCCAGTGCTCCACAAGAAACTGTGTAAGGAAATGTGACACTTCAAGATTTAGTCTACTAAACAATAAGAGAATGTAAATTCCAAGACAAATCTCATTTATCGCAACAAAATATTTATAGCAAGAGTGAAAGTATGAAACTAATATGATCACACCATGCTCATATGTCAAATACAAAAAAAAAATGCATTAATGCTACTGAAACTATAAGAAACACATATTAAATAGCATTGCCTTTAGATGACTCCATGTAGTATAACAACGGCACTGAGAGCTGAGGGACATCCAATATTTGTGGTGAAGTCATAATTCTTGAACTTGGACTAAATTCTTGAAATGGACTAAAATGAGTACAAGCAGGAGCTTTAATTATAGTAGAAGGAAACTTGGAGGAGAAAGAAGAATGAACCTGAATTTTAAGTGCCCAGCTTAAATGGCTCAGAAAGTGTTGGAGATGTACTGTGGTGTGCTGCAGTCAAATAACAGATACATTAATTTCTTACGTTAAATAGGATTAGTAACTCAAAGAAAATTTGTTTTCATGCTACCGATTTTTAGCATCACAGGAACATTGACTGGAGAACGGTTGTCCCCTCCGCTTTATTAGAAACTGTCGGATTTCTGCAATCAAAAGAGTTTGTTCTTCTGATAGTAATCTCCAATTTCAGAGCCTGATCCTATACCAACAATACAAAGCAAATAGCAAAACGAAGGATGCCATGGTATGCTTTTGGCCTATATATTTTTTTTTTGTGAAACAATAGACTTGCAAAGATTGGGATCATGCTGGAATGAAGACTCACCTGCTCATTAGGATCCAGCAAGTAGAGGGATGCGCCCCAACGGCTGGGATGAGAAGCGGCCGCCACCCAATCGTTCATCCGTCCGACGCGGACACGAACAACAAGGTCAATTCAACTCAGAGTTGCAGCACAGATCGATTCGGCCATCAAGAGCGATAAGAGGGGATTTAGATAACACAGAGAGAAGGGAAGATAAAGATACCAATCTCACAGATTTTTTTAAGTTAAAGGGTGGCCCCGGCCTTTTATTCGAAAGACCATAAATGTTTATTTAATGTCACCGACGAGGTTCCCACCTAAATATATATATTGGTAATGACACATTCTATAGTATAAAGTATTTGTTTATAACAATACAACCGAGAATAGGACGAAGGATGAAGAGACAACAACAACGATACATGAACTCATCAACGATGCCTCCGTGGAGGTGAATGATGTCGCAACATAATCATCGTCAGCCGAGCATGAAGAGGACCTCTACAGGGCTTGGCGGGGCTTTCGCCTGAGTCATGTACCATGGTGTTGAGCAGGTCGAACCAAGAGCCAAGAGACTCCAGCAAGAGCTGAGGTTATTCATTGACGCCTTCAAGAAGGGGATCTCGTCACTGGCCTAGACTAATCCAAGCTAGGTTTTCGCTCAGAACCATTGCCAGTGTTCCCGTTGACTCGCCCAAAGTGACGGTGAGGCACACCAGCAACATTTGTGCTTGGATGCGGGGGGGGGGGGGGGGGAGCCGGCCGTCACCACACCACACGGAGCCGAACTTAGACTCGCCCACGTAATGGAAGGTGCACACCGGCTAAATTCCACACCTTTTTTTGACCGAATCGGTCGGGAAGGCCCAGTCTACTTTTTTTAATTAAATGAAATAATTGTGTTCATAAATTTACAAAGCAGAGAGTTACAAGGCCTTCAGGCCTGAAAGGCAAAAAAAAGCTATGGATGCTAGCTAATGCTCTCTCTCCAGTTACTCAGTAGGTTGCTCTTTGGGGGTTTGGCCTTGACACATACCAACCCTAGTTCATGCTTGAAGTGTGATTTCCAGGAATCCATGCTCCTCGGCTGATTATCGAATATGATCCTGTTTTGGCTGCACCAAATACTCCAGCACCCAGTGATAAGAACCTCTCTGAATATCGGACTGTTGAACGCTTCTCTGGCTTTGAGGATCATGTCAATAGGCATTAGGCTGGAGTCCCAAACAACAGATAGGGATGCCCAGCACTCTTTACTGAATTGGCATTTAAAGAATAGGTGAAAGCATGTTTCTTCCCCATTATCATCACACAACACACACGAGTAATCTGGTAGATACATGTTCTTTCTCTTCAATATGTTTAGTCTGTCTCTTACCAAGAGCCAAAAGAAGAATTTATGGGTTCCCAAATTACTTGATGCCCACAGCCATTTGAAAATGGGCTAACTTCCACAACTGGAAGGGGGTGGGGGGCTTACTAGCTACCACCACATCATGTGGAGCCGCCACTGGTCTCACCCGCAATGGAGGGTGGCACACACTATCACCGAACCGACCAATTTATTAAAGCACAAGCAAGTAATTCACCATTAAGATAGCAAAGTACATGATTGAGACCTAATAAACCCGGTAGTCATTCCCGAAATCTTGAAGGATTTCTAACTTTCTGGCATAACCAAGATCATAATAAGTTTATCCGTCGCCATTCACAACATATTCGCACATAGTTTAAAAACATCGGAGTTTGAAATAAGTTATTACAACCCAAGTTCAAATTCAAAATAAAGCAGAAGCGAATTAGTTCAAATCCACACACACACTTAGTTCAAATACAGTGCCAGGTCCTCGGTCAATATCCAACAAAAGCATAAGGTAGAGTAGAGTGACCATGCCCAAGGCCTAATCATCACCCAACGCGGGGTAGAAGTAGTGCTGGCAATAGCCATAGTACATCTCACCATCTGTAACAACATGGGAAATAAAACCCTGAGTACGAGAATGTACTCAGCTAAACTTACTCGTCTTAAACTAAAAATAAATTGACTCTAAGGAGTATGCAAGGCTGGATAAGTAGGATAGCTGACTCATTAAGTTGCGAAAAAGCTTGCATTAAAGGAAATAATTTATTATAACCTTTTAGCATTGTATTTTAGCTGAATTAACCTTATCATGCTAGATTAGCACCTGTTCTAAACAAGCATGGTAATAATTATTCAACAATAATAGTAACCAATTCCGGTTGAATGCCTTTCAACATCATGGCTCAACCATCTCATCTTTTTGTTCAAGTTATTACAACGATGCCGCTGCTCAAGTCAAGTGTTCACTGTCCAGGAACGATGGCGATTATAATCAATTACTAACCAACTGGTGGGGTATTCCTCACACAAACCACACTCACCCGCTAAAGTGAGCTACAGATCACCAAAAATTTGATTCGAAAAAATCACGGGATCAACAGGTACCATCGTATCCGGGAACCGCCCGGCTGCCTTATTCAGGGCGACCCTGACCTCGGACTTACTCTTCACGTAACCCGTGGTCTCCCATCTTCTCCAATACGATGCGTACAGCAGGTCGACTCCCAGCCCAAACCAAACCCAGGCTTCGCGGTCGGAACGACTTATCCTTCCAGTTAAATGTGAGGCATGCGTTCAAAATGACTTGAGGACATACAACGGACGGGGTCCTAGTTCGACACAGACGGGATGACCTCACCGAACCTCTAGTTCAGTCCCAACACCAATCGCGCCAGGTCTCGATTTATTATCTTCACATGGTTATCCAAGATAACAATGTATTCAACCATTCCGAGTCACCACCTATAACTCGCGGATGACAGGAAATCACCCGACTTCTACCGATCTAGTTAAGCAAGGCTAAGCAAATAATCGCACCTGAACCTAACAGGGTAGAATTATATCAAGTGGGCAAGGAATATAAGTAATGCAACAACGGTATAAAATAACGCCTATAACTTAATGCATCAAACAAGTAAAGGACTCAAGTTAGATATTTTTGCAAACCACAGGGAGAATGCTCCGGGGCTTGCCTCTCAGGAAAGAGCTTGGCTAATGGTCGGGACACTCGAGAAGCTCAACCTCGGGATCCTCTTCTGCTGCTATTCCCTGCACCAAGGCTTCCTGCTGGCCTTCCTCTCCTGGTACTCCGGGAACTACCGTTTCGAGCTCTGACGATCCTGTATGATGCATGGTGCGTATGAATACAACGAATATATAGTAAATACAAAGGTACATGCTGATGTGAATGAATGCTCAGTCGAAGATAATTGACATAATTTTAAAACATGTATGATAAGCACATGTCATCTGCATTCTCTTCTACAATCAAATTTTATACAAGCCTCACATAACAATTTACTTACACATTAAAAAGGAATTATACACGACTATTGTTTTGCACACTACCCTCTACTGAACCAAAACCAATAACAGATTTCACCTATCACAAACATCAGAAAAAGCATATTATACACATGAAATAATAACTTAAAGCATTATTAATTATTAAAAGAAATCAGGGCAGAACTATAACATAACTTTAGATCACTTAGAAAATTTTGTAAAAATTACAGAAGCTTAAGCATGCCTAATGTAGACTACCATAAAATTTTCAGGTCAAAACAGTAAGTACTTTATCCTACACAAAAATGACAAGGCAGCATAATTTAATGGACATAAAATACTTTGTACATAGAAAAATGTCAAACAACAGATCTCAGAATATCCTTAGCTCTAGATTAGTATAAAAACATCCTCCAAAAAGTTTCATGCATAAATCACTTATATATTATTTATTACAAATTATTTATCATCTACTTGAAAAAAGGCACCATAATTAAACTGGAAAATATTTACACATGACATAGCCTTTCAATATTTTTCATAGATAGAGCATGACATAAGAAGACTAACAAACTTGGATTCACATTTTTCTGAGTAATAGAAAATTACTTATGCATTTTCCAAGATAAAGAAATTTAATAAGGATAAATAAATCTATACAGAAAAGTATCACAAAAATCACATTCCATATTTTTCATGCATAGATCTACTCATAAGAAAAATACTGCAAGTTGAACCAACTCATTTGGACTAAAAATGAGTGAGATATGATTTTTCAAAGCTTTTACCAAAATCTGGAAAACAGATTCTTTAAAACGAAATAGAAAACAGTTTTGCACCGGGAACCCTGGACTTTCTAGTAATTAACCGAGCCCTAAAAAGAAACTCTCTGTGTCTGGCAGTTTTGCACTTAAGTCCGAAAAAGAACATAAATGACGCACGCGGTCCATGCCGAGGGGAAAGGTCGCCGGCGGTCGGCAATCTCGCCGGCGGTGATGTCTCCGGCCAAACTACGGCTACCATTCGACTCAACTCAATGTTTGCGAACCCAACGGTGTACAAGATGAAGGCTATTAGTGTGGTTTTGACCGACGGCCATGCGCGACGGCGGACGGCGACGAGGGTCGGCGGTGCGCCGGCCACCACGGGCCACGGCTGGTCGCAAGGACTAGCCTACCGGGTACAGCAGGCCAAGGCGACTCGGATTAACCAGAAAACATGAAGAGATGTTGGCCAGAACGACGACAGTGATGCATGCTGGCTAGCGGCGGCGCGACCAGCAACGGCGGTCAGCCAAAATCCAACGAACCCTAACCCTAATCGATCCCATAAACTACACCAACCTGTTCTACTCATGTAGGCGACCACGATGCGCAAGATAAAGGAGGGAGAAAGGGGTTGCTGGTCATAGCGGACCACGCGGCGGTCGAGGCGGCCATGGCTGGCGAAGGGGAAAATGGTCGATTCGACGTCTACCTTAGGTCATTGGGGCAGGGAGTGTGCGCATGGTGTGCCTCGTACCACGGCGTAGCTACTGGCGAGCTCTGGGAAGAAAATGACAAGGCTGTGAGGTGTGGTGGCGATGCGAGCTCGGGGCAGCGGCAATGGCGGCTTCGAGCTCGCTCGAGCTCTGGCAAATGGAAATGAGGCAAGGAGGGGCGTCTGGTGGTGGTGGGTGGAGAGTGAAGGCGAGAGGTGCGGTCGGGACGCATTGAAGTGAACCAACGGCCGGAGGGCCGGGCCATGGCGTCGGGCTTCGGCGTGCGCGTGGCGCGCGGACAGGCGATGCAAAACCGAGGCGGGGGACGCGTGGGCGAGCGGTGGGGCCAGGCCGAGTGCGGGGGCGAGCGACGCTCGGATGGGGAGGCCAAACAGCGGGTAGCGGCGTCGCCCGGCGTACGGACGCCACGCGGCCAGCGTCGGCACGGACACCGTCTGCGCGAGGAAGAAGAAGAGAGGGAAGAAGGAGGCCGACGGGTGGGTCCCACTGCGTCAAGATTTGTACAGAACTGATTTTAATTTGAAGAAACTTTTAAAAAATTAAGCCGAATTTGAAGAAACTTTTAAAAGATGAAATATTTCTCTCAAAGAGTAGAACATTTTAATTTTAAACATCAAAGCCTAATTCTGCCTAGAATTTGAAATTCAAAAATGAGGATTTAAAATCCATTTAAAATTAAAAGAAAAACATTTTTATAAACTATTTTTGACATTTTTGACCCACTTCCAAGCCTTTTCATGAAATGACCCAAAAATAAGTTTTGCTCCAAATAATTTTCTCTATAAACTTCATTTAACACTCAATCCGAAACAAGCAACCTATCACATAGCTCTAGTTCAAATCAAAGCAAGCACATTTTTCATTTTATTATTTTATGTAAACAATGACTATGCAAAGAGATGATTATGCTCATGATATGCAAGATAATGCATGCTTAACACCATGGTGTTACAGCCCTTCCTCCCTTAAAGAAATCTCATCTCGATATTTGAGTAGACTAACCATTCTTTATGAAAATCGGGATATACTTCTTTTAAATAGTCCTCGGTTTCCCAAGTGGCATCGCTATCGTCATGATTGCTCCAAGAAACCTTGTATTGCTTGACCACACGATTTCTGGTCACTCTCTCTTTGACATCCAGGAGTCTCATAGGTTTCTCTTCATAAGTTAAATCTGAACTTAGCTTAATGTCTTTGACTGCTTCTTCGGTTGGAACACGTAGACATTTCTTAAGTTGGGATACATGGAAAACAGGAAACACTGCACTCATCTCTTCAGGCAGTTTTAGCTTATAGGCCCACAATCCTTTTTTTCTACTATCTGATATGGACCGACATAACGAGGTGCCAATTTCCTTTTAACCCCAATACGTTGCACTTTCTTCATAGGAGAGACCTTCAGATACACACAATCACCAACATTAAAAACTAGAGGTCTTCTTCTCTTGTCAGCATAACTCTTCTGACGGGACTGTGCAGCTGCGATGTGCTGTTGAATTGTTTGAACTTGTTCTTCAGCTTCTTTAACAAAGTCAATGCCATAATATCTTCTTTCTCCAGGTCCTACACAATTCACCGGTGTTCTACACTTTCGGCCATACAATGCCTCAAAAGGAGCCATCTGTATACTCTCTTGGTAACTATTGTTATAAGAGAATTCTGCCAAAGGTAACCATTTCTCCCATGAACCCTTGGATGATAAAACACAAGCCCTCAAGAGATCTTCAAGAACTTGATTCACTCTTTCTGTCTGGCCTGAAGTTTGAGGATGATAAGCTGTACTACAATTCAGCTTTGTCCCCAAATCCTTCTGCAAGTGATCCCAGAAATGAGCGGTAAACTGGGACCCTCGATCAGATACAATGGTTTTGGGAATTCCATGCAAATGAATGATCTCCCTGAGATAAATGTCAGCATATTGAGGCGGTCGATAATCTGTACGAACTGAAATAAAATGTGCACTCTTGGTAAGTCGATCAACGATTACCCAAATAGAGTTATGCCCTTTTGGAGTTGTGGGAAGTCTAGTAATGAAATCCATACTGATGTCTTCCCATTTCCATTCAGGAATCGGCAATGGTTGAAGCATTCCGGCTGGCTTCAAATGAACATCCTTTATGCGACAACAGATGTCACACCGAGCAACATAAGCTGCAATCTCCTTTCTCATTTTTGTCCACCAATAACGAGCCTTCAGATCATGAAACATCTTACTACCGCCAGGATGAATAGATAACTTTGATAAGTAAGCTTCATCCATGATTTGATTTCTAAGTTCTCTATCTTTTGGTACGACCAGACGATCATCAAACCATAAGATTCCATTCTCATCTACTCTAAAATGCTTGATTTGCTGTTTTAGCATCTTCTCCTTGATATGACCTATACCCTTGTCAGGTTTCTGACCCTCGATGATCTTGCTTTCAAGCAATCAACTAATTTGAATGTTACGTAACACCACAGGATGCATGAGGCCAAAACCATCTGCTAACAAAGGTTGGATAGCATGGCAATGTGATTTTCGACTCAACGCATCTGCGACTACGTTTGCCTTGCCTGGATGATACAATATCTCCATATTGAAGTCCTTGATAAACTCCATCCATTGATGTTGCCTCATGTTTAACTCGAGTTGGGTAAAGATATACTTCAGACTCTTGTGGTCAGTGTAGACTTTGCAGAAATTACCCAGCAAGTAATGCCTCCAGATTTTTAGAGCATGCACAACAGCTGCAAGCTCCAAATCATGAGTTGGATAATTCACTTCATGCTTCTTCAACTGGCATGAGGCATAAGCTATGACTCTCCCTTCTTGCATAAGCACACATCCCAAACCGGTTTTTGATGCATCACAATATACATCAAAAGGTTTCCCTAAATCTGGTTGCGCAAGAACAGGAGCAGTGGTCAACCATTCCCGCAAGGTACGGAAAGCCGTTTCACACTCTTCTGTCCAAACAAACTTCTTCTCTTTCTGCAACAGATTTGTCATAGGTTTGGCAATCTTTGAGAAATTCGAAATAAAACGACGATAATATCCGGCTAGACCAAGAAAACTCCAAACTTCATGGACAGAAGTTGGTGCTTCCCAATTCATAACCTCTTGTACTTTGCTCGGATCTACTGAGATTCCCTCATCAGATAGAACATGGCCAAGAAATTGAACTTTCTTGAGCCAAAACTCACACTTGCTAAACTTGGCATACAACTTATGTTTCCTAAGCCTTTCTAGAACAATCCTTAGATGCTCGGCATGATCTTCTTCATTTTCTGAGTACACCAAGATGTCATCAATAAACACCACCATAAACTTGTCTAACTCAGGCATAAAGACCAAATTCATCAGATACATGAAGTATGCAGGAGCATTTGTTAAGCCAAAAGACATAACAAGATACTCATACAATCCATATCTAGTAGAAAAAGCAGTCTTAGGCACGTCTTCTGGTCTAATCTTAATCTGATGGTAACCAGACCTAACATCAATCTTGGAAAACACTCTCGCCTTAGATAACTGGTCAAATAGAATGTCAATACGGGGTAACAGATACTTGTTCTTAACGGTCACAGCATTGAGTGGACGATAATCCACGCACATCCGTAGAGATTTTCCTTCTTCACAAAGATAGCAGGACAACCCCATTCCGACACACTAGGGCAAATAAGACCCTTATCCAACAATTCTTTCAACTGATTTTTAAGCTCTGCCAATTCATTTGGTGGCATCCGATATGGTCTCCTAGAGATTGGGGCGGTGCCAGGTAATAACTCAATGCAAAACTCAACATCCCTATCGGGTGGAAGACCTAGAAGCTCTTCAGGAAAAACATCCAGAAACTCACACACGACAGGAATTTCGGGAAGAGGGGTCACACGAGTAGAATAGGATACGCTCTCCAGCTTAAACTTTCAGGGTAACGGCACTTGAAAAGTACCCTCCCCAAGAGGATTTCTGATAGATAGTATCCTATTACCTGTATTGATCACAGCACCCCAGAATTTCATCCAACTCATCCCCACTATCACGTCCACTCCTAAGCCAGGTAGAACTATCAAGTTCAACCAAAACCTCCACTTGTCTAGATCTAAAGTTGCACCCTGAACTATCTGCTTAGTAGTTATATCAGCCCCAGCTGAACTAACCTTGAATTCAATGCTCAATTCAAGTATCTTTTGATCATGCTTCTATGCAAATGCTTGACTCATGAAAGAATGTGATGATCCAGAATCAAACAAAACAGCAGCAAGGATTTGATTCATAGAAAACATACCCGCAGTCACTGGTTCACCAGCAAGAATCTCCTCAATAGAGGTGTTGTGCACACGAGCTTGGTATGGGGCCTGCTGCTTCTTGGGAAAAGGGCAATAACGAGCAAAGTGCCCTATCTAGTTGCAGTTGTAGCAGGGTTCATTAACAGGTGTCTTGTTAGCACTGGTCACGCTGCTCTGTCCTGCTTTCCTTTGTGGAGCAGGAACCTTGAATGCTTTGTGATGCTTCTGTGGATTCTGAGCTAGATAAAGGTTATGTATTTTCTGCTGCGGGGGCCTGAACCTCGCCCCAGACATAGGTGGATGATACGGCATACGAAAGGCAGGTGGGGCTCTTGCCTGAGAAGAACCACCTCCATCATGTGCTTTCTTGCGACTCTTGGCAGCAACATGGACATTGTTACTGTTTTCTTGCATAATACAATCATTTAGGAAATCATTGAATGTAACATGGGCAGAAGTGCTCATGGTTTTCATCAACTTGGAACTCAAGCCTCTCTTGAAACTAGCTATCTTGTTCTCATCATTGTTAATAAACTCAGGAGCATACCGACTCAAAGTATTGAAGGTGTGCAGATACTCCTTCACTGTACGAGTCCCCATAGTAAGTGATAGAAATTTAGTCTTCTTCATAGCCATCAAACTTGGAGGAATGAAATTCCCCCGAAAAGCACGTACAAAGCGGTCCCAAGTAATAGGAACACCCTGCTAAAAGGTGATGCGATGTTGCTTCCACCACGTCCCCGCTTGTCCCTCAAGTTGATGGGCTGCATACTCTGCCTTCAGTTCTTCTGTTAACCTTAGAAGACGAAATTAGCTTCCATGGTGTTGAGCCATTCATCTGCTTCAAGCGGTTCAGGAGCATCTTTAAATACAGGAGGTTTAGTGTCCTAAAAATCCTTGAAGCTGCTGTATTGGTTTTGTTGAGCATCTGACAAACATCATGGGCCAAACTTTCATGAAGAAGGTGCTCCACGTTGCGCTGGCTGCCCAAGAATTGAGCAAACAGCTGCTCCGCATTGGTCAGAGGTGGGGGTGGTACACCACGTGCAGTATTATTGGCACCCTCTTCAGCACCACCACTACCATTACCACCCAAACCACTACGGGTAACCGACATCTGCATATTTTAGCAATATGGACTTATTAGGTGAATGTTGTCATAATGAGAGGTGAATGTAAAAAATTATGCCAAACTGAATTCATTGTGGGGAATAAATTCGCACAATAAATAGAGGCACAATAATTCCATTTTTTTCACATCACAACATCACTAATAATATTACTTCGAGCCATCGCAAAGCGTCTTACAACATCCACATTTTTCCAGCATACACACACTAGACTTTTGAAGGTGTACAGATATCGCCACATCAAACACCATGTTCCAACATTACATCAAAGTCTCAATAGCGTGCAAAAGGGTTACATGACCACCCAACAGGAATGTAAAAGAACAACCAGAGACTAGCGATCATCAACAAGGCTACTCTCCATTGTTGCTACTCTCACTAATAGCACCGTTCAAAGCCTTCCTAGCTGTTGCTAAGGCTACCCTCAGCTGACGGATCTCCTCCTGCTTCCTGTGCACCTCCTCGTGAAGACTAGCATTGTAAGCACGAACACCCTCCACTTCCTCTAGCACCTGCTGCTGACAGATGCTAAGACGATGAAACTTGGACCAGGCTTCATCCCTAGCCTGAGCCATCTTCTGGCTCTCCTCAACAACCTTATCTCGATGCTGAGACACACGGGCTACCTCCTCCCGTGAGCGCTGAAGCTCACGTGTCAACTCACGCTTCTCCTTGCGTGCGTCAGCTCGAGCCTCCTTGAACTCCTCACTCAGATGAAGTGCCTTAGTCTCCATGCTGACATAGGCCCTCATCACTGCAAACATAGTACTCATGGAAGACGTGTCGCTGCCCTGCGCCTCCTTAGGACCTGCCTCCAGTGGTTTTTCCTCAGCATGTGGCCACCTAGAAAGGCGATTAGCAAACGGAAACACACCAGGAAAAGCCTGGGCAAGCTGGTGTGGGATCTCCTCCATCAGGTGCTCCACCACGTCAAAAGCTGCAAACGTGGCACCCATCTTGGCAGTCCTGCCCGCACCAAAACAGCGCCACCCAACCCAGTGGGGGTCATCGCCTAAAGGTGGGACAACTACCTCCACCCGAGCCACTTCATAGTTCACCAAGTCATCCTTGTCCTAGTAGTAGTGAGGCTCCATGCCCACTGTGTACCCAGCGTTGGAGAGAATCCTCCAAAGAAGGCTAGGCATGGCGTGCTCCTCAAGAAAAGTGTCCACCTTCCTTGGCACTGACTCACGGATAGCCAAAGGACCACGGGGCACTCCTCCTCCAGTGGACTTGCGAGCAGTCTGCTTGGTTCTCGGCATCTGTCCAAAACTTGTATATCCCATGAGTTTATAATTTTAAAGAAATAAGACAATTTATTTATAAGGGAAGGAACCATGAAATGTATGAATGAGCAATTTTAACCATGATGCATGCACGTTACATACGTCCTCACGAACTAATAATCTAACGTGCTATGCGGTGGCATACATCGTTCTCTCATTTATACATAACTACTTCGTTCTACCGTTCACGCGGTTAGTGTACCTGCAGAAAATTCATTTCAGCCCATATCCCATATGAATGCAATTCGATGTAAAAATTCACGCACCTTCCGAACAAGGTGAAAACACCGACTACTTACTACCCCAACCAGTCGCGCAGAAGACGACACCGCCAGAAGACGGTCCCAACATGGGATACCTTCATATAAATATGTGTGCAACATGTGAATAATCCGGCATCAATAAGCACTCCCCTAGACTGGCATTGCATCCAATCATGCTCTCACAACTCACACTTACTAGGGCATAGAGGCAATTTGCTCCATACATTACCGCTCAAGTGAATGGCGTTGCATAGGCAACGACAAAACAGAAAATATGATGCAATTCCCCAAGTCAGTACTTAATTAAGCCACCTGAATTCCTATTGGGCATAAAGGATATGACCACTGGCACACTCTAAATTTTCAAAACCATAGATTTGAACACTTATATATAGCTATACATTTTGTAAATACTTTTCACAAACAAAAACTCTTTTATTTTAAACACTTGTGAACAGTAACGCTAAACCTTGCTCCGATGCCAGCTGTCATCGAACCGACCAATTTATTAGAGCACAAGCACGTAATTCACCATTAAGATAGCAAAGTACATGATTGAGAGCTAATAAACCCGGTAGTCATTCCCAAAATCTTGAAGGATTTCCAACTTTCCGATATAGCCAAGATTGTAATAAGTTTAGCCGTCGCCATTCACAACATACATAGTTCTCACATAGTTTAAAAACATCAGAGTTCAAAATAAGTTATTACAACCCAAGTTCAAATTTGAAATAAAGCAGAAGCGAATTAGTTCAAATCCACACACACACCCTTAGTTCAAATACAGTGCCAGGTCCTCAGTCAATATCCAGCAAAAGCATAAGGTAGAGTAGAGTGACCATGCCCAAGGTCCAATCATCACCCAACGCGGGGTAGAAGCAGTGCTAGCAATAGCCATAGTACATCTCACCATCTGCAACAACATGGGAAATAAAGTCCTGAGTACGAGAATGTACTCAGCCAGACTTACCCATCGTAAACTAAAAATAAATTGACTCCAAGGAGTATGCAAGGCTGGATAAGTAGGATAGCTGACTCATTAAGTTGTGGAAAAACTTGCATTAAAGAAAATAATTTATTATAACCTTCTAGCATTGTATTTTAGTTGAATTAACCTTATCATGCTAGATTAGCACCTGTTCTAAACAAGCATGGTAATAATTATTCAACAATAATAGTAACTAATTCCGGTTGAATGCCTTTCAACATCACGGCTCAACCATCTCATCTTTTTGTTCAAGTTATTACTATGGTGTCGCTGCTCAAGTTAAGTGTTCACTGTCCAGGAATGATGACGATTATACCACCTGGTGGGGTATTCCTCACACAAACCACACTCACCCGCTAAAGTGAGCTACAGATCACCGAAAATTCGATTCGGAAAAATCGCGGGATCAACAGGTACCATCGTATCCGGGAACCGCCCGGCTGCCTTATTCAGGGCGACCCTGACCTCGGACTTACTCTCCACGTAACCTATGGTCCCCCATCTTCTCCAATACGATGCGTACAGCAGGTCGACTTTCGGCCCAAACCATACCCAGGCTTCGCGGTCGGAACGACTTATCCTTCCAGTTAAATGTGAGGCATGCGTTCAAAATGACTTGAGGATGTACAACGGACGGGGTCCTAGTTCGACACAGATGGGATGACCTCACTGAACCTCTAGTTCAGTCCCAACACCAATCCCGCCCGGTCTTGATTTATTATCTCCACATGGTTATCCAAGACAACAATGTATTTAACCATTCCGAGTCACCACCTATAGCTCGCGGATGACAGGAAATCACCCGACTTCTACTGATCTAGTTAAGCAAGGCTAAGCAGATAATCGCACCTGAACCTAACAGGGTAGAATTATATCAAGTGGGTAAGGAATATAAGTAATACAACAATGGTATAAAACAACGCCTATAACTTAATACATCAAAGAAGTAAAGGACTCAAGTTAGATATTTTTGCAAACCACAGGGAGAATGCTCCGGGGCTTGCCTTTCAGGAAAGAGCTTGGCTGATGGTTGGGACACTCAGGAAGCTCAACCTTGGGATCCTCTTCTGCTGCTATTCCCTGCACCAAGGCTTCCTGCTGGCCTTCCTCTCCTGGTACTCCGAGAACTACCGTTTCGAGCTCTGACGAACCTGTATGATGCATGGTGCATATGAATACCACGAATATATAGTAAATACAAAGGTACATGCTGATATAAATGAATGCGCAGTCAAAGATAATTGACATGATTTTAAAACATGTATGATAAGCACATGTCATCTGTATTCTCTTCTACAATCAAATCTTATACAAACCTCACATTACAATTTACTTACACATTAAAAAGAAATTATACACGACTATTGTTTTGCACACTACCCACTATTGAACCAAAACCAATAACAGATTTCACCTATCACAAACATCAGAAAAAGCATTATTATACACATGAAATAATAACTTAAAGCATTATTAATTATTAAAAGAAATCAGGGCAGAACTGCAACATGACTTTAGATCACATAGAAAATTCTGTAAAAATTACAAAAGCTTAACCATGCCTAATGTAGACTACCATAAAATTTTCAGGTCAAAACAGTAAGTACTTTATCCTACACAAGAATAATAAGGCAGCATAATTTAATAGGCATAAAATACTTTGTACATAGAAAAATGTCAAACAACAGATCTCAGAATATCCTTAGCTCTAGATTAGCATAAAAACATCCTTCAAAAAGTTTCATGCATAAATCACTTATATATTATTTATTATAAATTATTTATCATCTACTTGAAAAAGGCACCATAATTAACCAGGATAATATTTACACATGACATAGCCTTTCAACATTTTCATGACATAAGAAGACTAACAAACTTGGATTCACATTTTTCTGAGCAACAGAGAATTACTTATGCATTTTCCTAGATAAAGGCATTTAATAGGGATAAATAAATCTATACAGAAAAGTATCACAAAAATCGCATTCCATATTTTTCATGCATAAATCTACTCATAAGAAAAATACTGCAAGTTGAACCAACTCATTTGGACTAAAAATGAGTGAGATATGATTTTCAAAGCTTTTACCAAAAATCTAGAAAACAGATTCTTTAAAACGAAATAGAAAACAGTTTTGCACCGGGAACCCTGGACTTTCTAGTAATTAACCGAGCCCTAAAAAACTCTCTGTGTCTAGCAGTTTTGCACTTGAGTCCGAAAAAGAACATAAATGACGCACGCGGTCCACGCCGAGGGGAAAGGTCGCCGGCGGTCGGCAATCTCGCCGGCGGCGAGGTCTCCGGCCAAACTACGACCACCATTCGACTCAACTCAACTTTTGCGAACCCAACGGTGTACAAGATGAAGGCTATTAGTGCGGTTTTGATCGACGGCCATGTGCGACGGCGGACGGCGGCGAGGGTCGGCGGTGCGCCGACCACCACGGGCCACGGCGGGTCGCAAGGACTAGCCTACCGGGTACAGCAGGCCAAGGCGACTCGGATTAACTAGAAAACATGAAGAGATGTTGGCCGGAACGACGACAGTGATGCATGCCGACGAGCGGCGACACGACCCGCAACGGCGGTCGGCCAAAATCCGACGAACCCTAACCCTAATCGATCCCATAAACTACAATAACCTATTCTACTCATGTAGGCGGCCACGATGCGCAAGATAAAGGAGGGAGAAAGGGGTTGCTGGTCATGGTGAACCGCGCTGCGGTCGAGGCGGCCATGGCCGGCGAAGGGGAAAATGGTCGATTCTACCTCTACCTTAGGTCATTGGGGCAGGGAGTGTGCACATGGTGTGCCTCGCACCACGGCGGAGCTACTGGTGAGCTCTGGAAAGAAAATGACAAGGCTGTGAGGTGTGGTGGCGATGCGAGCTCGGGGTGGCGGCAATGGCGGCTTCGAGCTCGCTTGAGCTCTAGCGAAGGGAAATGAGGCAAGGAGGGGCATATGGTGGTGGTGGGTAGAGAGTGAAGGCGAGAGGTGCGGTCGGAACGCATTGAAGTGAGCCAACGGCCGGAGGGCCGGGCCATGGCGTCAGGCTTCGGTGTGCACGTGGCGCGCGGGCAGGCGATGCGGAACCGGGGCGGGGGACGCGTGAGCGAGCGGTGGGGCCAGGCGAGTGCGAGGGCGAGCGGCGCTCGGATGGGGAGGACAAACAGCGGGCAGCGGCGTCGCCTGGCGTACGGACGCCACACGGCCGGCGTCGGCATGGACACCGTCGGCGCGAGGAAGAAGAAGAGAGGGAAGAAGGAGGCCGACGGGTGGGTCCCACTGCGCTAAGATTCGTGCAGAACTGATTTACTCCATATTTCAAAAATTAAGCCGAATTTGAAGAAACTTTTAAAAGATGAAATATTTCTCTCAAAGAGTAGAACATTTCACTTTTAAACATCAAAGCCTAATTCTGCCTAGAATTTGAAATTCAAAAATGGGGATTTAAAATCTATTTAAAATTAAAAGAAAAACATTTTTATAAACTATTTTTGACATTTTGACCCACTTCCAAGCCTTTTCATGAAATGACCCAAAAATAAGTTTTACTCCAAATAATTTTCTCTACAAACTTCATTTAACACTCAACCCCAAACAAGCAACCTATCACATAGCTCTAGTTCAAATCAAAGCAAGCACATTTTTCATTTTATCATTTCATGTAAACAATGACTATGCAAAGAGATGATTATGCTCATGATATGTAAGATAATGAATGCTTAACACCATGGTGTTACACACACTAGCAAGCCATCATGCCAAAACAGAGGGGGGTTTGTCGGCTCGTCGCTACCCCATGCAAAGCCATTCGAACTCGCCCGCGATGGTAGGAGGCACGCACCGGTCAGCATGTGCCGGCCGTCGACACACCGTGTGGAGCCGTTCTCAAACACGCCCACAATGGCAGAAGGTGCGCACCAGCAAGACGGCCACAGCCATGCAGCCTCGCGGCCGGCAAGCCCAAGGCTGAACAAATACCGTGCCACTGCTGGACCTGCAAAGAAGTGAGCACGCTGCCCCCCCCCGTCAGCAAGCCTGCCGCCAAACTACACGCCCACTCCACTGCCCGATCATCGTGGCATTATCGTGACGCCCCGGTCTCCATGGGCGACCAAGGTCCGACCAGCCACGTGCCCGGACTCGACCCGCCTTGGCTGAAGGCTAAGAACGCGTGCCCGGCAAGCCACGGTCGCCAGCCAAACCAGCCCAGGCCACCTGCCACCAGCTGAGGTGTAGAGACAAAGATGAAGGGGAGGAAAGTGCGTTATCATCAGCGTCATCATCGTTTAGCCGGAGGTGGGGCCACCGAATCCACTGCTCGGGCGCCTGGATCCAATCGGAGCTTTGGAAGATGTTGCGGGCGCCGGAGCTGTCAGTGAAACGCAGGGGGCAGATCCGGCAGCAGCTTCGATGGATCCAAGGCCGGGTGGCAAGATCCAACTCGTCGTCGTCGTGATGCCGCTTCAACTCGCCGTCCCCGCATGGAGAGCTCGCCGTGAGCCTGGGGAGGAAAGGCCTCGCCACCGCCATCCTGGGCGCCGCGCGGGCTTCCCGGTGGAATCCCTTCTGGCGGTGGCGAGGGGGAGGGAAGGAGCCGGACTAGCTGTGACAGCGCTAGGGTTGGGCGCCGCCCGAGTCACCTGTGCGGGGAGACGTGAAGCGATGCGGCTTACGGCTCCGACCATAAATGTTTTAAATTCATACATCGCCCACAATAGGGTATGTGACATATCGAGCTTAGCAAACACGATTTCATAGATGGAAAGGGAAGAGGCATGGTCGAGACTTCAGGAGTGCGTGTGTGGAGAAGTCTGCGCCCCATACCATTGGCTGAAGCAACCTGTGCCCGCCAATTTGCTGAGATAAGTTTGGGTGGCTGACAAATATGGCCCACTAAAGGGTAAAATGGTCATATTTGATACCATTAGAGGTGAAACTGGACGGAATGGCATAGAGGTAAAAACAAAGATGGTGTTGTTCACACAGGTCAGATTGAACTTTTCAGGGACATGAGGGCTTGGTGCATCTTTTATAATGGCACACAAAGAAAAGCCTCCCGCTCTAACCATGGACACCCATGCGCGCCTATCGTCGCAGCCGTACCCACGGTCCCAACGAACGCCACCATAGTGCAGACCTCGTGCTACAATTTCATACCCACCTCACGTTATGACCTTAGGATTTATTTTATCTTTAAATCTAATGATGCACGATCAATATAACGGTGGACCCGCTTATGCTTAAGATTTCTTACGCGTTCCTGTCGTTGTACAGCGGCAGGCGACAGCGGCAGGCAACACCTCCCTGCTCCTGTTTTTTTTCACCGTGAACTTTTCTACCCGCCCGCCGCACCCACCCTGTCTTCACGAACACGGATTAACATTCAAAGACGTGACGTGTGATTCGCCTTGGCCTCTGTTTCCATTCAAAAAGACGCGACGTGTGGAGATGCACGGCGGCGTCCTCCCCACGGACAGGCGGCACTCCCTTCCTCCAGAGGTAGAGAGTAGCGGGAGGTTGCCCGGATGTGTGGGACGCGGCGACATGAACATCAGTGTTGGAGCTTGCCATGCGATGGGTCGATCTCGGCACTTGTGAGCACAGCCATGTCTCCCATCACACCGATCAGCCATATGATGGCAGCAAAGCGATGTGTACAAAATGATTTTGTCATCTTCGATTCTAGAGTTTTTCTTTTTTTGACATCGATGCTTCTTACAATGACTACAGAATAGAATACAGATCAGTTGCCTAGATCTTTTACACAATCTGCTAGATTTGTTTGTTTCATGAATGCTGTTTGTACAAAGTACAATTATTTTTTTATTTTGGTCCAAAAGATGTGTAATCACAGATGCAACGATAAATTATTGTACGTTCTAGTTTATTACTAGTTAAGATGCACGTGCAACACGCGTGCTTAGAAGATATCATCTTATCTTAGTATTTCTATGTTTTTTAAAGTACCTCAGGCATGTGTTTATTAAGAAGAGATATCATCTTATCCTGGTATTTTCGTATTTTTTTAAGTGCGTCAAGCACGTGTTTATTAAGAAGAGTTATTTACAATCGAAGTAAACAACAAGCAAATGAGGTAACCAGTATTTGATTCAATTTCCAATATACAATATATATGATTGTAACCATGGTTGTCCAGCAGCAATATTCTATATCAGCCTTATGCCCATGGTTTTACAATAAACATGCCTTGTATTAACGAAGCCGGCCGTATTCTATAATCATATCTGTTCTGTAATAAAGAAAAGTGACTCTTCTAATCTTCTATTCTAGGGGGTACAATGTTTATCTATTCATCGGTTCATTGCTTGATACGTTTTTCGGTGGCCAATGGTGTTGCGTATCTCTCTTGCTTTTTTCCTCTTAATATCCACAGGATCAAAATTTGATTTTCATTGTTGTCTGAGAAAATGTCAAGTACAATAAAAGATAATCAGAAAGAGGATCATTGCAACCTTATGTTTTTGAAAAATAAATTACAATGGTACGTAGTAATCAGGGTCGAGCGCACCTTGTAAAAGGGGAAAAACTGCACCATTAACATAAATATTGGTCAACCTAGCAAAAACAATACGGATTGCAGAAATTTTGACATATATACTTCCTATACAATCTAACAATTTATCAGAAGCCAATCTTTCACAATATCTCAAAAAATATTATGTTGTAGGTCATCTAAGTATTACCTATGGAATTCACACACGGAACTATTTTGTGATTACCATGCTCTAAGCCTAAATGCATAAGCTATCCTATAAATATGGGAACAACAACCATCAATGTGACGATCACATACATTGAGTACATATGTGGATCTGAAGCTATCTTAAAAATATGGGTTTAATTTCCACGAGAAAGAAAGAAACAAAGAATAAATGACCGTGGTCCTGAAGGACAACGACCCTTTGTGATTCGGAGGAACGGATTAGTTTCGGTGGATGCTTTGCCACTGAGGTGTTTTCGGAGGATGTTTTTGTTGGGAATATGCTCTAGAGCTAATCATGTAGATGATGATATTCCGATTGTATCCATAATTAATAAAGTGTTCACTGAATATCCTCCATTATAGACAACTTATATTGATTGACAATTATGTGAATTGTTTGTGGAACTCAATTACTTGAATGGTTATTCTAAAGTTGTCCCTGGTCGGCGTTCTTGTGAGAACACACTTGAATATTAGACCAGTACATGTATTAGTTGATGGCTATGTTTCATAAATTATGGACATGGAGATGTCAAACTAATAATATGGGCACATGTGAGACATGTAGGCTGGACTGACCCGACATGAGAAAGTCTCTATTCACGTCATGTACGTTAAGTCCTTAGACCTAAGATTGTGGTATGTACTCAAGATGTGAAACGGCCTACTTAGGGACTATCAAACGCTGCTCCGTAACTAGGTAGTTATAAAGGTGGTCTTCGGGTGGTCAGGAAGCATGCTATAAGACATAGACAATCAAGATGGAATTTGCCCCTCTCTACGCGAGAGAGATATCACTGGATCACTCAAGTAATTGGATCAACAAATGCATGGCCGTGCTTGGGTTAAGTGTTAACCCACGAGTTGAACCATATATCGAGTGGCAAAGGGAATAACTTGTATGTGGTCATAGTGGTTCGTCTGATATGATCTTTGCGTGCACGTAGGAGTTGTCACGCCTTGCTAGAGGCCGCTGTCAACTATTGGGCGAGTAGGAGTACTCGACCCATGTCAATGTGTGCGTGAACCCATAGGGTCACACGCTTAAGGGGCTGGAAGCCTAATTCGGATTGGACCCGAATTAGACAAGGCTTAGGGTATGGGCCTCCAACTTATGAGCTCATTGGAGACGCCTATATAAGCAAGGGGTAGGGGCGCGGTCAGGAGATACACGCCTTTGGCAGCCGCCGTCGCCCTCCCCACGCTCGCGCCTTCTGCTCCTCACGGACCTAGCAGTCCGGAGGCGCATCGCTTCTTCCCTGCACGTGTGGGATTCCTCGGAGGTGCTACATCTGGAGCACTGGGACGAACCGCGCGAGGGGATTGAAGTGACGGACGACCACGCAACTGCACTGCCTGCTGCGACGCGTACGACTACATCAAGTCGTCTTCTGCTGCACCTGCGCATCTAGTGGTAATCCCGTAACCTGTAACTAGCAGTAGATCCTGGTTTATGAGGTCGAAAAGTTTTGTTTTCTGGCTAGCGTAGCACCCTCATAACCGATCAGCTTTGCCGTCGAGGGGTTTGTGATGGATGCTTTGCCATCGAGGGCGCGTTTTTGGTCGATGCTTTGCCACCGAGGTCGCTGCCGTGTGGACGGATGCTTTGCCGTCTGGAGTTCGAGCAGACGCTTTGTCGCTGTTATCTTTACGGCTTCTCTCACTGCTGGCTACCATGGTGTTGAGATTTTTGTATTAGGTTTACTGTGATGTGGTTGTTAGGTGAAATGTCCTCCATCACTCATGTTTCTTGCTTTGTGTTTATGTTGGGACTTCGTGGGTAATCCTAAAATTACATGAAAATCCTTTTGTATCTTTTATGTGTAGGCCTATTGGTCATTCCCACTTCTCTTAATGAAAACATGTCACGCATGATTTTTAGAAAAATATTGGTTTTAATGGATGACCTCAGTACACATTATCTATTATTATCACACCTATGCAAATTAAAGTTGTAAATCCGCTACCAATAAATCAATTTCTAGATCTAGAGAAAGATAATTTGTTGAGTCTTGAATATTTTATATATGAAGAGCTCAAGTTATACCTTACTTCGCGTGATTGATAATCTGAAAGTGCTAAACATCATGCGCGCCACCATGCACCGTGTTTTGCTTCTTATCTCTTCCCCTGCCCCGGCTGTTATTTCTGCCTTGGTGTCTCCATTACGTGCTTATTGAGGAAGGTGCCTGCTCGAGTTGATCTCCCATCGGCCAGCGAGAGCATCGCTTGGACGCACTACTGGAATCGCCTTTTTTACCGATGTCGTCAGCACTCGGCAAAGCATTATTTACACTCGATAAAGGCTTTGCCGAGTGCGAGTCATGTCGGCAGTCAGCAAAGGTGTGTCGGCAAAGATTTTGATGGCAAAGAAGTCTTTGCCGACTGCCACGTTCCAGGCATTCGGCAAAGACAAACATTTCCTTAAAAAAATAAAAAAAAAGAAAGAAAAGCCATCCAAGCCCATCGGCAGGGCCTGCCCGCCGAGCCCATCGCCGCCGCTCCCGGCTGTGCAAGCTAGCCGCCGAGCCCCGCCGCTCCTCGCGGGAGCGCGCGGGCCACGGAGCTCCGCTGCCCCTCGCCGGGAGCGCGCGGGCCGTCGTGCCCCGCCGCCCCTCGCCGGGAGCGCGCGGGCCGCCGAGCCCCGCCACCCCTCGCCGGGAGCGCACGGGCGCCGAGCCCCGCTGGTCCTTGCGGGCCGCCGAGCCCCGCCGCCCCTCACGGGGAGCGCGCGGGGCGCCGTGCCCCGCCGCCCCTCGCGGGAGCACGCGGGCCCTCGAGCTCCACCGCCCCTCGACTAGAGCGCGCGGGGCACCGTGCCCCACCGCTCCTCGCCGAGAGAGATGGGGAGAGGGGAGTGGGCATGGAAGAGATGGGGAGATGGAGAGAGGGAGTGGGAGAGGCGGCAGCCGTGAGAGGGAGTAGGAGAGGAATTAGGGTTAGGTTGTAGTTTTTATAGGAGTGAGAGAGAGTGGGCCGTGGGGCCTCTGGTGGGCCACCGGGCCGATTTGCCGACGGCCCAGATGGGGGCTCTCGGCAAATCAGTTTTTTTCTTTTTAATTTTTGAAGCTTAAATGTATTTTTATTTGAATCTTGATTTCAAACTTTTTCTGAATTTTGATTTCAAACTTTTTCTGTAGTCCTTATATATTGTATTGAATCATATGTTCGAATTTAAAAAATTTTTATAAATTTTTGCTATATTTTTTTGAATTAATTTTGTTTACTTGATTTTTTCTCAAAAAAGTAAATTTGAACTGTATATGCATAAAATAATAAAATATAGTCATTCAAAAAATTATATTCATGTTGGAGAGGGTATTTTGAGGCCGTATCGAGGAACTCACCTAAAATTTTAAACTCTTTGTTCACGAAACATGACCATCCAGTTGCGGGACAAGTGTTTTTAAATTATATAAAATATAAACGAAGTTCGAAAATCACGAAACTTGTTGAGATGTCATTATATCGTATGTGAAGGCCATGATAAAAAAAATTAAAAGATTTCGTGCATGTTGTCACGTGCGATGCTTATAAACCAGGACATCTCCACATGTGATATCTTATTTCATATGTAGAGATGTATGGGTTTTATGCATCCGACGTCATAACTTGGTCGAAATATTCTTAATTTTTTACCACAGCCTCCACATGCGATTGCCAAGTTTCGATTTTCGGACTTCGTTTTTATTTTATATAATTAAAAAATATTTCTCCCGCAACTGGATGGTCATGTTTCGTGAATAAGGCTTTTAAAATTTTGGGTGAGTTCCTGGATATGGCCTCAAAATACACTCTCTAACATGAATATCATTTTTTGAATGAATAAATTTCAAATTTACCTTTTCAAGAAAATATAAGTAAATAAAATAAATTCAAAAAATATAGCAAAAAGTTATAAAAATGTCTCAAATTCAAACATGTGCTTGTATACAAAGTAGAAGGACTACAGAAAAAATTTAAAATCAAAATTAAAAAAACAAAAAATCTTTGTCAAGTATCTGCCATGGCACTCAGCAAAGAAGGTCTTTGTCGAATGCCTAAGTCTGTCACTCGGCAAGAGGCTGGCTGGCTTTGCCGAGTGCCTGTGTTTTGATACTCGGCAAAACCGGTGACACTCGGCGAGGAATGGATTTCCGGCAGTTACGTACGTCGGGTGTGTTTACGACATGCGGCACGGCAGGGTTGTCGGTGGCGTCGATCTACGTCGCAGATGGGACTTTTTTTGTTGTTGAAGGATATATATGAAAAGTACTCCTTGACGACAAACGTGTCCGCGTGGCCCGATCGACACTACATATGCCAATGGTCGTGGCGGCGTGGTGCATCCGACGTCTCCAGGACATGGTAAGGTGTCCCATGGACGGGTCTCCGATACTTCTCGTGTCGTTGTTGGTTGCAGGCTTGCAGCTAGCTGCCACCTAGAGTACTGTCGTCACCGGATTCGTCCATGCCCTTCGACCGGCGACGTCATCGTCGTTCACCTGTTGCTTGACGGCGCTTTTGTGGCGACGGCTGCCCTCTCAGTGACGCAGTCCTCTGGCCGGCGGTGCATACCTGGTTATCCACCGTGTGCCCGACTTGTTGCACGCGTCTGCAGCGATCTGTGCGACCGCTAGCATATGGTTCTTGACAACTCGACGGTGTATCGTCCCTGCACTGCACATGCAAAGAAGGAAAGATCGCGTCCTTGCGGCTCAGATGCATTTCTCCGGCCTGCAAGTTGTGAGGTGCTTCTCCGTATTCTTGCGAACGTGGTGCCCGGCAGATAGGATTCCGTTGTGGCTACCACATTGTGCTTGCCTGGCTGAGCCTAGTAGATGGACTCCAACGTGGGCGCGGTCACAGTCACAGATCAGCTTCCCGGCAATCGCGCCAAGGCTCCACACCCCCCATCAGTCCCTTGCCGCCGATAGGACCACTTCGATATGGCCACGTCGTCCACCCCCTGGCCGAGATAGATGCATTGCGCTTGCGCCTGATGTTGCCTGCGGCCGCCTATCCTTCCGTGCTTTGTTGCGTATGGCGTCTCCTTTGGTGCTAATCTGGATGAGCGTCGTCCCTCTCATCCGGCCAGCGTGTCTATCATCAACAAGTGTCGCGTCTGCCGTGGCACGTGGGCGCGGAGAGAGAATATTTGGCGGCGGCGACAACGGCGCAAGGTTAGGGAGATGGGGTGTGGAAGGCTTCGGTGGATTAGATATAGGCACGAGCACGATCAACACGGTCCGTTGAGTCGTAGCCAAGAGGGAGATAGGGACCAACACGGGTGGTATAAGTTTCTTGCGTACGGCAGGAGGTGCGGGCGGGTACACCTTCGTTTCGGTGAAAAAAGAAACAGAAAGACGAGACAATTCTATACTATAAAAGAACGAATGAATTGATATATACAAGTTACTAGAGAATTTATATTCACCGTATGTTTTAGTCGTTAGATATAATTTAAGATTTTGATCTAAGTAATATTAGATGTCCTTATCTCTTAACAAATAGACCATCTCGTAAGATGTGATATTTTTTTGCGTTTATGTTATTCAATTTCCAAGTCTATCATATTTTGTGTTAACCAAAATAATTCTACCCACTCGCCTACCCACGTCGCCCCCGACAAACAACATCAGCAACTATCTGGACTCTGATAGCAATTGTCCTCTCTCGTATTGTACCACGATCGAACATGCATACTACTAGATGATATGATGCATCTCGTGCTGGCTTCTAATCTGGTGGGCGATCTAATAACTAACCAGTACAATGACTGATTTTGACACGACGGCTTTGGTCCTCTGGCTCGGTGCAGATGCGCGGCCATGGTTGTGGCCCTACTGAACCACATCACATACCCTGTGGCGGAGCGTGACACAGAAGTAAGGGGGCCCGATTACCAATGATGTCCATGCGAGTTAGTGACGCGGCAAGCCGCTCCACCTCCATAAAAGGGGCATGCTTGCGCCTAGCACCAACGTCTCCAGTTTGCTTTGCTCTCTTGGCTTTTGTCTCAATACATCTATATATGTTAGAGTTTCAAAAAAAAAAATCTGTTCAACTGTTGTGCACGTCGTATTGTTTGCTTAGCGTCTTGCTCGATTATCAACCAACGATAGGTCTTATGTACAAGGCTTAGTTTAATTAGTTTGTGATCCTCAAGCTTTCAAGGCCTAGATATACAAGTCGTCCTATATTCTTCATCAACACTTCTAGCCAGATGTGATGCAGAGATGATAACCAGTGACCATACTCACTTTATTTTTGGTTTAGATGTCGTACTTAGCTTTGGTACACAGACCAATGAGATAACTAGTGCTGAGTTATTTCTTCTTGTTTTCTCCATCGTATGCATGCAAAATTATTGGCTTCCTTGCCTGCAAATCAACTGGGCCTACGGATCCACTTGCATGGCCTGCATGTAGAACCTTTAACTGCATTGCTCTCGCAGAATCGCACCTAAAGTCAGACCAAAATGCGACAACTATTTTATACATTTCCATGAAATCAAATAAGACATCTTAAAAACCAGAGGACATGCAGTGAAATTAGCGTAGAGGAAGGGAGGGCCGGCGCCCCGGTTGGCCACCACTACGCTCCGCCTGTGCACATACCCACTCCAGATCGGCGGCGGCGGCAGCAACGATCGTCCATTGCATGCGGCGGAGGAGTGCACACGATATGGGGGCCGGTTCGAGGACAGCGACTGGTGCAACGTCATGAACGTCTGCTGTCACGAGTTCCATCAAAGCTGCACTGCTGGCTGGGATGTCCCAAATGTTGTTGTCTTGTGAGTATTTAAACTTGAATCAGAGTGCAAATCATCCTCATGTGAAATTCAAGATCACCATTGATGATGAAATATAGTATTTACGATGACGAACTCAGGGTCTAGGACAGGCCAAGACCAACTGGCCGTTCGCGTCTATGCATGCATATGCATGCTCTCGATTGATCGACCGCTTCATCAAATTAGTAAAGCATGACTTATGCTTAGCTATTTTCTTTTCTACAAATTAGTAAAGCATGACTTATGCTTAGCTATTTTCTTTTCTATTATTCTTATCAAATCTTCGTAATATTGCTAATTCGTTAGCGTTCACTGCTCACATGTATAGACACATGCATATTTTTATTCTAATTATTAAGCTCTACAAATCTTATTGCCGTCTTCACTAAATATATGCATTAAGAAGTTATGAATAGATATTCATGGAGTTTGAATCTCATTGAAGCTAATGATTTAGTCCTTCTAGCATGATATTAATTATGTAAAAAATATATTTTGATAAAGGATGGGTAGGCACAAAGCCACGAGTCCATGTAGGCCAAGGCATGTGAGGCTATGCGGTTTGTGGCGTTGCAAGGGTGCAAGAACAATAGAAAACCTTGGTCGAAGTTCATCAGTGCTAATAACCATTCATGTCAATTGGAGTTTTACAAATCTAATGTCAGTATATTGCATATATAGTTTGAAAGAAGAGTTCAGTAAGACTCTTAATAACATACAATTGTAACCAAGATAAAAATAGGGTCTGTGGCAGTTGAAGTGCATAGACATTGAAATTTTCTTAATATAATATTGTAATCAAGATACTTGAAAGGTCAATTGCTTAATGAAAATTTTCAAAACACATCCTCAGATATGAATTTAGGTACAAAAGAGTCTTTTAGGTGGCCAAATAGTTTTGGTCTCATGTTTTGAATATTTAACATCATATAAATTATATTTAAAATAATGTTAAAATTGACTTTTCAAAAGACTAATTGTTTTTCTTTTAAAATATTTTTAAAAAAGCATGTGCGTGTAGTACGTGCATATTTACTATTTAACTATAAAAACACAAACAAATCTTACATCTTACGGGGTGGCCCACTTATTAGAAGGTAAGGAGTTCTAATATCTCTTAGATGAAGATATTAAGTTAGATCTAATGGTTAAACATAGGGTGGATATGGATTATCAAGTAACGTGTATTTTTTAATTTCTTCGCTCTTTTATAGTATAGAATATAGAATAGATATAGATTTTAGATATTAACGATGGTATAACGAAGCAATAATTTAACGGGAACTGCTCCAGTACTCCCTTTTGTAAAAATGACATGAATCTTAAAGCACTCCATTATTAATTATTCTCTAATTAATTTGTTGCATGGGTCATGGACTCACGGTTCGGCTTAACCTGTCGTCCAACCTAGCTAGCCCTCGAGCCCAGCCCGTCCTCTGCTCCATTAATTCGTCGCGGCCGTCGCAAGCATTAGCGGTTGGAGTTACTCCTCACTTGAGGGGGCGGTGTGAGGATGTCGAGGATGGAGCAGGGTGTGACGGCGATGAGGCGTCTAGGTAGCCGCAGCTGCCACGCGAAGAGCATGGACGCCTAGCGGGGCGCGCAACGCACCACGTCCGCGGACATTGTCTCCTCGCGACGGAGCTCGGCGCGGTGGCGGCGGCGAGGCAACCCAGTTAGGATCGAGTGCACGCGCACCGAACCGTACAACAGCTTGCTTAGGACCACCATACCCGGGTGGTCGTGCTCGTGCAGCTGCAGCGCGTCGCGCAGCCGGGAAGCAGAACACGCGCCGTGACTCCGGGACGGGATCAGTATAGGCACAACACACAGCACAACCGACCGCAAGGTCGATCCGGCTAAACGGCAGCCTTGCTAACCGAGAAATCGTGGCATTGGCCATTGGTGGAAGGAGAAGAAGACACCGAGAAATCGATGTTAGGTGTCGTGCTCTAGAATTTGGGCGCTGCAGCATCGCGCCGCTGGCCAGATCGGACTGAGATTATAAAGCTCTGGGCATGGCATGGCGGACGAGGGAGATCGGACTGAGATTATAAAGCTCTGGGCATGGCATGGCGGACGGGAGTGGTGGACGTATCCTTGTCTTCTTCCACAATGGCGACAGCCGTTGCTACTGGCGGCGGCGTCTCTGATGAATTAACGAGCAGAGCGGACTGGCTGGACTCGTGCGAGAGCGAAAATATCGTAGCTATTGCGATTGTGGAGCTTATTTTCGAGCACATTGATTGACTTCTTTTTTTTTTTTGTTGTTGTGGAACCCATGTGTTTGTCATTTTTTGTAGACATCGTATTTTGTCTGATAAAAAATATTTATGTATATGGGTCTCATGTCAAAAAGCAACCAACCAGAGGCTTGGAATAAACTGCACCTTCTCTTATGTATATACTAGGGTGCTTTTCTCCACCTCGCGCTCCAGGAAGGGTACAAGGCTGGTTTCCGGCACGAGGACATGGTGTCTAACGAGAAGGACTATGGAGGATAAGTAGAAGGACTGTGGAGGACAAGTATGAGTGTATGACGAGGAAGCGCCGGATGCACTTTGCCAGCTTCATTTGAAGGCAGCCATTCTTTGATCCAGTGGTCACCAATACAAGCACTAGTTCTCTAAACATTGCGCTTTGAAGGTATGAATTAGTTTGGTTTGCTTCTGTTATATGCAAGTTGAAGCCCTGATCTTTAGAGACTCTATCGGGATGCTCGGAATAAGCTAAGAGGACAAAATATTAATCTTTTACTTGCTATATTGCTAGAGGAAACGATAACTTTTATGGTAATATTGCTTATAGCAAAATTAGTTTCTTCATTGATTATCATATACATGTCATACCTGACTATTTTGAACACTAGTCAATTGCAAAGCTGATTCAGTCTAATAGTTCATGAAACCTTCCCAAAAAAAGAAAAAGTCTAAATACCCCTGAACTATTGACGCTGGAATAATCAGTACCATCAAGTATAAAATCGATTGTTTACACTTTAAATTATGCTTGGCAATCTAATTTACACCCTGGGTGATTTTAGGGGGGCGGTTTTGCTTAGCTGGCATCCCACGTGGTGGTCAATGTCCTTGCTGTCGCCCTCGTCCAAGGACCTGCGGGTGGACCTCGACCTCGACGACGAGGGCAACGGAGGCCGCGGGCGAGAGGCTGGGCGGAACCTCGAAGACTCGTGCCGCGCGCCCCGCCCACGCCCCCGGGCCCCTGGCCGCGGACGAGTGGGAGCACGCCATCGGCAGGGCGGAGGAGGCGATGGCGGCGGCGGTGGCAGCGGGGTGGAGCTCGCCTGCAATGGCTCGGGGGAGCTCGTCGCAACGCCGGAGCGCGGCAGGGCTCGCGCAGCCTCCGAGCCAAAGCAGCACCAGTGACGCGGCGCCGGAGAAGGCCGACAAGAAGTACTCGCACATCGCGACGCCGCTCCCCCACGACCTCAGCGGGGATGAAGTACGCGCACATCCTGCTCTGACTGCCGCTTCAAGCAGCGCTCCCTCGCGCCGGCGTCGCCGAGCGCCGTCATCCGCTCGCTGTCGTTCGTCTCCCTCACCCGCCGCTCCACCCTACGCTCCTCGTCGTCAGCCACGTCGGCCTCGTGCTGCGGCGACGACGACGCGGGGGATGGCGAGCAGTGACGCCTTGCCGCGGCCGACATCTCCCAGGAGCACGCGCGCATGATCTCCTCCAGCGTCTCGTACTCTCGTCCCACGTGCTCAGGGACGACGCGCGCAACCGGGGCCACGTCGTGTCCATCTCCACGATCTTGGGGCTCCGGTCGTACCCGCCCCCGTTCGACGACGACTCGATGCTCGCGGACAGCCGCCAGCTGTACGCCGCCACGCTGTGCTCGCTGCGCGTGTCGACCCCGAGCGGAATCGACGAGCACAGCAGCCGCCACGCCTTGCTCGAAGGCAGAATCCACGAGCGCAGCAGCGTTGTACTCTGATTTGGGAGCACGGACGACCTGGCACTACCGGCGGGGGATGGCGGGCCAGGGAGGAGTGCAGAGCCTGCACAGGTGCAGGTCCGCGCGCGACACCAAATCGTGCTCTGTTTCGGCGGCGAGAAGATCGACGGCCGCGGAAATCCAAAATTGGCTGAGGACTGGACCCTATTGGGCTATTGGCTCTCGAGTCCACATGTGGGTGCGAGGAATTGGATTTTAGTGCTATGAGTTGGATGAATTTGAGCGTTGGCCTCCATGTGCTCGTAGTTGTTCCGGTCGTCGGCTAGGTAGCTTCCATGTCCGCGTACACCGTCAGTAGGAACGACGCTGGTCACGAACTAGAGGTTGTTCCAGCGCTGGTTCTGCCGGTACCGCTGCTCAGCGTCCTCGCTTGCCTCGCCGGCGCCTACGGCACCCGGCTCGAAGATTACCGGCGCGATTACAGGGCCGAGGCAGTAGGATACGTTGAGCACGCGCGCGGGGCTCCCACCGGTGCAGCTTCCAGACCTGGTACGTAGCCACCTGCGGCAGCTGGGGGCCGGCGCTGGTCGCGCCGGCGAGGACGTCGAACAGTGGGACAACGACCGCGCCCACGTCGCGGTCACCGAGGAACCGCTCCGCGCGGAGCAGCACGCCAAGTTTTGGTTACCGTTTGCGCGGGGCGGTGGTGCCGGCGACGTCCACCTCCCTGGCCGCAGGCTCGGCATGCTGCGCGCGGTGGTCAGCCGGAGGCGGGCGCCGGACCGGCGCCGAGCGGCCGGAGCTGCAAGCCAGAGCGCGGGCGGCCCGCCGCCATGCCGCCCGCCAGGGACCAGGGCCGCACGCTATGATGGACTGCCTCGGCGGCGACGTGGAGCTGCAGGGCGCCTCCAATCGTCGGCGGCTGAGCTTCGTCAAGAACCGCCTGCGAGCTGTGCCATCCTCGCTGGTGACCCTGCACGCCGCCAGGAGCCCCACTCCAGTCCGCCGCAAGCTGCTCCATCCTCGCCAGGCTCGCGGCATCCAGGAAGGGGTGCGTGTCTGGCGGAGCAGCCTCAAGCCCAGGTTGCGGCCAGCGGCGCCTCCTCCAGCTGGGGCGCGTCCAAGATCAGGGGCGTGGCCGGCGCCGCCAGGTCCACAGCCCTACTCGCTTCCCTTCTCGTCCTCCTCCATCAGCGTTGAAGCGGTGACAGGATCTGATGGTGATTGGCACTGTCTTGTGAATGTTTGCAATGCAGCAACGCACTTGAGCACCGTGACAGAGAAACCATTAACAGCATCAACCGATGAGAGGTATCATGTGTAGCTACACTTCAGTACTAATTTGCATTGGGAGCTATTTGTATGGAACAGAGTATGGAGGTGTTTTGGAGATTTTTGATAGATCCAGGTTCAAGCTGCTTTTACAGCTCTGGTTTCAACCGATGGGGGCTACAAAAAAGAGTGTGTTATGTATTGCTAAATCGTGGGAAGTAATCAGGTGCAACAACTCTCTTTCGATCTTGTTAGGAGTTGTTATAAAAACTGTCTGTTTATCTTCATCATTGTTATGGACTGTTTCTCATAGATACTATGCAGACCAATTTTACAGATGATTGCATCAACTGGATGGATCTGGCAGTTTACAAAGCAAAGTTTCCTAATTTTGACAAGGTGCACATTTTAACATTATTCCTTAATCTAGCTTTTTGTGATTTCTGAAATTGTCAATGCAAGCAGATGGAATTATTCCCTAAAAGTTAAAACTATGTCACCTTCTCTTATATGATTCCATTCTATTTAGTGGGATGATGCATTGGTTGAAGTGAGGCCAAGCTTACTTTCAGGTGAAGCAGAGAAATTCCATTTTGAGAACATATATCAGGTGCGATGGCAGTGAATGCTCGATTCCCTTTCCAAATAGCTATTTTCTTATTGTCAATCTAAACATGTGGTAGAATGTATTACCCGGTGTACCACTGATTCTACTGATGTGTACACGGAATAAATATCTTTTATAGGTTGGAGATGTGGTGCTTGTTGAGAATGAATCTAGGATCGATAATCAACATGAACTGGTTGGATTGCACAGCTTGGTATGCAAACTTTCTGCATTGGAAGTTGGAACAAGATTCATTGATGTGCCATCAAACTGTATCTATTTAGCAGATCATTTAGCATTAAACAACAGCTTCTGTTGAATGCTTTTAAAGACAGGCGGCACAATGTTTGCAAGCTGAGTCCATATGGTCTTTAAAGAGAGGTAACCTGCGTAACTTTATTTCCAAAAACATTTAAAGAATCTACTTGAATTCAGGTGTTTTTTAAGTTCCTTTTTTATTCGTTAGGTGGGATCTGAGTTACTGATCATACTTTGCAGTCCTATGGCTAAAATCTGGACCTTTAGCCAAACCAAACAAGGAATTAGATCCCACAGGCAAGAGCACCAATAATATCGTTTATAAAGACGTGCTTCTATGATGAATCCTTGAAGGAGTAAGTCCATAAATTACAATTCCCTACTATAATATGTTTCGAGCTTATATAATCCCATATATGGTTTAGGTGCAAATCAAAATTAAAAGAAAGTATGGTTCTCTATAATTTTGTCAGCTGCATAAATACTTGTTTCAGCCATGCTAGCTTTGGCCTGCAACAACTTTGGCCTTGCAAACTCAATTCTCACCAGTATCTTTTTATTTAGAGAACTAGAAAGAAGCTGCATAAAACATGTATAGGTATGCTCCTCATGAACTGTGCTGTTCTCATATACTGAGTTTATTGTTGAATTATTCAGAGTGTTTCTTCAAGTTTCTTCAACTGCATGTCTAGCAGCAATATTTCTTGTGTGTGACAATTAGAATTTTTCAGGGTTTAGGATCTATCTTTTGACTTGAATTGATGAGGGGATCGGATGATCTTGATTGATTTATTCATTGCATGTGTTCAAGATATAGTATTGTTTCTGTTGAATACTCTTGTCAAGCATATTATTTTACTTTATTTACTAGCCTGATAACATTATTTGATTTTTACACTAGATTTTATATATGTTTAATAAACATTCCACTTGTTCACTTCCCTGAATAGCCTTTTTCTCTTCTTTTCTTTAGCTTGCAAATGTACTGGTCAGGCCGATATGTCTCCCTCTGAAATTCTGTTGGTTACGAGTTCAACAGGTTATCTGATTGATGATTTTTTTAATTTGCTTGCTTGCTTTGTGCTTTAGATGGAATTGATGTCTGAATAATGCCAGAATTTTCAAAAGCAGCCAAGGCAGGGGCAACGCTGCAGCACCAACAGGAGGTTGATGATGCAAGTGCAGAGTTCTTGCAGCTGCTGCAGCACCAAGCAAGAAGCAGGTGCCAGGTTCAACTTGCTTTTGGTTTGCATGGCCTCTCCTTGTTCAATTATGTGGTTTGGATTTTGAGTGTCTTTTTGCGTGAAATTTTTTTTTTTTTCACATGGAGGATTTAGGGACAGCACATATGACGGCGTGGCTGAACCAGAAGGTGTTGGGCATGATCTTTAGAAGTTGGAAAGTGCATGTTTCATATTCTTTATGCAGTTCAAGATGACGGTTGTTGCGATCTACATATAGAAGCCGGTGTCCATTTGCGTTGCTTTCTGGAGCTGTTGATCGACACAGCTGCCTGGTTACCACGATGTGTTTAATACCCAATGGACTTCAATATTGCCAGGAAGAAGCTTTCCAGTATTCTATATTGCATATGCCTTTTATATTGCATATCCCTGGTTCCAGCAATTTGAGATTTCGAGTGAGATTAGCAGGCTTTGGTCATAGTTTAGATAGCAAATGATGAAAATGACTATTGTTTTGGCGCCACTAAACTTGTGACGACTGAAAGAATTGATCACCGTGCTACGCAATTTATTTTGTTGTATTAAGTTTTGTTATTAACCATTTAATGATAATATCATATTACTTGATATATCTTGAACTTAATGATGAACTCATCACCATGATACAACTGTGTGAGACAAAACTATGAAAAAAATTGTCATCTTGTTGTTTTTAAGTGCATTCCTTAAATGAATCCGTAGAAACGCACGGACATTATACTAGTATGAATAAATATGATGCTTTCCTTTGGGCTCGTTTGCTTTAGGCCGCCACCTAACCGCTAACGCCCTATGAAGATGGCAATTGGTGGTTGTCTTCTTGGCCGACCTCCAAAGTGGGAACCAAACACATGCTACAAATGGGTTGGTTGGATTGGGCCACTCGGTATGACCTGGCTTGGGCTGGCCACAACCTGGGTGATGGGTTGCGCTACCTAGAGCCACACTTCCAAACACACCCTTAGAGCCAGAATAAGGCCCCTTTGGTGGCTTCCTGGGGCCTAACTACATGTAGACATCTTCAGCTAACCAAACATATTGAAGTTGGCTCAAGAATGCCTGGTCAAGAGATAGTCATCGAACCAAACACACATTATGTGTTGCAATTCTACTGTAGATGAATGAGCCCAAGAGTGTGTCATAAGTTGCAGAGTAGAAAAATAGTAGAATGATTCATAAAATCAATTTTCATTTGAGATAGGCTTATACGTGGACTTTGAGTTGGGCACCCTTGATGCTACACAGATCTGCAAAAACCAAAAATCAGTCCATTCAAGGAGACGATCCGATCCACCATGTGTGACTTGCTCAGGAAGATCCATCTGTTGTCAATCTAAGGGCCAAGAAGCACGAGAAGGTTGACACTTGACAGTAGGAGCATAGCTGCAGCATGCTCCATTACAAGATCCACGTTCCGAAAGACAACACGCAACAGCTACAGGCCATTCTGGGATGCCAGGTTGCGGACTTCCCCATTACATACCTCGCCCTCCCACTTAGCGTGAAGAAAGTGCCCAAGGCCAAGATCCAATCCGCAGTGGACGCAGTCACCAGGCGTATGCCAGCTTACCACGACGCCCTCATGAATAGAAGCAGAAGGCACATTTGAATCAAGTCGGTGTCGTGCGCAATCCCGATCTACACCATCATCGTCGATGGTCTGCCTCTGTGGGCGATCGAAGAGATCAATGCCACCTGTAGGAGATTCCTGTGGACTGGCAAGAATGAGAGCATCAGGGGGAAGTGCATGGTCGCATGGCCCACCGTCTGCGTATGATGGACCTAGGGGGCCTAGGCATCCCGGACTACGACTCTTCTCTGTCGCACTGCAAACAAGGTGGCTATGGACGCAACAGGCAAACGAGAGCCAGCCCTGGGCCGAGCTGCCGCTATCCGTGCCCCGTGAGGTCGAAAGCTTCTTTGAGGTGTCCAAATACACGATACTCGGAGACGGTCGTTCCATCGCCTTTTACAGGCGGCTCTGGGACATGATTGCGCTGGAAACCCTAAACAACAACTAGGACCGCTTGGTATGGAGATGGAGCCAACAGGGGACATACTCCTCCAAGTCAGCTTACAGGGCGCTACAACTGCCTTCGCACCCGATCCCCGGGTGCTCCCGGATCTGGAGCACCTGGGTGCCGCTACGTGTCAGGATCTTCCTGTGGTTGGCAGTCTGGAGAAGGCACTGGACCGCCGACAGGAGGCACTGCCACAGGCTTGATGCACGCGATGAGTGCTACCTGTGCGACCAAGACCGGAGATCATCGACCACATCATCACCACCTGCTCCTTCTCTAAACACATTTGGTGGACCATTCTGGCGGTGCTGAGGGTTGACGCCTCACAGGTGGGCGGGGGCTCCATCATCGCCTGATGGGAGCAATGGCGACAGAGGTGTCATGGAGAGAAGAGGAAGGGCAAGGACACCCTCTTCTCGTTGGTGGCATGAGACATATGAAAAGAGAGGAACGCAAGATTCTTCCGGAATAAAGCGGCCACTAGCGCGCAACTCTTCGTCAAGATCAAGCAGATTGCCGACCTTTAGATAGAGGCGGGGACGCACCATCTAGGAGATTTAGTACGTGAGTAATCGTCATGTGTAAACCGAGAGGGGAGACAACGCTTATTGTAAACCTCATCCTCCCAAAACGCGCCCGTACGCGATGTAAAAACTCTTCTACTTAAATATAGTGATGCATAAATCTTTTGCGTAATGAGAAAAAAAGAGCATAGCTGCCATACCGTAGTTCTGATGCGAAAATTGTAGTGAGTTGTATATTACAGGGATTGAATTGTAGCGAACAAAAGGCTGTTACGTTTTACCTCCTTATAAGTGATCTAGTCACTATGGGGATTTTCATGCTACAGGAACAATAATGCTCAATGACAAGATTTCTGTATTTAGATTGTGTTTCGTTTATTTGCCCCAATGTAACAATGGTGCTGAGCTTTCTTGCCGTTGCGGTTCATAATGATAGAGGTCCGAATGAGCATCCAGTAAAGCTAGACTATCAAATATATTCCTTTAACCTAGCTTTATCAGAATGGAACCAGAATTGTGAAATGTTCACCAGATACACATAAAAGTGCAAGTTAAAGTCAACCCCACAAGTGGGTATCTCTCTGACGGACCAAGACCAACAAGCTGCAGTTTGCCACTGGTATTTCACTCACTCAGCACGAGGTCTCGATGCCTCTGCCGTGAAAAGAAAGCCTTTAAATCGGGAGCCCAGAATCAAACATCTTGCAAAAGGGTAAAAAGGTACACATGCAACCCCATATCGAAAAATTGTACTAAATTATTTTAGGGGAAAAGAGCAGAAAAGATCAACAGCAAACTGAATTTTCTTACCAAGTCAATACAGCCCTTTCAGTCATTCATCATAGTTAAATTGATCCAAAATTTCAGCAGGCCATAATACCATCATGTGACGGGCGGTGTCTGCGCATGGTTGCTGATTGGTCAAAGGCGCTATCAGAGCTGAGCGATCACATCCTCCATTGTCAAATCGGCCTGAAAAAAGCACAAAACAAGAAGTACCGTACATCGTTAGTTACAGGTGAGCAGCATGAACAGGTTTTGTTGGAAATATATAGATGTTCATAGGCCTAAGGGGCAGGGCTACTTGTACGATTATAAAATTATATAAAGCATTGGTTTGGCCCTGTGCCACAAATTGACATACCTGTTGTGGAACACGAGCAAACCTCTTCAAAAGCGCCAAGATTGTTCTACGATGAATACTGTAAGTGCAACCAGCTTCTTGTCCCGCCATCATTCCCACGGTGCCCCTTCTGGATATGATGGGCCCACCGGACATTCCCTTCATACCGACACAGCTCACAAGAAGATGATTTAGCCTAATTTCCTCGAGAAGGCTCATTATGGCAGTACCCCTGCAAACACAAAAAATAATTACAGAAGGGGCTAAAAATTAGAAGTTGAACCGTTAGCTAATTAATAGTCTGCAGTTAATAAACACACCTGATTCGCCCTGGATTTATGGCAGGAATCCCGGAAAAACCATCCAAGAAACCTTCGGCGTCACAATAGCCAACAGCTACGATACCATCTCTGACGGCAGAGGAACGTCCGGCGAGAACCTCAATGGTCGTGCAGCTGTCAGTCCAGGCACGCGGGACTCCGTACCCAACCATCCTCCTCACCGTGTTGATGTGAACGATCTGGGCTGGGTACTGCCGGACTCCGTACCCAACCATCCTCCTCACACAGTGTACCAGGGGCTCGTTTAGATTACGAAAAAATTTTAAACTGATAAATAGTAACTCTTTTATCTTATTTGATAAATATTGTCTAATCGTGAACCAACTAGTCTTAAAAGATTCATCTCGTGATTTCAAACTAAACTATGTAATTAGTTATTTTTTTACCTATATTTAATGCTCCATACATAAGTCCAAAAATTAATATGATAAAAAGAGAGTGAAAAAATTTGACAATCTGAACAAGGCCCAGGTATCATGTCGTATGAGAACAAATGCGCACATGTGAGAAGAATAGTTTCCTGGGCCTCACGATTGACCTTAATCACACAGGAGGATCCATCACTGGCAACAAATATGTCCTCCCCATCTTCGTCCTTCTCTTTTTTCATCACGATAACATGAAACACGCTTGTCCTGGCACGTATGGCTTTCTTGTAAGCCATCCAGTCCGGAAGGGTCCTCGCCGCCCTCCTGTTACATTTGATTTGGGTTAATAATGCAATAAAATGATATTGAATTTTGAAAATGCAACACAATGTCCGCGACCGCGGCTGGCCCCAATGTCGCGGTAGACTCTCACCCTCCTTGGACCTCCCTCCTTCGTAGGATTCGCAGCAGCAGCTCTGGCCTGCATCTCGCCTGCTTGCTGCTCGTCGGTCGGTGAGGCGTGCGCCGTGTACATGCAGCGGGCCAGTGGGTACGACGTGGGTACGCGGTCACTGTCCCTCCTCGCGTCGCGAGGTAGCCGGAGATGGCCGGGAACGCAGCGCCATGACGGCGGCATGGGGATGCGCGGGTCTAGCGAGGCGGACATGGCCGATGCTGTAACAGAACCGACCAATTTATTAGAGCACAAGCACGTAATTCACCATTTGATAGTAAACTTACATGATTGAGACCTAATAAACCCAGTAGTCATACCGAAATCTCGAAGGATTTCAAACTTTCCGGCATAGCCAAGATCGTAATAAGTTTAGCCGTCACCATTCACAACATACATAGTTCGCACATAGTTTACACATCGGAGTTCGAAATAAGTTATTACAACCTAAGTTCAAATTCGAAATAAAGCAGAAATGATTTAGTTCAAATCCACACATACTTAGTTCAAATACAGTGCCAGGTCCTCAGTCAGTATCCAGCAAAAGCATAAGGTAGAGTGGAGTGACCATGCCCAAGGTCTAGTCATCACCCATCGCGGGATAGAAGCAGTGCTGGCAATAGCCATAGTACATCTCACCATCTGCAACAACATAGGAAATAAAACCCTGAGTACGAGAATGTACTCAGCTAGACTTGCCCGTCATAAACTAAAAATAAATTGACTCCAAGGGGTATGCAAGGCTGGATAAGTTGGATAGCTTACTCATAAGTTGCAGAAAAGCTTGCATTAAAGAAAGAATTGATCGTAACCTTCTAGCATTGTATTTTAATCTGATTAACCTTATCATGCTAAATTAGCACCTGTACTAAACAAGCATGGTAAGAATTATTTAACAAGAATAGTAACCAAATCCGGTTGAGTGCCTTTCAACATCACGGCTCAACCATCTCATCTTTTTATTCAAGTTATTACTACGATGCCGCTGCTCAAGTCAATTAAGTGTTCACTGTCTAGGAACGATGGCGATTATAATCGATTACTAACCAGCTGACGGGTATTCCTCACATAAACCACACTCACCCGCTAAAGTGAGCTACAGATCACCGAAGATTCAATTCGGATAAGTCACGGGATCAACAGGTACCATCGTATCCAGGAACCGCCCGGCTGCCTTATTCAGGGCGACCCTGACCTCGGACTTACTCTCCGCGTAACCCGTGGTCCCCCATCTTCTCCAATATGATGCGTATAGCAGGTCGACTCTCGGTCCAAATCAAACTCAGGCTTCGCGGTCAGAACGACTTATCCTTCCAGCTAAATGTGAGGCATAAATTCAATATGACTTGAGGACGTACAACGGACGGGGTCCTAGTTCGACACAGACTGGATAACCTCACCGAACCTCCAGTTCAGTCCCAACACCAATCCCGTCCGGTCTCGATTTATTATCTCCACATGGTTATCCAAGATAACAATGTATTAAACCATTCCGAGTAACCACCTATAACTCGTGAATGACAGGAAATCACCTGACTTCTACCGATCTAGTTAAAGCAGGGCTAAGCAGATAATCGCACCTGAACCTAACAGGGTTGAAGTATAACAGTGGCAAGGAATATAAGTAATGCAGCAACGGTATAAAATAACGCCTATAACTTAATGCATCAAACAAGTAAAGGACTCAAGTTAGATATTTTACAAACCACAGGGAGAATGCTCCGGGGCTTGCCTTTCAGGAAAGAGCTTGGCTGATGGTCGGGACACTAGGGAAGATCAACCTCGGGATCCTCTTCTGCTGCTATCCCTTGTATCAAGGCTTCCTGCTGGCCTTCCTCTTCTAGTGCTCCGGGAACTACCGTTTCGAGCTCTGACGATCCTGTATGATGCATAGTGCATATGAATACCATGAATACATAGTAATACAAAGGTACATGTTGATGGTGAATGAATACTCAGTTGAAGATAAATGACATGATTTTAAAACATGTAAGATAAGCACATGTCATCTGCATTCTCTTCTATAATACAATCGTAAACACGCATCGCATTACAATTTACTTATACATTAAAAACAATTATAAACGACCACTATTTTACACACTACCCTCTACTGAACCACAACTAATAACAGATTATACACATCACAAACATCAGAAAAAGCATTATTACACACATGAAATAACAACTTAAAGCATTATTAATTATTTAAAAGAAATCAGGGTAGAACTGCAATATGACTTTAGACTACTCAGAAAATTCTGTAAAAATTACAGGAGTTTAAGCATGCCTAATGTATAGTACCATAAAAATTTTAGGTCAAAACAGTAAGTACTTTATCCTACACAAAAATGACAAGGCAGCATAATTCAATGGGCATAAAATACTTTGTATATAGAAAGATGTCAAACAACATCTCTCAGACTACTCTTAGCTTTAGATTGACATAAAAGCATCCTCCAAAAAGTTTCATGCACAAATCACTTATATATTATTTATTATGAATTATTTACTATCTACTTGAAATAGGCACCATAAATAGACAGAATAATATTTACATATGACATAGTCTCACAACATTTTTCACAAATAGAGCACAACATAAGAAGACTAACAAACTTGGTTTTACATTTTTCTAAGCAACAGAGAATTACTTATGCATTTTTCAAGATAAAAGCAATTAATAGGGATAAATAAATCTATACAGAAAAGTATCACAAATTTTATATTTCATATTTTTCATGCATAGATCTTCTCATAAAAAAATAATGCAAGTTGAACCATCTCATTTGGACTAAAAATGAGGAAGTTATGATTTTTCAAAGGTTTTATGCAAAATCTGGAAACAGATTCTTAAAACGAAAAAGAAAACACTTTTGCACCGGAAACCCTGGAGTTTTCAGAAATCTACCAAGCCCTATAAAGAAGTTCTCTGTGTCTGACAGTTATGCACGAAGGACCTTGACTTTGGTTGAATTCAAGGACGAGGTCCCGCGATAGAGATGGAACGGAACGACGGCGCGGCGCGGCGTCGCCGGCCGTTGCCGGGGCTCTCCGGCGAAGCTGAGCAGAGGGAAAGCACGAGGGGGACTACACGCATTGATTAGAGGGTTCTATCGTGGGCAAAGCAAGGCCGAGGCGGCTCAGCCGTGTGCAGGGCGGAACGGCGGCTCCCCGGCCGACGGCGTGGCCGAAATACGGCGAGGACCAACCCGCATTGACTTCATGGACTAGGGCTACAGTACCTACACGTGAAGGCATAGCTACTGCTCGAGATAGGGAGAGAAAATGGTGGCCGAATCGACCGGAACACGACGGCGGCGATCGCCGGTTTGCCGGCCGCGGGAAAGAAACGCCCGATTAGGCTCTTACCCTCGACGAGGACGGCTGCTGGCAGGTGCAAGAGCGAGCACACGTCGAGGCGACTCCGTGCGCGCGCTCGGGGAAGAAAATGCGCTATGGCAAGGCTTGGCGACGGATGAGCTGTCGGCGGCGGCGGCGGCGAGCTGCGCGTGGCAGGGGGAGAGAGGGCAGGGAGAGAGGGAAGTGAGCGGGGACAAAGACAAGGAACGACCGCATCGCTTTAACTCGGTCGGGAGGGCCGCTGCTGCCTCAGACCGCCGGTGTTCGCTCACCACGCGGAGCGCGTGGACTGGGGGCGATGGGCGGTGGCCGAACATTTCCCTGACGGCCTGGACGAACCGTCACTGAAAAGCTATTTCCATGACCTCTAATACAAAAATTTCTGCTCTATTGCTCCCAAACCCAAGCGAATTAGCCAAAACTCATATTGGAGAAAATGTAGCTCTAGAAGAGTAGAACATTTAATCTATACAAAGTATGGCAAGATTCTCCATAGATTTTGAAATACAAAAATCCAAATGAAAATACCTTTAAAATTCCCTAAAATAAAAAAACAGCCCCCAAACCTGCATTTTTCAACATTTTTGAACATCTTTCAAGCATTTTCATGAAAAGTGATAATAACAACTTTTGTTCCTTATGAAATTCTCTACAAACTTTATATAGGATACACACACATGCAAACACTCTAGCTACCACTTTTAAATCAGTCAAACAAAGTTACTTTCATGGTCCACCTTGGTCAACCATGACATCAAAGCTTAATTAACCAAAACTGTGAACATAAACCTAGGTTCATTTGGTGCACTAATCATGTCTAGGTTGCTTTAGTGGTCATAAAAGATCAAACACTCATACCACTTATCCAATTCATGTGAAATGTAAGCACAAATGAACAAATCAACCATCACACATAAAATAACAATTAACCTTTACATCAATGCTATGCATAATGATGCTTATGCTAAAGAATGCAAGTGATTATGCATGCTTAACACCTTGGGTGTTACAGCCCTTCCCCCCTTATAGAAATCTCGTCCCGAGATTTGAGTAGACTAACCATTCTTTATGAAAATCAGGATATACTTCTTTTAAATAGTCCTCGGTTTTCCAAGTGGCATCGCTATCGTCATGATTGCTCCAAGAAACCTTGTATTGCCTGACCACACAATTTTTGGTCACTCTGTCTTTGACATCCAGGAGTCTCACAGGTTTCTCTTCATAATTTAAATCTAAACTTAGCTTAATGTCTTTGATTTTAACGGCTTCTTCGGTTGGAACACGTAGACATTTCTTGAGTTGGGATACATGGAAAACAGGAAACACTGCACTCATCTCTTCGGGCAGTTTGAGCTTATAGGCCCATAATCCTTTTCTTTCTACTATCTGGTATGGACCGATATAACGAGGTGCCAATTTCCTTTTAACACCAAAACATTGCACTTTCTTCATAGGAGAGACCTTCAGATACACATAATCACCAACATTAAAAACTAGAGGTCTCCTTCTCTTGTCAGCATAACTCTTCTGACGAGATTGCACAGCTGCTATGTATTGTTGAATTGTTCGAACTTGTTCTTCAGCTTCTTTAACAAATTCAATACCATAATGTCTTCTTTCTCCAGGTCCTACCCAATTCACAGGCGTTCTACATCTTCGGCCATACAGTGCCTCAAAAGGAGCCATCTGTATACTCTCTTGGTAACTATTGTTATAAGAGAATTCTACCAAAGGTAACCATTTCTCCCATGAACCCTTGGATGATAAAACATAAGCCCTCAAAAGATCTTCCAGAACTTGATTCACTCTTTCTGTCTGACCTAAAGTTTGAGGATGATAAGCTGTACTACGATTCAGCTTTGTCTCCAAATCCTTCTGCAAGTGATCCCAGAAATGAATAGTAAACTAAGACCCTTGATCAGATACAATTGTTTTGGGAATTCCATGCAAACGAATGATCTCCCTGAGATAAATATCAGCATATTGAGGCGGTCGATAATCTGTACGAACTGGAATAAAATGTGCACTCTTGGTAAGTCGATCAACGATTACCCAAATAGAGTCATGCCCCTCTGGAGTTGTGGGAAGTCCGGTAATGAAATCTATACTGATATCTTCCCATTTTCATTCAGGAATCAGCAACGGTTGAAGCATTCCGGCTGGCTTCAAATGAACAGCCTTTATGCGACAACAGATGTCACACCGTGCGACATAGGCTGCAATCTCTTTTCTCATTTTGGTCCACCAATAGCGAGCCTTCAGATCATGAAATATTTTACTACCTCCAGGATGAATTGACAACTTCGATAAGTGAGCTTCATCCATAATTTGATTTCTGAGTTCTCTATCTTTTGGTACGACCAGACGATCATCAAACCATAAGATTCCCTTCTCATCCACTCTGAAATGCTTGAGTGGCTATTTCAACATCCTTTCTTTGATATGACCTATACCCTTGTCAGTCTTCTGACCTTCGATGATCTTGCTTTCAAGTGAACAACTGATTTGAATGCTACGCAATACAACAGGATGCATGAGATAAAATCATCTGCTAACAAAGGTTGAATAGCATGGCAATGTGATTTTCGACTTAACACATCTGCGACTACGTTTGCCTTGCCTGGATGATATAAGATCTCCATATTGAAGTCCTTGATAAACTCCATCTATCGATGTTGCCTCATGTTCAACTCGAGTTGGGTAAAGATATACTTCAGACTCTTGTGGTCAGTGTAGACTTTGCAGAAATTACCCAGCAAGTAATGCCTCTAGATTTTTAGAGCATGCACAACAGCTGCAAGCTCCAAATCATGGGTAGGATATTTTACTTCATGCTTCTTCAATTGGCGTGAGGTATAAGCTATGACTCTCCCTTCTTGCATAAGCACACATCCTAAGCCTGTTTTTGATGCATCACAATATACATCAAAAGGTTTCCCTAAATCTGGTTGCGCAAGAACAGGAGCAGTGGTCAACAATTCCCGCAAGGTACAAAAAGTTGTTTCACACTCCTCTGTCCAGACAAACTTCTTCTTTTTCTGCAACAAATTTGCCATAGGTTTGGCAATCTTTGAGAAATCCGGAATAAAACGACGATAATATCCGGCTAGACCAAGAAATCTTCGAACTTCATGCACAGAAGTCGGCGCTTCCTAATTCATAACCTCTTGTACCTTGCTCGAATCTACTGAGATTCCCTCATCAGATAGAACATGGCCAAGGAATTAAACTTTCTTGAGCCAAAACTCACACTTTCTAAACTTGGCATACAACTTATGTTCCCTAAGCCTTTCTAGAACACTCCTTAGATGCTTGGCATGATCTTCTTTATTTTCTGAGTACACCAAGATGTTATCAATAAACACCACCACTAACTCAAGCATAAAGACTGAATTCATCAGATACATGAAGTATGCAGGAGCATTTGTTAAGCCAAAAGACATAACAAGATACTCATACAATCCATATCTGGTAGAAAAAGCGGTCTTAGGCACGTCTTCCAGTCTAATCTTGATCTGATGGTAACCAGACCTAAGATCAATCTTGGAAAACACTCTCGCCTTGGATAACTGGTCAAATAGAATGTCAATACGGGGTAACGGATACTTGTTCTTGACGGTCACAACATTGAGTGGACGATAATCCATGCACATCCGTAGAGATTTGTCCTTCTTCTTCACAAAGATAGCAGGACAACCCCATTCCGACACACTAGGGCGAATAAGACCCTTATCCAACAATTCTTTCAACTGACTTTTAAGCTCTGCCAATTCATTTGGTGGCATCCGATATGGTCTCCTAGAGATTGGGGCGGTGCCAGGTAATAACTCAATGCGAAACTCAACATCCCTATCTGGTGGAAGACCTGGAAGCTCTTCAGGAAAAACATCCAGAAATTCACACACGACAGGAATTTCAGGAAGAGGGGTCACACGAGTAGAATAGGATACGCTCTCTAGCTTAAAATTTTGGGGTAACGACACTTGAAAGGTACCCTCCCCAAGAGGATTTCTGATAGATAGCATCCTATTACCTGTATCGATCACAGCACCCCAGAATTTCATCCAACTCATCCCCACTATTACATCCACACCTAAGCCAGGTAGAACTATCAAGTTCAACCGAAACCTCCACTTATCTAGATCTAAGGTTACACCCTGAACTATCTGCTTAGTAGTTATATCAGCCCCAGCTGAACTAACCTTGAATTCAATGCTCAATTCAAGTATCTTTTGGTCATGCTTCTGTGCAAATGCTTGACTCATGAAAGAATGCGACGATCCAGAATCAAACAAAACAGCGACAAGGATTTGATTCACAGAAAATATATCTGCAGTCACTGGTTCACCAGCAAGAATCTCCTCAATAGAGGTGTTGTGCACACGAGCTTGGTATGGGGCCTGCTGCTTCTTGGAAAAAGGGCAATAACGAGCAAAGTGCCCTGTCTGGTTGTAGTTGTAGCAGGATCCATTAACAGGTGTCTTGTTAGCATTGGTCACGCTGCTCTGTCCTGCTTTCCCCTGTGGAGCAGGAACCTTGAATGCTTTGTGATGCTTCTGTGGATTCTGAGCTGGATAAAGGTTATGTCTTTTCTGCTGCGGGGGCCTGAACCTCGCACCAGACATAGGTGGACGATACGGCATATGAAAAGCATTCGGGGTTCTTGCCTGAGAAGAACCACCTCCATCATGGGCTCTCTTACGATTCTTAGCGGCAGCATGAACGTTGTTACTGTTTTCTTGCATAATACAATCATTCAGAAAGTTATTAAAAGTAACACGGGCAGAAGTGCTCATGGTCTTCATCAACTTGGAACTCAAGCCTCTCTTGAAACTAGCTATCTTGTTCTCATCAGTGTTAACAAACTCAGGAGCATACCGACTCAAGGTATTGAAGGCGTGCAGATACTCCTTCACATTACGAGTTTCTATAGTGAGCGACAGAAACTCAGTCTTCTCCATAGCCATCAAACTGGGAGGAATGAAATTCCCCCGAAAAGCACGTACAAAGCGGTCCCAAGTAATAGGAACACCCTGCTGAAAGGTGGTGCGATGTTGCTTCCACCACATCCCCGCTTGTCCCTCAAGTTGATGGGCTGCATACTCCACTTTCAGTTCTTCTGTTAACCTTAGAAGACGAAATTTATCTTCCATGGTGTTGAGCCATTCATCTGTTTCAAGCGATTCAGGAGCATCTTTAAATACAGGAGGTTTAGTGTCGTAAAAATCCTTGAAGTTGCTATACTAATTTTGCTGAGGACCCTGACGAACATCACGGGCCAAACTTTCACGAAGAAGCTGCTCCACGTTGCGCTGACTGCCCAAGAATTGAGCAAACAGCTGCTCTGCATTAGTCAGAGGTGGGGGTGGTACACCACGTGCAGTATTATCGGCACCCTCTTCAGCACCACCACTACCATTACCACGAACCACTACGGGTAATCGGCATCTGCATATTTTAGCAATAAGTATTTATTAGGTGAATGTTGTTAGAATAAGAGGTGAATGTAAAAATCATGCCAAACTGAATTTATCGAGGGGAATAAATTCGCATAATAAATAGAGGCACAATAATTCCAATTTTTACATCACAACATCACTACTAATATTACTTTGAACCATCGCAAAGCGTCTTACAACATCCATATTTTTGCCAGCATACATACACTGGACTTTTAAAGGTGTACGGATATCGCCACATCAAACACCATGATCTAACTTTACATTAAAGTCTCAATAGCGTGCAAAAGGGTTACATGACCACCTAACAGGAACGCAAAATAACCACTACAGACTAGTGATCATCAACAAGGCTACTCTCCATTGTTGCTACTCTCACTAGAAGCACCGTCCAAAGCCTTCCTAGCTCTTGCTAAGGCTGCTCTCAGCTGACAGATCTCTTCCTGCTTCCTGTGCACCTCCTCGTGAAGACTAGCATTGTAAGCATGAACATCCTCCACTTTCTCTAGCACCTGCTGCTGACAGATGTTAACACGACGAAACTCGGACTAGGCTTCATCCCTAGCCTGAGTCATCTTCTGGCTCTCCTGAACAACCTTGTCTCGATGCTGAGACACACGGGCTACCTCCTCTCGTGAGCGCTGAAGCTCACGTGTCAACTCACGCTTCTCCTTGCGTGCATCAGCTCGAGCATCCTTGAACTTCTCACTCAGACGAAGTGCCTTAGTCTCCATGCTGACATAGGCCCTCATCACTGCAAACATAGCACTCATGGCAGGCGTGTCGCTGCCCTGCACCTCCTTAGGACCTGCCTCCAGTGGTTTTCCCTCAGCAAGTGGCCACCTAGAAAGGCGGTTAGCAAAGAGAAACACACCACAAAAAGCCTGGGCAAGCTGGTGTGGGATCTCCTCCATCAGGTGCTCCACCACGTCAAAGGCTGCAAATGTGGCACCCGTCTTGGCAGTCCTGCCTTCACCAAAACAGTGCCACCCAACCCAGTGGGGGTCACCGTCCAAAGGTGGGACAACTACCTCCACCCATGCCTCTCCATAGTTCACCAAGTCATCCTTGTCCCAGTAGTAGTGAGGCTCCATGCCCACCGTGTACCCAGCGTTGGGGAGAATCCTCCAAAGAAGGCTAAGCATGGCGTGCTCCTCAAGAAAAGTGTCCACCTCCCTTGGCACCGACTCATGGACAGCCAAAGGACCACGGGGTACTCCTCCTCCAGTGGACTTGTGAGCAGTCTGCTTGGTTCTCGGTATCTGTCCAAAAGTTGTATATCCCATGAGTTTATAATTTTAAAGAAATGAGATAATTTATTTATAAGGGAAGGAACCATGAAATGCATGAATGAGCAATTTTAACCATGATGCATGCATGTTACATACGTCCTCATGAACTAATAATCTAACGCGCTATGCGGTGGCATACATCGTTCTCTCATTTATACGTAACTACTTCGTTCTACCGTTCACACGGTTAGTGTACCTGCAGAAAATTTATTTTAGCCCATATCCCATATGAATGCAATTCGACATAAAAATTCATGCACCTTCCGAACAAGGTGAAAACACCAATTACTTACTACCCCAACAAGTCGCGCAGAAGACGACACCGCCAGAAGATGGTCCCAACATGGGATACCTTCATATAAACATGTGTGCAACATGTGAATAATCCAGCATCAATAAGCACTCCCCTAGACTGGCATTGCATCCAATCATGCTCTCACAACTCACACTTACCAGGGCATAGAGGTAATTTGATCCATACATTACCACTCAAGTGAATGGCACCCATACGACTCTGTCATCATATAGGCAACGACAAAACCAAAATATGATGCAATTCCCCAAGTTAGTACTTAATTAAGCCACCTGAATTTCTATTGGGCATAAAGGATATGACCACTGGCACACTCTAAATTTTCAAAACCATAGATTTCAACACCTATGTATAGCTATACCTTTTGTAAATACTTTCACAAACAAAAACTCTTTTATTTTTAATACTTGTGAATAGTAATGCTAAAACTCGCTCCGATGCCAGCTGTAACAGAACCGACCAATTTATTAGAGCACAAGCACGTAATTCACCATTTGATAGCAAACTTACATGATTGAGACCTAATAAAGCCGGTAGTCATACCGAAATCTCGAAGGATTTTAAACTTTCTGGCATAGCCAAGATTGTAATAAGTTTAGCCATCACCATTCACAACATACATAGTTCACACATAGTTTACACATCTGCTATCATTAGCCAAGAATGAATTATTTACTATCTACTTGAAATAGGCACCATAAATAGACAGAACAATATTTACACATGACATAGTCTCACAACATTTTTCACAGATAGAGCATGACATAAGAAGACTAACAAACTTGGTTTTACATTTTTGTGAGCAACAGAGAATACTTATGTATTTTCCAAGATAAAAGCAATTAATAGGGATAAATAAATCTATACAAAAAAGTATCACAAATTTCACATTTCATATTTTTCATGCATATATCTTCTCATAAGAAAAATACTGCAAGTTGAACCATCTCATTTGGACTAAAAATGAGAAAGTTATGATTTTTCAAAAGTTTTATGCAAAATCTGGAAACAGATTCTTAAAACGAAAAAGAAAACACTTTTGCACCGGAAACCCTGGAGTTTTTAGAAATCCACCAAATCCTATAAAGAAGTTCTCTGTGTCTGGCAGTTATGCACGAAGGACCTTGACTTTGGTTGAATTCAAGGACGAGGTCCCTGCGATAGAGATGGAACGGAACGACGGTGCGACGCGGCGTCGCTGGCCGTTGCCGGGGCTCTCCGGCGAAGCTAAGTAGAGGGGAAGCACGAGGGGGACTACGCGCGTCGATTAGAGGGTTCTATCGTGGGCGGAGCAAGGCCGAGGCGGCTCGGCCGTGTGGAGGGCGGAACGGCGGCTCCTCAGCCGACGGCGTGGCCGAAATACGGTGAGGACCGACCCGCATTGACTTCATGGACTAGGGCTACAGCACCTACACATCAAGGCGTAGCTACTGCTCAAGAATGGGAGAGAAAATGGTGGCCGAATCGACCAGAACACGGCGGCGGCGGTCACCGGTTTGCCGGCCGCGGGAAAGAAACGCCCGATTGGGCTCTTACCCTCGACGAGGATGGCTGCTGGCAGGTGCAAGAGCGAGCACGCGTCGAGGCGACTCTGTGCGCGCGCTCGGGGAAGAAAATGCACTGTGGCGAGGCTTGGTGACAGACGAGCTGTCGGCGGCGGCGACGGCGAGCTGCGCGGGGCAGGGGGAGAGAGGGCAGGGAGAGAGGAAAGTGAGTGGGGGACAAAGAGAAGGAACGACCGCATCGCTTTAACTCGGTCGGGAGGGCCGCTGTCGCCTCGGACCGCCGGTGTTCGCTCGCCACGCGGAGCGCGTGGACTGGGGGCGATGGGCGGTGGCCGAACATTTCGCTAACGGCCTGGACAAACCGTCACTGAAAAGCTATTTCCATGACCTCTAATATAAACTTTTCTGCTCTATTGCTCCCAAACCAAACCGAATTAGCCAAAACTCATATTGGAGAAAATATAGCTCTAGAAGTGTAGAACATTTCATCTATACAAAGTATGGCAAGATTCTGCACAGATTTTGAAATACAAAAATCCAAATGAAAATACCTTTAAAATTCTCTAAAATGGAAAAATAGCCCCCAAACCTGCCTTTTTCAACATATTTGAACATCTTTCAAGCATTTTCATGAAAAGTGATAATAACAACTTTTGTTCTTTATGAAATTCTCTACAAACTTTATTTAGGATGCACCCACATGCAAACAATCTAGCTATCACTTTTAAATCAGTCAAACAAAGTTACTTTCATGGTCCACCTTGGTCAACCATGACATCAAAGCTTAATTAACCAAAACCATGAACATAAACCTAGGTTCATTTGGTGCACTAATCATATCTAGGTTGCTTTAGTGGTCATAAAACATCAAACACTCATACCACTTATCCAATTCATGTGAAATGTAAGCACAAATGAACAAATCAACCATCACACATAAAATAACAATTAACCTTTACATCAATGCTATGCATAATGATGCTTATGCTAAAGAATGCAAGTGATTATGCATGCTTAACACCTTGGGTGTTACAGGTGCTCCCGGGGTCTTTCCCCACTTCTTTCTAGTGCATGGGATGTTCTATGGCGACGCAGAAAACGTGGTGGACCGCCTCGCCATAGAACATCGCGTGCACTAGAAAGTAGCGGGGAAAGACCCTGGGAACACTTGAAATGTCCGCCTCGTCGGACCACCGCATCCCATGCCACCATCGCGCGCCGTGTTCCCGGCCATCTCCGGGCCACCTCGTGACGCGAAGAGGGGCTGTCGAGTTTCGCCTCGACCTCGCGCACCCGCCCGTGTAGTTGGATTGAGCCTAGGACCTACCCGTACCCTGTAGCCGCACACCAACCACCAACCGCGTCGCCGCGCCAGGACGTGAATCAACGCACGTAGCAACCCCTCTAAGAGACTAAGAGTGCATGCACTGCTCTTCTTCTTCCCCACCCTACCCCTTCTTCTTCTCCCCTGCACGCACCCGCCGCCCAGCTGCCCCCCGCCGCTCCGACGAGCCCTCACGCGCCCACGGCGACCCTCCTTCTTCCCCCTCCCCCGCCGCCGCTCGCCAGAGTGCGCCCCCGCCGCCTACCCTGCCCATCCGGCCATCCTGCCCTGCCCGGCTCGGTAGCACCATTGCTGCCTCGCTCACCGCCGGCCGTACCGCCACCACCGCCGTGTCGCGGTCGCCGCCAGGCCGGCCGGCCGGATTCTATAGCCGGGGAGGATTTGAGAGCACGGGGGGCCTTGCCGGAACCCTAATTTCAGGGGAGTTGCCGGATTTGGGGAAGCTCGAACTCGGGACCTCGCCGGAACCCTAACCGCCGCCGCCGCTGCCTCGTCGACCTCGCCGGAACCCTAATCTCAGGGGAAGGTATCGCCGCCACCTCGTCCACCGCTGCCCCGACCGCGGCGCCCTCGCCGCCGGCCGCTCCGCCTGCCACCCCGGCCCCCTCCCGCCCCCTTCTTCTTCGGGCGCGGCCGCATGCGCCAGTAAGCGTACTGGCGCGCGTGCGCCGAATAGCGTTTTTGCCGCCATGGCCATGGCGAGGTCGGCGCCATGGTCTAGAGGCGCCGGCGTTCCCGAGCGTTGAATGCTGGAAAAAACCCCATTTTTCGTCCAGGTTCCAGCGCCGCGGCGTTGCTTGCCAGCTCGTGCTCGCGCGGCTCACCACTCTAGCTCTCCCGGCGCTGGGGTTAGGGAAGAAATGGGGGTCCCGAGGGTGTAGCTGGGGTTTAGAGAAACGGGGGCTTTGGAATGCAGAAGCATCTCTCCCTCTCGCCTCGCCCGCCGTCGACGGATTTTAAGAACTCGTGGCCGGCAGGACTTGATTTGCTGTAGGCGGGCTGGGTAGGGGGATTTTTTGTGTTCATCTCTCACGCGTACGATCAGATAAAAGGGCGGGGGTTGCGGCTGGTACGGTGTTACCTTCTCGCCATGGGATCCGACTCGGCCGCGAGCTCCTCACGTCCTCCGTCCTCGTGCTCGGTTGGCGGCAGCGGTGGCTCGTGCTCGGCGGGCGGCGGCGGCGGCAGATGTCGGAGACGAGGAAGGGACTGATGTTGGTCAATAGCCTGCCTGGAGGTGAGGGCGAGGGGCCCTTGAGGAGAAACCGCCCTCTCTCTCCTACAGGGTCACCGCAACGGTAGCTTCACCGCGCTCTGGGTGTGTCCGTACGAGCGCCTAATCATGATTAGCGACCAATTTGATGGTCAAGGAATTTTAATGCAACAGAAGCCACTGGGTGCTTAGGTCTTTCTTAATTCTTTAGTGGGGCCCAGGGTCTTTGTTAATTAAGTGGATCAGCTGGATGAAGTGGATCCAGGTGGTGCATGAGTCTATATGGACATGGTCCACGCAGGAGTGGTGTTAGAAATAGACTCTTTTGCCTTTGAGAACCTTCTGGCATGTTGAGGCGTAAATAATAGATAGGCCCTCGGGCTTTACATATATGATGCTAACTTTTGTTCCGTACTTGCTCTCATCAAAGTTTAAAATGTGCCGAACGAACTAGTCCACCTGATTTTTTTTTTGTTGGTTTTAGCTTCGTGTTCAAGGCCCTGCCCTGCTGTTAGCTTCGTGCTAACATATATGATGCTAACTTTTTGTTGATAATCAAATGTATATAGTTTCTTCTTTCTTGGTTATAAAGCCATTTTGAACCCAAGCCATTTTGATTTTCGTTTGAACGTTAGTACGTCCTGGTCATGCGTATACACGGCCGGTGCGGCAAGAGGCGAATTTGAATCAACAGTTGAACACAACCCAACATTCTCATCTCTCCGCTTGGTGGCTGCAAGGCAGCAAGTCACATGGCCGGCCGGGCTGGACGCAGGCGCTGCTCAGGAAGGCCTGTAGCAGCGCTGGTCGGGGCGCTGCACTGCAGGCAGGCGCGCGTCCCGCCAAGGGCGACCGCGGACCGGCGTGGCACACGGGCCAGGACCGGCGAATGGCAACGCCACATCCACAGCACGCTGCCACGCTCGATCGTCTCGTCCTCTCCATCTCTCGCACGCTCGGTCGGTTCGCACGTACTATGTGTGAATACAAGCCGTTGATCACGCGACACGTACAAAGATCTAGATCGAGGCGGCAGCCACGAGGCCTGATCACACGCCGGAGCCAGAGGCTTGGTACAGTTCAACACAAGCCTGTTGCTAGTGGCCCAACCATCCCGAGCCCTTCTGTCGCCGCCTCCACTTCTCCGTTCCTCCCCGCCGCTGCCTGTCCCAACCGCCACCGCCCGGAGGCGCACCTCCTGAAGCTTGCCCCAGCCTCACCGCCGCCTACTCCAGCCATCACCGCCCGGAACCTCCTGACGCCTGCTCCAGCCACGCCGCCGCCCGGAGAAACGCCTCCCTCCCTAGCGCCAATCTTGCTGTGCTGCCGACCTGCCGCCTCCGGTTGACGGCGGCATGGCCCCGAAGAAGCCACCGAAGATGATTGGCCCCAGCACCGGACAAGGTCCTTCTCGTTCTGCCTCTAAGGCAAAGACCAAGACCAAGACCAGGAGTGCGCGCCGCCTTCTGAAGCCTCCACCACTACCGGCTTCTAATTTAGGTAAGATGTGTGTAGGAACTAACTTGCTGGCTACTGTGAATTTATTTAGCGTACCAAATGAAAATTGTAAAGTGCGGGACAGATTGACTCGATTGAGGAGGAGAATTGAGGAAGATGACATGGACACTGATTCTGACATCACGAATGATGCCGACGAGCTATAGGCTGTAGCTTAACCAAGAGTTATGACTTGCTGTTCATGTTCTGTTGTTTAGTTATAGTGCTTGTGTTTGTTCACTTCTGTTTAGTGAGGCTGAGACTGAGACTTAAACTTTTGTTTTTGCTTGTGGTCTGTGGACATGAGCTCAACTATTAAACTATGTGTCTGTGTCAACGTGGCACTGTGTGGCAGCCAGGCAAGCAGTGAGTGTGCTGAACTGCTTATACACTTCAGCAATCATCACATATTTTGTTCAAATATATAAAACTTGTGTCTTCGTGCATGCTGCCATGGTGCTATCATTAGTCCATTACAATTGCTTATGCAGTTATGTTATGTCTATGTGGTTGATTTGTTCTAATCATTATGGACTATGGGTTGGTGTTTCTGATTTTTCCTTTCGCACCTGATCGGTATCAACATGTTTTCACTTTTTCGATATATTGTGATATCCTCTTAGTTCGTGTTTGTTTTCTGTTTCAGGCTTTCCAGGTTTTGATTTCGTTATATATATTCTGTTTCAGGCTTTCCAGGTTTTGATTTCGTTTTATATATTCAAAAGTAAAAGTGAAAAATGAGAAGGGGTCTATTCGGATCACTTCAGACCACTTTTGTCCCAGCGGGGTGTAGTGGTGTTTTTCTAGGTACATCTAGCCGTTGTAGGGCGGTGTAGTGTTGCTTTTTCTTGGTACATCTAGCTGATTACATACGTCCATCTAATTGGAAGTTTGGAACTTTACTTCAGCGGGTTGACTTCTCTCAACAAGATAGCTTACTTCTCTCAACAAGATAGCTTGATTTGGTGGTACAATATTGTTGCATACAATGTTTGCTTAGAAACCCACTTATATGATTGCTAATCAACAAGTAGTGGTACCAGAGTAAAAGCATTACATGGGATATCTTTGTGCGGTCTCAGTGTTGCTCTTTTGAATTATCAAGAACTTGTTTCAGTGCAGCATACAGCTTTTTGTTTCTCACTAGGTCACATTACCCCCACCTACCTTTTCTGTTACAAAACCTCTCTACATGTTTGCATTGCCTCTTCTGCATGAACGAGAGGCTATCTTAATAATGAGAGTTTTTCAAGTATGTGATGTTTGCTTCTAAACATGCTTAAAGAATCTAGTATGATTGCTAATCAACAAACAACACTACCAGAGTAAGAGCACTACACCGGATATCCTTGTGCAGTTTCAGATTTCCTCTTTTGAATTATCAAGAACGTGTTGCTCACTAGGCCTCTTTTGAATTATCAATAACGTGTTTCTCACTAGGCTCCATTGCCTCCACCTGCCTTTTCTGTTACAAAACCTCTACACGCTTGCATTGCCTCTTCTAGACGGATAAGAGGAAATCTTAGGAATTATAGTTTTTCATTTGTGTGGCTGCATGTTGTTTCTTGGTTATAGTTTTATATTGTTTCTTGTGCACATATGATCCCAAATTTTTCTCCTCTGTTTTATTTCTAAAAAAAGTTCTGCTTCAGTTATGAAGAGGAAGCAGAAAGCTAAGAGGGGTGGTGGTGATCTCACTGGAAGCACTCAGAACAGAATAGTTTGCAAGGATGAATGGGCCTCAGGTCTGCTAGATTTTCTTCTTTTCTGCTAGGTTTTTCCCACACATTTTCACAGCTTTATTTGATTATTTACAGTTGCCTTAATGTTTTATATCCTTCAACTAGGTCACTTACTTGGGGACTCTAACAAAGATATGTGGACTGGGCTCAGTGATGAGCTAAAATTATATTTCTCTAGAAGTGTTGCCTCAATTACTTTGTGTGATGGTAATTATACATGCTTAGTCTTCCTGGCCTTCTACCTAATATATATTGCAACCCATCAACCTTTATATGATCTAAATTGCGATCTTCTGTAGGAGATACAATCTTATTTTCATGTTCGGGGATAGCTATGGAATGCCAGGGGAGCTACCTTACAAGGTTTCTGACTTCTGCAAGTTTGGTTAGAGCTCTCTATCTTACAAACAAAGACCACGATGACTTAAAGGTTGTTGCTGACGATCATTCTTTACTAATTTGTTTACGTAGATAATTGTATGCTCATTTCTTGCCTTATCGTTTTGTAGATTGAAGTCCGTCATGAAGGCAATGAAGTGTTTATGGGGTTTGTGGCTGAATTTGATGAAGATCGTAACTTTGCTGTTGTCAATGTCCGTACTTTTATTGATGTTCCAGTTGGACTTTTCAACCATGCACGGGAAGTTCTACACCATAGTGAGGTATTAGTTGTAGGGCGTGACGTCTCTGGAAAAATGATGGTCAGGAGTGTGGGATTGAATGGTGATTCAAGGGTATGTGAGGATGATGAAGATCTTGATCATAAATTGTCTAAGGTACACTTGCATGAAGATACAAGCATTCTATTCTATTTCTGTTATGTGCATGATCCTGCTTCCGTTATTGCTGCTGTAGGCAATAAAATGATTTTTAAGTTATATTTAACTCTTGTCCTATACAACTTCATTTCTGTTATGTGCATGATCCTGCTTCCGTTATTGCTTCTGTAGGCAATAAAAATGATTTTTAATTTATATTTAACTCTTGTGTCTGTCAATTTTGTATTGTGTTATAGGCTTGGGAAGGTGGGCCACTTATTTCTTCTGTTGGTGGGAACTTTGTTGGCATGAACCTTTTTTTGACTACGAGAAGAGCTGTTTACCTACCATGTGGCACAATTTTCAAGCATGTGAAGCATTACTGGACATCCCAGGAAAAGAAGACTGATCTTGCAGGGTCAAAAGTTTTGAAGGTTTCCAGGTATGTCTAATTGATGCATGCCCTTGATTAGTTCACCTACGTCATCTCTTCTCCTAAAAGATGTTAGGTAACCCTTTTGCCATCTCAATTAAAAAATTTGCGGACCTTTCGCATGTGTCACAGATTCAGTTGCCATGTACTACATTTATTGTATTTCATGTGCCTATTTGAAAACTGTATGTTTTTCTTATTGTAATGTGCATCATTATTATTATTATTATTATTATTATTATTATTATTATTATTATTAT
>CM041628.1:61936242-61955579 GCA_023333625.1 Bothriochloa decipiens
CATTTTCTCCTCTTCACCTAACATAATAAAAGACGAAATACAGGAAGAATCCATTTTGAAATAGAACTAATCCAAATCCAATACGAATCAAGATATGCAATTGATAATAGTATGTTGTAGAGAACTTGATATCCATATAGAAGGGAATTCCACATATCAGATAAGATAATGAATCTATAACTTAGGAAAGGTAAAGCAACAATAGTATTTTCGTGAGTGCTGCCAATTACTACTCGGTAACTATATAATTTCCCAAGGTAGAAGAGCACCCGACCAATTTGAAAAAAGAAAAAAAAAGAACGGGTGCGGCGCATTAAATAAATGAAGAATTAGGAATCAGGCCCTGAAAATAAAACTGTTTAGGAATCAGGACCTCTTTGTTACGAATTTGGAAATCTGGCTCCAAAACAAAAAAAATCTTTAGGAATTTAGCCTTATGTCAGTTTGGAGGCATAACAATGTTATCTTTGGGGGTAAAATGACCATTTTACCCCTGAGTAATAAAAATAGAAAACAGAGTTTGGTTTATTTATTGAATACTTAGTGTGTATATATATATATACTTTATAATATAAGGAGTACATTACCATACTTTTTGAAAAAGGCGTATATATTCATACTTTTTCAAGAGGAGTATATACGTATTTTTTCTTAAGAGTATTTATTCATACTTTTTTTTAAAAAAAGGAGTATGTAGGCATACTTTTTCTATAGACGTAAGTATACGTATATACTTTTCGTCACAAGAGTGTACATGTACATACTATTTTATTACTTTGACAAATACACATACTCTTGGTAACATTCGCATACATTGTGATTGTGGTCCATATACTCTGCAAGCATGTACGTCTACTCTCTATAGTTTCGTAAAAGCGTATGTGTACGTACTCTGTACACAAGGAATAGGGCGGCGATCTGATATTTCCAATCTGAATCGGCCGATGCGCTGCTGAGGCAGCCATCCTAGCGAGCTGGGCTATGTCGCCAGGGGTAAAATGGTTATTTTATCCTAAAGTTAACACCGTCATGCTTCTAAACTGATAGAAGGTCAGGTTCCTAAGAATTTTTTTATTTTAAGGCTAAATTTTCAAATTCATAACAAAGAGGTACTTACCGAAACCTGGGGTCTTCTCGGCTGAGCTCGGGACCCTCTAGTTGCTCTTTGTTCTTTCCCCATGGATGGGGTTTAGCTGTTGCTTGTAGAGCGCTGGCTGTTTCTCGTGGGAACCTCTCCATTTCTTAGTTAATTGGGACATTACGCCGAACGTGGCTAGGAATTTTAGCATGGCAGTCTTTCTGCCTTCTGCGATGATGAATTGCTCAACTACGATTTTTTTTTTCATTTGATGCTATGTTAGGGGCTAATTTACGCTACAACTGAGGCCTCTGTTTGTTGCATTACGCTCAGCAGACTACTTCATGGTGTTGCTGGATTACTGCAGCTTGCATAGGTGCTATCAAGTATCAAGTATTGATTGAAAAACTGACATACTGAAATGTTAACTATGCTGCTCAAACGGATTAGTCAGAAATGTTGTGGACGGGCATTTGTTCTTGTCAGAGAAGTGAGGAAGCCTAATTGACCTTGATTTAGAACAGTGTACTCATGGATACTTTCATGCCTCTTTCTATGCATCAACTACATATAATTGCTGGCCGACAGAATCTTAACCTTATATTGGAAAGAGTCAAGTAGGCATAGGTGACAGCTGATTGTATAATTCATTTCTACGGCGGAGGAGGGGGCAGCATAAGCTTAGCATGTTTGTGCTATTTAAATCAAGGCCACTTTATGTGAGCAGCCTACGTATATAAAAGCATACACTATGGGAAACTGGTTCTTTTTAGTCTTTGCCGACTGCTTTCCACCCTGGCAATCGGTAAAGAAGCCGTCGGCAAAGGATTCTTTGCCGACTGTCAAAGATGGAGTCGACAAAGAAGCAGCCAACGCCATCTGACGGCTTCTTTGCCGACTGCTGACTTGGCAGTAGGCAAAGATTTTTATTTTTTTTAAAAAAGAAAATTCGAAAGTTTCATTACAAGCGATAATTACAGGCTTGTAATTTTCATATTACAAGCCATAATTTGAAAAATTTTATATTACCCAGCATGACACATGCATGGCCTTTGAACTCAATTAGCTGTACAACAAATGGCCAAAAGAAAATTCTAAAAAGATGCAGGCTGTGGTATGCTTACCACTAACTAGTTCTACAATGGTTAAATCAAATTGTTTGCGGTGAATATTACATCATTTTGAATAGTAATATTAGAATTACTAAAGCATGCACTAAATAATTACACCCTCTACTAAAATGACAATCTCTTTCCATAGTTGCAGATTAATTCAGTAGCAACAAAGACATCACTCGAAGAAACATATGCTCAGTTTAGAACCATTAGTTGCAGATAAAAATCAGTTGCAGCAAAGACATCATTGGTATGCAGGTATGTGCTCTGTTATGAAAAACACATCATAGGTACCAAACATATGCTTAGATATGACGACACACATCACAGCAGAATATGCTTAGATATGAAGGCACACATCATTGGTATGAAGGATATGAAGGCACACATCATCGGCATAAAGGCATGTGCTTAGTTTTAAAAAAACTTCATCACTGGCATTAGACAACTAAATAGTCGTATTATCACGGTTGCAGCTCAGATCATCAAGTTCACATCAATGTAAACACAAGCAAAAAGATATGCACCAGTAGGTAAAGAATACAGGTTCAGGTCATCTTGCTGACCACCAGCAGGAGCTGCTGCTTGATTAGCAAGCACCTGAATAACATGTCCAGGAAACACAAGATCATCAGTAGGCAAAAACTCATCAGCCTTGTACTATGTAGCATAAAAATTCTTGTTTTCCACTCATGCCTCAGGTTTTCAGTAGCATAAAAATTAAAACATCATTGCACATGCCTCAGGTTTAGAGCATAAAGAATAAAACATCATTGCACATGCCTCATTGCACAAGATCATCACATTTGTCCAATGTTCAAGAACAAGAATAGGTTAAAGTAGCATAAAAAATCATCATTGCATATGTCCAGAGTCTCAGAGTCTTAGTCTTATTGTAGTATCTTACAAAAATAATAATCATCATGACATTTGTCCAATATCTAAGATCAAGAGCATAAAACAATAAAATCATTACATATGTCCAGAAACATAGAAAAGTTCAAGAAAGATAATATAGTTCAACACACACAAAAGAGATATATGCTCAAGATCTGGACAAATATCATAGACATGGACAAGTGTTCAGATTAAATTTGCAATCATCATAGACTTGGACATATGCTTAGATTAAATTTTTCAGCATTGTAGACTTAGATAGATGCTCAAATTAAAATTGCATTAGATGCCTCATATGCCGACAGGATCCCAAGGGAGGACAGATCTGCAAGTGTACAAAAAAAGGATTTTGCATACACAGGTTTGGGTTCTTGAGGTATGAACTTGGATTCGTACCACAAGAACATCAGGCCGAGCAGGAGGATGAGCAGGCCGAATCGATGAACACTAGAGGGGAGCAGGGGCGGATCCAGGAGCTTGCTGCCGGAGGGGAAAAGAGGAGAAGAAGGTAGAGGCCCCGCCCTTGCTTAGCCACGTGAGGGGCACCGCGGGTGGAACAGATGAGGGCTGACAGGGGTGCCGCGGATCCGGCCCTCCCGCGGCGGCACCCGCGGCGACGGCGCTGCTCAGGCCGGTGCGAGTCCGCCGGCGCGGCACGCGGGACCGCCGGCTCGGGTCCGCCGGCACGGCGCGCGAGACCGGCACGGCGGAGAGCAGCTGGGCGGCGGCTGCAGGCGGAGTGAGGGGTGGGGGTTAGGGTTAGGAAGACGAGGGAGGAAGACGACCACAGAGGGCCGGGGTGGGCGCAGGGCAGGAGAGGCGCCAGAGGGGCCGCCGCGAAGGAGGAGAGGAAGAGCGGCGCAAACGGCGGCGGGCAGCGCGGGCGGCGCCGGCCTGCGCGAGCGGCTGCGGCGCGCGTGCGAAGCAGCCGCGCGAGGGGCCCCGCCCTTGCTCCGCCACGCGAGGGCGCCACGGGTGGAGCAGATAAGGGCTGACGGGGGCGCCGCGAATCCGGCCCTCCCGCGGTGGCACCCACGGCGACGGCGCTGCTCGGGCCGGTGCAAGTCCGCCGGAGCGGCGCGCGGGACCGCCGGCTTGGGTCCGCCAGCGCAGCGCGTGGGACTGGCACGGCGGAGAGCAGCTCGGTGGCGGCTGCAGGCAGAGCGAGGGGTGGGGGTTAGGGTTAGGAAGATGTGGGAGGAAGACAACCGCAGAGGGATGGGGACGGGCGCAGGGCAGGAGAGGCGCCAGCGGGGCCGCCGTGGAGGAGGAGAGGAAGAGCGGCGATGGCGCCCGGAACCCTAGCGTTCGAGAGGCCGCGCCATGGCCTCCCATCGCCCCTGGAGCCTCCAGAGGCGGGGAAGGGCAGCCGACTGTCGGATCCAGCGACGGCGGGGCCCCGCAGCGCGGATCCGGGCCTCCCGCAGCGATGGAGATCCGGGGAGGCGCGGCGCGGCGCGTGGGACCCCCTCGAGCTCGGCGACGGAGAGGGCGAGGGAGTAGAGAGGGGGAGGGAGCCGGACACCACCGACGCGCCGCAATCCAGGGAGCCATCAGAGATGGAGATGGAGCAGGGGCCCCGCCCTTGCTCCACCATGCGAGGGTGCCACGGGTGGAGCAGATGAGGGCCGCTCGGGCAGATGGAGATGGAGCAGGGGCCCCCATCACCCCTGGCGCCTCCGGAGGCGGGGAAGGGCAGCCGGCCGCCGGATCCAATGACGGCGGGGTCGGGGAGAGAGGCGGCCGGTGTGGGGGAGAGAGTGGAGGTGGGGGTTAGGGTTAGGAAGACGAGGATGGGGTCGGGGGCGGAGTGGGGCGGGGTCGGGGAGAGAAGCAGCCGCACGGATGGGGTTAGGGTTAGGACAGGAGGGGATAAGGCCCCGGTGGGCCGGATTTTTTTCTTTAACCTTTGCCGACTACTAGGAAGGGCAGTCGGCAAAGGCGGCTTCTTTGCCGACTGCCAGTGACGTGGCAGTTAGCAAAGACCCTCTTTGTCGAGTGCCAGGTCCGGCGGTCGGCAAAGTTTGTATTTTTTAATTTTGAGTTTAAACTTTTTCTGTAGCCCAAGTATATTGTATTCATGCATGTTTTCGAATTTGGGGCCTTTTTATAGTATTTTGCTATATTTTGTTCATTTATTTCATTTACTTGAATTTTTCCGTATAATCCAAATTTGAACTGCAGGTGCATGAAATAACGAAACGTCGTCATTCAAAAAATGATATTCGTGTTTGAAAATATATTTTGAAGCCGTGTCCAGAAACTCATCCAAAAGTTTGAAAGCCTTGTCCACGAAACACGACCATCCAGGTGCGGTAGAAGTGTTTTTTAATTATATAAAATACAAACGAATTTCAAAAATCATGAAACTTGGTGAGGTGTTATCAAATCATATGTGGAGGCTGTGGTAAAAAATTGATAAAGTTTCGAGTAAATTGTGATGTCGGATGTCTAAAATCCAGACATCTCCACGTGTGACCACAAGTGATCACATATGGAGATGTCTGGGTTTTAGCCATCCGATGTCATAACTTGCTCGAAATATTATAAATTTTTTACCACAGCCTCCATATACGATGGGATGACACCTCACCAAGTTTCATGATTTTTGGAATTCGTTTGCATTTTATATAATTAAAAAACACTTCTTTCGCAATTAGATGGTCATGTTTCGTGAATAAGGAGTTAAAAGTTTTAGGTAAGTTCCTAGATACGGACTCAAAATACACTCTCTAACATGAATATAATTTTTTAAATGGCTAGATTTTATTATTTCATGTACCTGCAATTCAAATTTACTTTTTCGAGAAAAATACAAGTAAACAAAATAAATTCAAAAAATATAGCAAAAAGTTATAAAAAATTTTAAATTCAAAAATATAATTCAATACAATTTAGAAGGACCATAGAAAAAGTTTGGAATGAAGATTCCAAAAAAAATTTGAAGATTTGCCGACTGCCTCTGTTTGCAGTCGGCAAAGGCCTCTTTGCCGACTGCCAGCCTGAGGCAGTTGGCAAAGGGGGTGGCCTTTGCCGATTGCCTGAGTCTGGCAGTCGGCAAAGGCCCTCTTTGCCGACTGCCTTTCTTCGCCGACTGCTGGGCAGTTTGGCAGTCGGCAAAGGGTTCTTTGCCGACTGCTTGCGCTTTGGCCGTCGGCAAAGATCGGGGCAGTCGGCAAAGCCGCTGTTTCCCGTACTGATAGCACATCCGCTTCCATTTTATGTTCTTAATTACATCAATGAACCATAGGTTCATAGCCCCCTTTTCGTCTAGCCATGTTGATATGTTACTGCTGCATGTTTAATTTTCAGGACCTTCCTGATGACATTAGGGTAGCTCAAGAGAGGAAACTGGAAGAACTGAAGAGGCAACAAGAGCTTCAGAATCAACTCGCTGTTCAGCGAACATTACAGTTGAGAGATAGAAAGATAAAATTCTTTGGTCCGTTATCATTTCCTATTCATTTCAAGTTCCTTTTTCTCTGCACGTATGTACTTACCATTTTCTTGATGTTGGTGTTCAAAATACAAAGAGAGGCGGAAGATTGAGAGGATGATAAGGCGCCTTGAGAAGCAGCAACGTTCAAATGGTGATGATTTCAGCAATGATCTGTCAAAATTGCGAGAAGATCTTGCATATGTTAAGAGTAAGTTTCCTACATTACTACCCTGCCCTGTCCATGATCATATGATGATATGAGATATAAGTATCATTACAATTTTCTTTTCCTTGCTGTATCGTTCTCTTTGCATTAGATTGGAGACTCTAATCAACCATTGTTTATCTTTACCTGGTTGATTACTGAGCTAAAGCTTATATATCTCAACTCATGTGTAGTTCTTCCCAAAGAATGAAAAATATGTCTCGCTGTTCAATGGAGGGAATAGCTCAGATATTGTTCAAGAGAGGAATAAATGGCGTAAACAGATCAAGGAGAATCTCATGGCTGCTGCAGCAAACGGAAAGGATTTAGAAGGTGCCTGTTTACATTACTATTCTCTTGATGACCTTCGAAATTATGGTACCCTTTTACTGGACATCTGATGTGTGAAATACTAAACTTTATTCTTGGTCATTTAACAGAGACAGCAAGCGATGATGATACCTGGGATGAGTGATGATGACTTCTTTATGTCTGGAAGTTCAAGCGATGAAGAGGCTGATGATGAGTGGACTGACAAGAGTGCTAAGTATGGTTCACAACCCACAGCTCTTGGACATTGTAGATGCTTTTAGGCTTCCGTCTGAGATATCCTGTGACATGCTATGATGCTATGCTGCTATCACTTAAGTATATCAGTATATGAGGTCTTAAGTCAAATGCTTTCTTCTGATATATTGTCCATATGCTTCCCTCTGGCGCTGTGAGAGCATTACTATTGCTGTGCTAATGTATTTTTGTTTCTTTCTTGACTTGGTTTGGTGTGCTAATACGTTCTTACTTCTTTCTTCACTTGGTGTGCTAATGTTACTTGTACCAAACTTCTGCAGGGAACCAGCTTCCGGTGCTTCGGGTAGGGCAGTATCTGGAATGTCAAGCGATGAAAAGAACCAGGTACTTTTATTAGGGGTATTTCAGTTTTCTTCAGAGCTCTGGTATACTGTTGAAACTTGCATTTCCTTATGTTTAACCCGATCTATTCTGTTTTGCAGCGCCAGAGAGATGCTCGAGTTCTTATGCCACCACCCCGCTCGTTAGCACCAAATAGAGCCAGACATGCAGATAAACATGTGATATCCAGCTCGAGCACCAAATAGAGCCAGACATGCAGATAAACATGTGATATCCAGCTCGAGCAATACTTCAAACAGAACAGTAATCTGATTTCAAATTCGGAAGCTCATAAACCACGCCGCAAAAGGAGGCATACACTACGGAAAACTGGTCCTTTGCCGACTGCCCCCAGCTTTGCCAACCGCCATAGCAGGGGCAGTCGGCAAACAAGACCTTTGCCGACTGCCCTTACCACGGCCGTCGGCGACGAAAGACAGTTGGCAAAGCCTTCTTTGTCGACTGCCAGAGAAGATCCTAACAGTCGACAAAGATGGGCAGTCGAAAAAATTTGGCGCGCTCAAACGGCGTCCGTCACCGTGCTCTTTGCCAACTGCCCTGACGTCCGGCAGTCGGCAAAGATAGCTTCATTGCCGACTGTCACGCCGAGCAGTCAGCAAACTGCCACGTGGCCCAGGCTGGGCCCGGGGCCGACCCTCTTTGCCGCCAGACCGGGCAGTTGGCAAAGGCGGATTCTTTGCCGACTGCCAGTGACGTGGCAGTCGGCAAAGACACTCTTTGCCGACTGCCCAGCTTGGCAGTCGGCAAAAATTTTATTTTTTTTAATTTTGAATCTAAACTTTTTCTGTAGCCCAAACATATTGTTTACAAGCACATGTTTAAATTTGGGACCTTTTTACAGTATTTTGCTATATTTTGTTTATTTATTTTATTTACTTGAATTTTTCTGCATAATCCAAATTTGAACTGCAGGTGCATGAAATAATAAAACGTATCCATTTAAAAAATGATATTCATGTTGAACAATGTATTTCAAGGTCGTGTCTATAAACTCACCCAAAATTTTGAACGTCTTATCCACGAAACATAACCATCCTGGTGCGGTAGAAGTGTTTTTTAATTACATAAAATTCAAACGAAGTTCAAAAATCATGAAACTTGCCGAGGTGTTATGTTATCGCATGTGGAGGCTACGATAAAAATTTAAGAATATTTAGAGCAAGTTGCGACGTCGGATGTTCAAAACCCAGACATCTCTACATGTGATCATAGCTGATGGGCATGGAAGTAGACAACGAGGTTGATGAGGACGAGGGTGAAGTGGTGCAAGATTCTAAGGACATAATGATGCTTGAGCGATGGAGGGCTCCAGGACGATGGAGGTGGTGAGGACAGTAGAGATGATGAGGACTTAGATTTCGACAATATTGATAGTGATGATGACTATAGCGATAACTGGAAGCCAACCACTATGGTTCGTGAAGATAAATTCTAATTCATGTAAATACTATATTGTTCTTATTATTATTTTATATCTCTTTACAAGTATTTATCGATTATTTGTGCTAATTGGTTTAATCTTTGTCTTTGTCATTGCAGGCACATGACAAAATACCGGGCGGAACTAGACAACCGCGACGAAAGACCAGGTCGGTCTACGCATGGACAGGCACAGGCATCGAGGACGAGGGAAACAGGGAAAACAGGGAAAAAAGATTAACTGTTATGATATATATGGAAAAACAGAAAAAAAGAAAAAAAATATTTTTCAGCTTTGCCGATAGCCAAGGCACAGGCACCAGTTTTGCCGACTGCCAGCCTAGGCAGTCGGCAAAGGCTGTTTTTTAAAAAAAGAATTAAATATTTCTTTGCCGACTGCCGTTCAGGGCAGTCGGCAAAGACTTTTTTTTTCAAAAAAAAAGAAAATCTTTGCCGACTGCCGCGTCGGCAGTCGGCAAAGCGGACGCCAGACGGCACGGCCAGTTACCTTGCCGACTCAGCCTGTGGCAGTCGGCAAAGGTTTGCCGACTGCCCTCCACCTGGCAGTCGGCAAAGAATTCTTTGCCGACGGCTTCTTTGCCGACAGGCCTTTACCGACTGCCTGGGCTGAATGCAGTCGACAAAGCCTCCGCCGACTGCATTCCGGCCTTTGTCGACTGCTTTCAGCAGTCGGCAAAGAGCCAATTTCCTGTAGTGATAAGAAGAAAAAGAAGCTGGTATAACTTTGCATCCATCCCATTGACCTTTTTTGTGCATCTTTTAATGAGGTCACATTTTAGAAAATAGAGGATGAAGTGTGTCTGAAACTTTTTCATGTATCCTTTTTCTCTTAAAAAAACTGCACTATGGGTTTCAAGCTCATTTGTCACCGTATGGCTACTTCTGCCTAAATTATGAATTATAGATCCTCTTGTGGTACCTTGGACACTTCTTTGAAATCTTTATTTTGTTGCCATCAAATGGCCGAGCTATCAAAGTTTATCCATTGGGTCTTAGAAATCGTAAGTTCATAACCATTAACATTCCATGCATCACAAGTGGAGATCTGCATAAGCAGTAACTGTAATAAAATATGACGGAAAATCCGGCCACCTGATGTCTATTTGGCTGGAAGTCAGCTATACTAACCTATTTTGAGGCAAGTTGGTGATGATATCTGTGTAGTTGGTTTTGCCCTGTACCGTGTTTTGTGCCATAGACAAAGCAATGTTGGTGGTTAACCCTCTCTAGCAATAGATACATGCAGCCTCACAATGCTTCTTCTGTATCTCAACAGGCATGATGAATATTCCCAAAGCGCGTGAATGGGTGGAAACTGAGATTCCCAGCAAAGTTTGACTTTCATCATGGACTGCACGGTCAATTTGGAGAAGAAAAACACAGCATGTGCGATGTACCTGAGCAAGTTGATGATTTTGTATCCTCACTCCTGATGTAAAAACGACTCTACATCCATTTGTTCATGGATATCACTTACGGTGACCAGATCTTGCGAGTCTACCAAATGCGTGTTCATCATTTTCTCGGTGAAATTTTCTGTATGTTTTTCATGGTCTCCAACGATTTTGTACTACTGGAGGTGCGGAACAGCGACAGCTCCATGGATTCAGTACACCCCGTGTCTCTCTAAGGTCTGGAGATGGTGGGCTTTATCCTTGCTAGGCTGTGAATTGGTTGCCTGCTGGCTGCTCCCAGCTCTCAGAGATCTCATGACCTGTATGCACGATACGTATGTTGCATTGTCCCCCTGCTGTCTGATTCGCATCTACTGTGGGGGTGTGGGTCTGGTGCACGTTGTCCGTTGCTGAAGCATTCTGCTCTGATTTCCTCTTTACCGAGCGATGTTACCGTGCCAGGCCTTGTCATCTCTGCCTGAATTTCTCGTGCAGCCATGCGTTGCACTGCATGGCATGGCCCCTGGAGCTGGAGGTCCTGGCTATGTTTGCCGCTGCGCTACGTTCCAGTGACATCCTGTGCTGGTAGTGCCCGTCGTCGTCGCTCCATCTGCGATTCCTCTGCGTCCTCTGCTGTGTGTGCTACTGCTACGAGCTCCATGCAACATATCGTCACTCTCAGATGTTCATGTGGTAGGCATGCATCTGACTGAGCTCCATCCATGGTAGCTTTCACTATTGAGTGCTACTATTTCTCTATACCGATAGTAGTATTGACATACTGATAAACACGCAGATGCTACTTTCGGTATAGATATGCTACTTTCGGTATAAACACGCAGTATGTCAATACTACTATCGGTATAGATATGGTTGCAGCAAAGAACGGTTGTCCTGTGCCTGCTCAGGTGTGGCAGTCTTGATGGCAAACTCAATGCTGTACGCCTGTACTGGTAGTACCAAATTAGTTGAGCGCAGAAGAACGGTGGCCGTCGATGGCTATCGACTACCAGAAAGGACTTGTCGACTTGACCCAGATCTGAGATCGATGCATCGCAATGTGATGTCTTGAGCTATGGCTTTTCTTTCATGAATGAATTTCAACGGCGGCCTCCACTAGCTAGATGGAGAACGATGTGGCTTGGAAACAAACGGAAAGACACGAAGGGACAGTGAGAAAAGCAGCACCTTTGTCAGACAAAACAGTTGTCATACTAGTAGTGATATTTTCTTTGTGACTTTTGTTACTAGGAGAGATACCAAAAGGAAAAAGATCTTGACACTAGTTCGAAGTCGAATTTGAAATTCCCCTCTGTTTTCCTCCATACATTTCCTCAAACGACTTGCTCATTCAGGTCTAGGGGGTGGAGCTGGAGATAACCGGAGGGGATGTTGTCTTGTGCATGCAATGGTTTTTGACATGAGACCATGACCTGAAAGTATATAGATGGTGAAATTTGGGCTCAAAATCACGTTATTCTTGTTTTTGCGCGAGTGCAACTGCACTCCTTAGAATAAGCAATATACGTTCACATCCACCCGGTCACATACAAAAAGGGAAAACTCAAAATTACAAATGAGGAAAGCTACAGCTTATGTGCACAGTACAAATCCTAGCGTAGGTAGCTCGTCCCGATGCTACTTGGCTGAATGAATCTCCGATCTGCACGTCCAGTCAGCCGTCCACAGCACGCAGGCCTCGGCATCATCCGTTCATCCCAATCTTCGTGTCCATGGTGGCCGGGCTCGCTCTGGCCGTAGAACACGACGACGCGTGCATGCCGCGCGCATGGGTTGGCGGCTGGCCGCGCCCTCTTCTCCCCTCTCCCCATGCAGATGCAGGTGTACCCGATGCCTTCAGATGTCTAGCTAGAGCACCATCCGTATCCTGCACCCTGCGGCGTTCACGGACACAGAGTCAGCTCAGCTGCTAAGATGGTACTGGTAGCTGCTAACGAAACAGCATGCACGCGCGTGCTGGCGACTTACTTGGAGGCTGGTGCGGCGTCGTCATGGTCGTCGGTCCCGGACGCCTCGCTCTTAACCACCGACGACGACGGCCGTTTCGCCGACGCCGACGCCACCGACGGCTTCCTCGCCGCCGGCTGCACGACGGTGACGTCGCTGTTGCTCCCGGGCGGACCAAGACGCAGCTCCGCGTCGATCATCTCCAACGCCGGCGCAAATCGATCGATCAGAGACAAAATGCTCGCTGGTGGATGCACCGACGACGAACTCGCCGAGAGATGATGGACAAGAAAGAAGCAGAGAACAGCTAGGTAACATGAGAATGCTTGGCTTGCACTGCTCGTCGTCGTTCGGTTGCGTGCCTTGGAGGCACGCATATATTCCGGCGGTTGCCACTTGCCAGTAGCAGTTGCGTGCACTAGTCTAGCGACTAGCCTGCCGCGCCCGCAGATCCATGACACGTCGCCAAGCCACCTATGGCGGGTGGGTCCCTCATCCCTGCGACGGGGGGACATGGACACGGAGGCCGGGTGGGTGTGCGGCCGGGGCCCAGCCGACAGGTGGGGCCAGGAAGGTGGACCGGACCAGCAGGTCGGGGCCAGATTCCTTGCAATACCCGTTGCCTCGGGGGTGGCAGGCGCATGTGGGTGTAGGGCGCGGGACTGCGGGGCCCGGCTGTCGGTGGGCCAGGCCATGGCATGGCGCTGCTGCTGGCCTGCTGCCACCGTGCGGGGCTCACACGTGTCGCGGCTCGGCCAGTCTGGTCTGGCTGGGCTGGATGGGGCTGACCGTGGGCGCATCGCATGCAGGCGCCAGCCAGCCAGCTCATGGGCCACGTCGGCGGCGCGTGCTCCGGTACCGTGTGCGTAAACGACGATGATGGATACTGCTCGTGCATTACGCGAAGAGAGGTCGTAGCGTCGCGCCGGTAGTGGTACCGTAGATTCCCGGCTCTCAATCTCATGCATACTGGTCATGCTCGTGCATGGTACTGTAGATTCCCGGCACTCATGCAGAAGAGTTGCAGAGCTAGTCTGGAGACTTGAAACCTTGCGTTGCAATAACCGTGTAACTGATGGTGTTAAAGTCCGAAACGCGTGCTCTGTAATTATATATGTGTTCTTGATTAGTTCATCAGTGTATATATTTATTTCCATTTGGTACGATTTATTCTAACGAGGCACTTATTAGATCCCGAAGACTGGCATTTGATTCAGCTGGGGATTGCTCCTGCGTAGTCGTTAGACTGCACTGCACTACACTCCGGCCGGCAGCAACGTGTACGCCAGCTGATTGTGTTTGCGAGGAACAAAATCATCGTATATCCCGGCGGGGAACCAAGCAGATCATCATCATCATCAATTATATAAACAAAATACAATACAAGCATCAACAAGCAAAGCAATGTTGCAGCAGAATCGCTCCTCGTATCACGCCCATATGCCCGCGCGACGAGCAGCAATGCACGGATTGATCAATACGGCCACGCCACGCAAGTCGATCGCGAGAGATGCGAGATGCCGATCGACGGGGAATAATATGCGCTAGCAGCTTATCTGCTGCAATGGCTGCGTGCATGCTCGGGGGCACGGCCATGGCATGGCATGGCCCAACGGCGAGAGCATGCACCAACCAACCAAGCAACCGCACGCAAAGAGAAATCATGCAACGCACGCGCGCGCGCACACGCACATGCATGTCGCGAGCTGCTGGATCGGTATAGGATAAATGAGCTAGCACATGCATGTCGCGCGCGCACACCCAAACCAAGCAACCGCACGCAAATGAGCAAAGCCCAGCCCGAAGGACGACGACGCCAACGCAATGCAAGCGCACACCGGCAGCGCGGCAGCGGAAGGAGTAGCGGACTAGACATGCTTTCGATGGCTGCCCGGCCGGTTGGTGCCGCGCTGTCCCCTCTTGACAAGGAACCAACACGAGCGCGCGCGCACGCATCCATCCCCGGCTGTCCCTGTCCTCCCCCCTCGTGCCGTCGTTGCCGTGCCGTCCATGCAAATCCTCCCGCGCTGTGCGCGGCCACACACCGCACAGCGATTGATCTGGCCATAATGGGTCTCGGTCGACGGTCGGTTCCCAGTAGGTGCGCCGCGCCGTAGCACAGCACCGGAAATGGACCAGACACTACTACACAAAGAACTTTCGTGATGGACGAAAACCATTTTTAGCAGCGGGCAAAGACGTCTGCCACGGATGGAAGGTCACGGTTACTCGTGGCCTCACCGTGGCGGGTGCCTGTGCCCGCTGCGGAAAATCCATTTACCGCAGCGGGTTGAAAAAAAAAACAAAAAACCCAATAACCATGGATAGGCCCGTCATGGGCCCGCCGAGCCCATCCAGGGCTGCGTCGCCGCCGTTGCCGAATCCGCCGCTGATCGGCCGCCTAGAAGCTCGAGGGAGACTGGTTCCTCTGCCATGCCCAGCGTCGCGTGGTGAGAGCTCCGTCGGTGAGCCGTTCGCAGCGATGGAACCCTAGCGCCGTCGGACTGCACGTCGTCGCGGCTCCTTCACGGGATCTAGAAAGGGGCAGGAAGAAGAGTGAAATGAGTGAAAAAGAGAGAGGGAGACGGGAGGAAGAGGAGCAGCACGCGGCGTACCTCATGTCGACACGAAGCGGGATCCGCTGGTTCTGGAGGTGGTGGAGCTCGCCGGCCGGAGTTCCTCGATTCGGGCCCCCGCTGCCATGGCAGCCGGCCCTCGCGCTCCGCCAGCGGTTGGAGAGGGAGGCGACTGGAGAGAGAGGAAGTGGAGGGCGCGTGGAGGCTCTGCTCGGCCGGAGTGGGAGAGGAAGAGGAGAGGCGCGTGGAGGAAGAGGAGAGGCGCGTCTGGGGAGAGAGAGGAGAGGCGCGTCTGGGGTACTCGCGAGAGAGAGGAGATGGCTGCGTCTGGGAGGAAACCCTAAGGCCTTGTTTATATATGGCAACGGCTATTGGGCCTCGCCTTTGGGCTGGTTGGGCTTTGGCCCTTCCGTGGCGGGCCTCTTAGTACGCCCGCTGTGGACAGCAGGCATCTTAAAAGGCCTGCCACGATAAATCAATTAACCGTGGCGGGCGAAAATAACCGCTGCGATAAAAAAAAGGCCCGTCACGGTAAATCATGGGATTTACCGTGACGGAAAAAAAAAATGCCCGCCACAGAGTGGTTTTGGCCAAGGTCACAGAAGTTTATTTCTGTAGGGGACGAACTCGCTGTCAGCCTGTCACGCCCGCATGCCCACGCCCGCGCACACGCCCCGGCCCACGCACACTGTCGTCGTCGGCGGCGACCATCTGTGTTGCATGCATTGCATTTTTTGGCGACGTTTGATTGTTCATTTGGTCGGTGTGTGTGTGGGTCTGTCTCGATCGGCAGGCAGCAGCCAGGCATGTGCAGCGAAGTGTGCAGTGTGCGAGAGAGGGATAGATGCCTGCAAGGCATATGCCAATGCGTGCGACCTGTCCGTGTCCACCGCGAGCGCCACGGTCGATCGATCGCGAGAGGATCGGATGGTGGGGTTCCCTACCGGCACGGCAAGGTATACTCGAGTTGCTAGCTGCAGCTGCGTGCTCCCCGGATCGGGGGTATAATGCGATGAGCAACTTGCGATCGATTAATGCACAGGGCAGAGCGTGCAACTTGGAGAAGGTTCGTTCGTTACGCGCGCGCGTCCAGTCGATCGTCTCCATCGTCGGCTGGAATCGCGAGGTGATGTGCCGTGCCAGCAAGTTTCTAGTCGATCATTCTTCAGCTTGAAGATTCTCGAAGAATTTCCCACCTGATGTGACCAACCTACCAAGTGGCCAATTCTCATGCTGTCACATGTTATCAATGATTTTTATCATAAAAAAAACATGATTTATTAGAGATGACATCAGTAAACTCATGAACCCGAACCTACTCCTAGGTCACTATATATTTATTTTTCGTACAAGTAAAATGCACCGGTGGTCTTTAGACTTGGGACGATGTGTCATCTATATCGACAATTCCTTTTTTTAACACTTGTCTCGGATTACATCGCTGGTTGATTGGCCATCTTACGTGACATGTTGATTCAACGTTCACGTGACTTTAGTAACATGCATCTTAGTGCTACCACAGGTTGGAAAGCTCCGTTGACACCTTTCGGTGTAACTACCGCCACACATCATGCCCACAAACTAAACTCTAGACCTCTCAATGCACTACAAGAAATTCTTTTCCTGGCTTCTCAAATTAAGTGAAATAATTTTCATCGTATAAGTGAAGTTAACGACCTTTGAAATTCCAATCCGATACAAATAATAAAGCCCATAATTATATACCATAGAGTTTATTAATTTATTAAATATATTTAAATAGACCTAACCCATAATAAATCCAACAATCCCCATCAAACTTTAGAATTTGTAATGATGAAGCATCAGACACACAATCCTTTGATATACCACTGTTTTTGATGGAGACTGTTAAGTTAAACATCCACCTAGAGCAAGAGTTTCACTCAGCCATAACTGAACAATGGACTAAACCTTGAATTGACAGAATCTGGGATGAGATTACTGTGACAGAACCGACCAATTTATTAGAGCACAAGCACATAATTCGCCATTGATTCAACAAATCATATGATTGAGACCTAATAAACCCGATAGTCCGTGAAATCTCGAAGGATTTCAAACTTTTCCGACACGACCAAGATCGTAATAGTTTAGCATTCCCATTCACAAGCACCAAGTTTAAAACATCATCGGAGTACGAAATAGAGTTATTACAAACCAGTTTAAAGACTCAAAGTAGCGGAGGCGATTTAAGTTCAAATACCACACACACACATTTGAAATACAGTGCTAGGTCCTTGGTCCACATCCAGCAAAAGCATCAAGTAGAGAAGAGTGACCATGCCCAAGGTCTAATCATCTCCCAAGGTGGGATAGAAACAGTTTTGACAATAGCCATAAAGCATCTCACCATCTGCAAAAACATGGGAAATAAAACCCTGAGTACGAGGATGTACTCAGCTAGACTTACCCGTCATAAACTAAAAATAAGTGACTCCAAGGAGTATGCAAGGCTGTATAAGTAGGATAGCTGACTCATTTAATTGCGAAAAAGCTTGCATTAAGAAACAATTAATAAGAACCTTCTAGCAATGTATTTTAATCTGAATTACCTTGTCATGCTACATTAGCACCTGTACTAAACAAGCATGGTAATAATTAATCAACAATAAAGTAACCAATTCCGGTTGAGTATCTTTCAATCTCAGCAGCTCAACCATCTCATCTCTTGTTCAAGTTCTTACTACGATGCCGCTGCTCAAGTCAAGTGTTCACTGTCCAGGAACGATGCCGATTATAATCGATTACTAACCAGCTGGCGGGTACTCCTCACACAAACCACACTCACCAGCCACGGTGAGCTACAGGTCACCGACATCCAATTCGGGAAAAGCACGAGATCAACAGGTACCGTCGCATTCGGGCACCGTCCGGCTGCCAGCAGGGCGCACCATGCTATATCCAGGCCTTACAACCGCGTAACCCGTGGTCCCCCATCTTCACCAATGCAATGCGTACAGCAGGTCGACTCTCGGCCCAAATCAAAATTAGGCTTCGCGATCGGAACGACTTATCCTTCCAGCTAAATGTGAGGCATAAATTCAATATGACTTGAGGACGTACAACGGACGGGGTCCTAGTTCGACACAGACGGGATAAACCACATTGGACCTCCAGTTCATTCTCAACTCCAATCCCGCCCGTTCTCGATTTATTATCTCCACATGGTTATCCAAGATAACAATGTATTTAACCATTCCGAGTTACCACCTATAACTCGCGGATGACAGGAAATCACCCGACTTCTACCGATCTAGTTAAGCAGGGCTAAGCAAATAATCGTACCTGAACCTAATAGGGTTAAAGTATAACAGTTGCAAGGAATATAAGTAATGCAGCAACGGTATAAAATAACGCCTATAACTTAATACATCAAACAAGTAAAGGACTCAAGTTAGATATTTTGCAAACCACAGGGAGAATGCTCCGGGGCTTGCCTTTCAGGAAAGAACTTGGCTGGTGGTCGGGACACTCCAGAAGATCAACTTCGGGATCCTCTTCTGCTGCTACTTCCCGAACCAAAGCTTCCTGCTGGCCTTCCTCTGCTTGTGCTCCGGAAACTACCGTTTCGAGCTCTGACGATCCTGTATGATGCATAGTGCGTATGAGTACCGTGCATACATATAAATACAATGTGATGGTGATGGTAAATGAATGCTCAGCTAAGATGAATGATATGATATTTGAAAACATGTATGATAAGCACATGTCATCTGCATTCTCTTCTACCGACAAATCTCCAAATAGGCCTCGCATTACAATTTACTCGCACACTATAAGAAATTATAAACAACCATTGTTTTGCACACTACACTCTACTAAACCACAACCAAAAGCAGATCATACATATCATGTATAGCATAAAAAGCATTTTTACACACATGAAATGATAACTCTAAAGCATTATTTATAATTAAAAGAAATCAGGGTAAAACTACAACATGACTTTAGACTACTCAAAAAATTCTATAAAAATTACAAAAGCTTAATCATACCAAATAAAGACTACCATAAAAATTTCAAGTCAAAACAGTAAGTACTTTATCCTACACAAAAATGACAAGGCAGCATAATTCTAGGGGCATAAAATACTTTGTACATAAAAGTATGTCAAACAAAAGATCTCAGAACATCATTAGCTCTAGATTGACATAAAAACACTCTCCAAAAAGTTTCATGCACAAATTCCTTATATATTATTTATTATGAATTATTTATCATCACATGAAAATAGGCACCATAACTAGACAGATCAAACTTTCCATATGACATAC
>CM041628.1:61960579-62036210 GCA_023333625.1 Bothriochloa decipiens
AAAATAGGCACCATAACTAGACAGATCAAACTTTCCATATGACATACCCTCATAACATTTTTCACAGATAGAGCATGACATAAGAAGACTAACAAACTTGGTCTCACATTTTTCTGAGCAACAGAGAATTACTTATGCATTTCCTAAGATAAAAGCAATTAATAGAGATAAATAAAGCTATACATAAAAGTATCACAAATTTCATGTTTCATATTTTTCATGCATAGATCATCTCATAAGAAAAATACTGCAAGTTGAACCAACTCATTTGGATGAAAAATGAGCAAGTTATGAATTTTCAAAGTTTAAACTGAAATCTGAAATCATTTCTAGAAAAGAAAAAGAAAAAAGCACTTTACACCGGGGACCCTGAGGTTTCCAGAAACTAACCGAGCCCTAATAGGTAAATCTCTGTGTCTGGCAATCTTGCACCAAGAACCCTAGGTTTTCCTACATTCTAACCCGATGTCCCTGCACAGGAAAGGGAGAGGACGACGGCGTCGGCGCGGGCTCGCCGGCGGCTACCGGGGTTCTCCGGCCACTCTGACCCTAGGGATAGCACGAGGGGGATGGCGCGTGTCGATTGCGGGGCGAATCGCGGTCGGAGCGAAGCCGAGGCGGCTCGGGCCACGTGCGCAGGCGGATGGCGGCGCACTCAAAATTCCGGCGAGGGCCGACCCGCACGGGCCTCATGAACTAGGGCTACAGCTGCTACTCGACGAGATGCACCTAAAGCTCGAGACAGAGAGAAGAATCGTCGGCCGAATCGACCGGGACACGGCGGCGGCGGTCACGGGCTCACCGGCCGCGGAGAAGAAACCCTCGATTGGGGGTCTTACCCTCGACGAGGACGGTTGATAGGGGGCTCACAAGCTAGAGCACGTCGAGGCGGGTCTGGTGACGCACTTGGAGAAGAAAATGCACGGCGGGGTGGCTCAGCGACGGCGAGCTCAGCCGGCGGCGGCGACGGCGGGTTCGCGGAGCTGATGAAGGAGGCAGGGAGAGATGAAATTGAAGGGGGGACACAGAGAAGGAAGCAGCCGCGGTCGCTTTAACACGGTCGGGACGGGCGCTGCCGCCTCGGACCGCCGGTCGACGCACGCCACGCGGAGCGCGCGGGCTGGGCGACATGGGCGGTGGCCGGACATTTCCCTGACGGCCAGGAAACAACCGTCACCGAAAAGCTATTTTCATGAATATAAAATAAACTTTGCTGCTTAATAACTCTTAAACTAAGCCGAATTAGCAAAAACTCAAAATATATGAAATGTAGATTTTGAAGAGTAGAACATTTCATCTTAAAGAAGTTTTACCAGATTCTGCATATATTTTGAAATACAAAAATCCAAATAAAACACCTTTTAAAAATTCCCAAAATAGAAAATCAGCCCCCAATTCTGCCCTTTTTCAACATTTTTGAACACCTTCCAAGCATTTTCATGAAAAGTGGTAAAAACAAATTTTGTTCCTTATAAAATTCTCTACAAACTTCATTTAGGGTGCACACACATGCAAGCACTCTAGCTACCACTTTCAATTCAGTCAAACAAAACTACTTTCATGGTCCACCTTGGTCAACCATGACAACAAAGCTTAATTAGCCAAAACCATGAACATAAACCTAGGTTCATTTGGTGTCCTAAACATGCCTAGGTTACCTTAGGGGTCATCAAACACTAAACACTCATACCACTTACTCAATTCATGTGAAAGGCAGGCATAATTTGAATAACCAAGCATGATACATGAAATGACAATCAATCTTTTCATTAATGCCATGCATAATGATGCTTATGCTTAAGAATGCAAGTGATTATGCATGCTTAACACCAGAGTGTTACAATTACTCAAGTCCTTTACTGATACTAGGCTACAAAAGGCATCCTGCTGTTTTGAAGCATATAAGTCACACTTCAGTGCCTTTCATGAGTATTTATGGATTACTCAAATTCGACTAGCAGTCTAACTCACATAGGTATACTCCTCAAAAGATGTTTTGTAGGACAACATCTCACCTTTATAAGACTCTTGGAATACATTAAGGTAAATACCATCCTGCCTTATAGATAGAAAAGATGTGCATCAGAAATGAGTCAAGAAAGGGATCTTTCCTCTCAATCTACTACTAGCTTGTTTCAACACTCTACTTCACGGGATCTCTGATCACACAGAGCAGGTTACCACCACAGTAGATTTCACGTGGGTCTCATACCGATTTCTCTCGATGCACTTTCTATCACATTGCGTGACAGACCCTTAGTGAATTGATCTGCCAGATTATTCAACGTGTGGACATAATCCACCGTTATAACTCCTATGATTTTCAACTTTCTAACAGATTTTAGTCTTCTCTTAACATGCCTTGTAGACTTCAAGTTATTCCTGGAACTGTTGACCTTTGTAATCACAGTCTGGTTGTCACAGTTCATGGAGATAGCCGGTATCGGTTTTTGAACTACCGGTAAATCCAATAGGAAATCACGTAGCCACTCGGCCCTAGCCCCAACAGTGTCTAATGTTGTGAGTTCTGCTTCCATTGTAGACTTCGTTAAGATAGTCTGTTTGCAAGATTTCTAGAAAACAGTGCCACCTCCAAGCAAGAACACATATCCGCTCATGGCATAAAGCTCATCAGCATCCTTCCAGCGCTCTAGGGTTCCCAGTATAATGAATATTGTATGTCATAGTACCTTTCAGATAACGCAACGCTCTCTCAAGAGCACGCCAGTGATCATCTCTTAGTTTTGATACAAACCGGCTTAGCTTGCTCACAGCATAAGAGATGTCATGCCTTGTTGCACTCGCAAGGTGCATGAGTGAACCAATAGAGTGAGGTGAGGTGTCGTGGGGCATCCTCGCTCGAACGGTGAGGTGGATATAAGGTGGAGAGCGAGGCTCGCCTATAGAGGCTGCAGAGGCACACATGAATTACTTACGAATTGTGAAACTTTTTGGTTCTGTTTAAAACTATCAATTGAATGAGAGTGCAACAAAGGTAGTTGGTTTCATTTCTGTCAATAATAACGACATGAGCAATAAAGTGTCATAATCAAAATTTTGGACCAAGTCATGTATAATGGCCTCTTTATTAATTGCATGTGTAGGTAGTATAACATGATATTCTAGGTTGATTTTTGGAAAAGGATGTATAGTGACTGTGGCATACAGTTTACTTGATATGTTGAGAACACTTGAATTTTAATTACCTTGATTTTTTCTTAAAAAACATTATAGGTCGGTCGTATGCACCACATGGTGTGTGGTGAAGCTGTAGTCTTGATGCATGTACGTCCAGAGGTACGGCATCGGCATGGAGGCAGCCAGGCCCCGTCTCAAAGGCGGCTTGACTGATCCGGGCCCGGGGCCCCGATGCGGTCGCCGGGCCGCGACGACCGGGCAGGCAACGAGCGCACTTGCACGCTCGTAACGTAATTGGCGAAGCCCCCACGTACCCGGCCCCAGTGGCCCGGTGCGTGCTGCACGGCACGGCCTCGTGGAGAGACCTCGATGCAAAAGCCACCAGCTGCGCCGCCAGGTCAATATGGGCGAAGGCAAAGCTGGGCCGTGCACGTGCCCGTGTCCCGTGCGTCGTCTTCGTGCCTACGCGCATGCACCTGCCCTCTTTACTCGGCTGCCGGCTTTCTCCCCGGCCCCGGCCAGGGCCATCCCGGCCCACGGGACGATCGAGCTAGCTCACGAGCACGGACACGCCCACCGCGTACGTGTCGCCGGATGGGTTCCGCCTCCGGCCGCGCGCGACCGACCCGGCGTGGGCGTGCCGTGGGTGCCCTCCGGGTCCCGGCCGGTCCTAGCGTACCACGCCTGCGTACGTTAATTCTGGTCTGACCTGCCGATGATAGAGCTACGACGTGTGGTGCATGCGCGCGTCCTCCGTAGGTTCCGCGACGGCGAGCGCGTCCCGTCCTCTGGTCCGGCCCACGGCCACGTCAAAGTTGCCGCGTTCCGCCCCCGATCTCCACCGCTGCCCCAGCGACACCGACGCTTCAGGACGTTGCGTTCTTGCTTGGCCTTCCCCTCGCTGGCGATGCTGTTGGGCCAGTCGACAGACTTCATGATTGGTGAGATCACATTATGGCCCGCTTCGGCCACGTGCAGCATCACCCTGCACTTCCAGCTATGAGCAGCCTCCCTCCGTACACGACCATGGGCCCGTCGCAGCAGTGGCTCATGCAGTTTACCGTAAGGCCTATTTGAAAAGAATTTTATCAATTTGTAGTTCTACTCAACTTTATTAACTGTATCTTTTTCAATCCGATCAGTTACACCCAGAGGCTGACGTGTACTCTATGCGACGGAGCTTGGAGGCCTACTTGTTGTGGCTTTTTGGCTGGGTCATGTTCACCAGTAGCGCGGGACATGCCGTCAACAAGGTCATGATCCCCTACGCGCGCGCGATCGCTGATGCTGACGAGGGAGCAGTGCCACAGTGGAGGTGGGGATCCGCAGTACTAGCGGCGACGTACAGGGGGCTTTGCGAAGCGTGTACCAAGATAGAAACAGGTTTTTTGCTCACTGGTTGCCCCCTCCTTCTACAGCTATGGGCAGCTGAATGGTTCGCGATTGGTCGACCTGTGGTGGATCACACCGCCTACGAGGATGACCTGTACTTGCAGCATCCGCCCAAGGACTTCCCCACCATGGGTACAGTCTGGTGCCGTCGTCAGGTTCGTGTTCCTAGCTGACGTATATAGTTAATTCGTATCGTACCTTCTAACCTATTGATTGTTATATTTCTGTGACGATGGGCACATGTGCAGGTCACGCGGTCGTACAACGAGTTTATGCTGGAGTTCGACAGGATACAGCTGACTGACGTGATCTGGGAGCCTTACAGCCAGGAGGCTATCCACGCACGAGCTCCCCTTGGGCTGTCCATGTTGTGCACACGTGACCAGGCCTTCTGGCTGACGCTCCGACCGATGGTGTTTGACATATTCGTCGAACCGCACTGCCTAGGGCGTGTTTTACGCCAGTTCGGTCTCATGCAGCCGTCCCCTGCCCCTATCATCCGTACCGTCCCTGCAGATGCTCACAGGTAAGTACTACTAACAACTGACTTTGAAAAATTAATCGCAATAGATATGTCTTAATCAAATTTGTGTTCAGGCTGACTCGGAGGGGACAGGTCGGCGGCAACTTATGGGTTCCACATCTGCAGCCATACGTGGACGACTGGTTGCTTGCCACAGAGGACGTCGTTGAGGAGTACCGCCCCCACACCGAGGACTCGTACATGAACTACCTCCGGTGGTACCAGCCTCGTACCCGCACACGTGTCACCTTCGTTCCTCCGGAGCAGCAGCCACACGTCGTCGCCGTGGGTGACGCTTACCCTACGCACCGTGATCAGGATTACTTCCACGCCGTGAGTACTTAAATCTCTCATATATATCAGTAGTTCATTACGTATATCTTTCATCTAACTTAAAACTGAAATTAGGTCAACGGTGCGCAACTACTTTACACGGAGGTTGACTCCGTGTGCCGCCGCTTGGAGGGTGGCTTGGCGTTGATAGTGGACGAGCAGTGCACCTCGTACACGCGGATGCATACGACGCTTAGATCCGTGCTGAGGGCTCTGACTTGTTGGACCTCCGACGCAGCGCCTCGAATTCCTGCACCGGCACCCGCAGCACGTCCTCCTGCACCCCAGACCAGAGGTAACTCCGTGTACCCCACCTCGTCTACCTATGTTTTTCCAATCTGGATGACTGTGTGACTTACGATGACACCTTTCACAATGTTCTCTACGCCGTACCTTCGTTCCTCCGGAGCGGGGTCCTCGGTGCACGGAGCAGAGGCATCCAGGCACTTCACTCATGCTCCACCCAGCGCATCGGCCCATGGTGAGGGTTCCTCCACTCAGGGAGCAGCCTGGGGAGCCTGTCCTTTGCCCCAAAGAGTGGGTACCTCCTCTCAGGGAGCAGCTTGGGGAGTCTGGCCTTCGCCCCATGGAGTGGGTACCTCCGCGCAGGGAGCAGCTTCGACGTCGGCCCAGGGAGCCGGCACCTCGTCGCGGACCTACCGACTACCTAATGACCCCCCACTGACGCACCGATCAGCGACGAGGAGGTCGAGATTGGCCCGTCATAGCTTGCAGGAGCACCTCCGCCCTACACGCAGGAGTTATCACAGATGACTCCAGTACAGCACGTCCATGCGACTCGAGGTGTTCCACCGGATCGCCACACCTACTCATCAGGGCACGTGTGACCGAGGAGGCCGAAGAGGGGTAGGGGGCAGGGGCAGGGACAGGCTCGGGGACAGTAGTACCCTGTATGATGTAATTACTATCTTGATGTATGATACGCATTTTCCTTTTGTCAAAATTTATCTTTTGTTATATTCTTCGTTTCCCGTCGGGGCCCTGGCGTATTGTGACGATTCTTTTGAGTACTATATCTAGAAATCTCCATTGGTTCCTTATTCGTACCCTTTTGAACACAACTAATACATTCCAAAATTATAGGTCTGCTAGGGCGATGAGCTACTAATCCAAATTCATCTAACAAAACGGCCCTAATAATCCGAAACATAACCAGGAAGCAAGTCTTTATCTTCAGAACCACTATCCGCTCCCACAAACTCATTGGTATGGCTACGCTCAGCTGCGTTGGCCTCTTCTTCCTTTTTTTGTAGTAAACGGCCTCCAAGTCATCGAGGGGCTTGGGTGAACGCTTCATCATACTCCTCTTCTTCCTTTTTTTGTAGTAAGCGGCCTCCAAGTCATCGAGGGCTTGGGTGAATGCTTCATCATACTCCTCATCCTCGTCGTTCATCGGCATCTCCGCCTCCGCCATCTTCTGCTTCATCTTCGCATCAGCACTCCTCTTTTCGGCCTCCTCCATCTTCTCCCTCGCATGCAAGGATGCTTCCTCTTCTCTCTTCTTTTTCCATGCATCACAATCTTTCTTCCACCGAGCAGCACTTGGGGTTTGGACACACAATCGTCGGGCATAGTCAACCTGCGCTCGCTTTCGCATCTTAATGTAGTTGTCCACAAGCTGAGTACCAGACCTGAACTTCAGGTCCATTAGTTGCTTTTGCTTCAGTGTATCCATGTATTCCCTGCGGTCTTCACCATGGGCAAAAACCTCCCACTTGCATTTCCTAAGGCTCTGTGATCGAACGAAACAATTTAAAGTCAGCAAATACAAAAAGTTTGGATATCAAGTGAGCAACAAGTGGAACAAAAGGACCTCATCGTAATCAACCATATGGCCGCACCAATAGCCTATTCCAAGCTCCGATGGTAGTAGGCCATACTGCGCTTCGACACCACATTTGCATAACACAGGAGGCTTGGGGGTAACCACTTTTCTCTTCTTGTGCACCTTCGGCTCGGGCCATTTGTTCTTTGGACCCCACAGCCACTCCCTGAAGTTACACTTTCGCAACAAGGTATACCCACCCTACAATGTAAAATGTTAGTACATGCACAAATACTAAGAAAGCCATGACCGCATACAATTTGCACTTACTCCGATGGGGTTAGGACATTCGAACTCGTTAGGCCTATCTGAACTTATTACAGAATAATCTCCGTATTTGCAATGAGGCAGAGATTCAAGCCGTCTCAATTAGGCTATTTTCTTCTCCTCGTCTATCATTGGGGGGGCTCAGGGGGAGGTGCCACCCACCGCTCGAATTGATCGGGTGGATTATGCTTCCCTTTCCACCATTCGTCAAACTGGAGATACCTTAGGTCGAATTTGTCTGGACCGTCAATCCACTGAAAGAAAAAGCACCGCTCATGGCCTACAAAACATGATTGCTAACGACATTGTTAGAGATGCAAGAGCTGCAATTACTAGCATTGAATAAAGACGCAGTGACAGAGGTGCAATTACTTACATTGAATCCACCGCATGTGTAGTAGCAACGGGCAGCTGTGTCCTCATGGCGAGATTGGCCAATATCAGCCGGTTCTCCACAGTCACAATTTGGGACAGGGACTGCAGGAGGAACAGGAGTATCCTTGCTAGACACGTCGGGATACAATTCTCTAGGGCGACCTCGTTTTTTCCAAAACTCCATCCGCCACAAGTTTTGCATATCTATTTAGAGAAAATACGATATTCGTCATATTTCAAATCATGCAATCCATTGTTTAAAGCATAGCATAAACATCATTATTCCTAAACCCTACACCCTAAACCCTAAACATATCTATTCAGAGAAAATATGATATTCGTCACATTTCAAATCATGCAATCCATTGTTTAAAGCATAGCATAAACATCATTATTCCTAAACCCTAAATATATCTATTCAGAGAAAATATGATATTTGTCACATTTCAAATCATGCAATCCATTGTTTAAAGCATAGAAGAAACATCATTATTTCTAACATGAACTGCAATGCTCTAACATCATTATTTATAGATCTAGTATACATACTACTCACAGATCTACCCAGAGTCAACTAAAAACTAAACAACTCTAGTGCACATTATATTTTACTAATGCATAGCAACAGACTTGTAATGTATGAGAAACTTACCTAAAAATCGAGGTCTCAAACTGACAGGGCTTCGTCGTTTACTTCCTTCCCCTCCCTCCTCTCCTCTTTCTTTTTTTCTAGAAAATTTAGTGAATATAATGAAAATCTGAAGATGGGGGCTAGGTATATATAGGCGGAGCCTAAAAAACGCCCACACAGTGGGCGTTTTTTGGCTGCTCCGAGGCCCGCCCGCAAAACAGCGCGCACTTTTGCAGGCGGCCCCCTCCCAAAAAATGCCCACGCAGTGGGCGTTTTTTGGACGCCAGGGGGCCGCCCGCAAAAGCCGGCACCGGCGGCGGCCGGCCCTGTGCCACGTCACATATAACGCCCACACAGTGGGCGTTTTTTAAAAAACGCCCACTGTGGGCGACTAGCTCTGTCATATTTTGAAACAAAAAATTAAAATTGTAAAAAAAAATTTAAAAAAATTAAAAATAAAAAAAATTTCAGTGGCAGTGCAGGTTCAGGAAGAGGTGCAGCACTCTTGTTGTTGCTTGGGCCAAAACCAAGGCCTTTGATGTAGTTCTGCAGGAGGGTGCCTGATTTGGGCCTGGAGCTAGTATGGTTCCGCCTCCTTGCAAACTGTCCTCTTTGTTGCATTCCAATGGTTCTTTATGGAGTTCTCTGTCCTACCAGGTAGCCGCTTAGCTATCTCTGCCCATCTGTTGCCCACTTCCTTGTGTGCTTGTATCAGAATCATGTCTTCTTCGTCACTCCAAATGTCTTTCTGCATGCATTTGAGGTTCCATAAATAAAAGATGGTTAATGGATGAATGAATTGTATTGTCCAGACATTATCGTTATGTCATTAGCCTTTTTGAGTCGTTAAACACCTCTGAAAACATAGAAACCTGAATGGCCGTTTTCAAGCATTGAATTTCTTGAGTTTCCCCTATTTTATTTTTAAAAATTTTCCCAATTACTAATGGCGATTGGCCAACCCCGCAGATTTCATTTTTCATTTATTTATTTATTTTTGAGAGAGAGAGAGACTGGGAGGGGGGTTTCTCATTGTTGTGACCATCTGTAATTCAGTTTTTTGAACTTGTTACACGATGTCAAGCTAAAAAGTATTACTTCTTGTTTAACTACTTGAAAAAAGTATAACTAATACTCCCAAATAATAATGTACTTTAATGTGAATACTTATTTGAGTGTATACAAACCCAAAATACAGGGGAAAAATTCGGTGCATACGGTATGCACCATAGTAACAAGCGACTTCTCTCCCGTGTTCCTATCTCTCTGGTTAATCTCAATCCCAGTCTTCTCTCAGGCACTCAACGCATCTAATTCACAAAAAAAAAAGTTACTAAGGCTGACTAGTAACTCCTAGAATTTACTATTCCACAAAAAAAAAAACTCCTAGAATTTACTGCGCCCGTAATGCATGTTTGACCTATGACCGTTCTAATATTACTACAGTAAATGTACTAAGATCAAAAAAAAAATCAGAGAATGGGCCAAACAAATAAAGAAATGTCCAGAACTGCAACACGGTAAATACTAATCCCTTCGTTTAGGATTCAATAAAGTCAGACTTCATAAATAAGTTTGACCAACAATTATTCAAAATATGTGCATGCTTTGCAGATAAAATTTGTATCACACTAGATTCAAATTCTATATAAATATCTTCTAGAAACAGATTGATTTTGTAGCAATTGATGATATATTTTAAGATGGTCAAATTACACTTCTAAAGACTTTTCCAAATTCTAATGTGGCTTGTAAAAAGAAGCACTGGGAGTATTATATAATTGATAAGAATGCATAGTTTGCTACATGTTGAGAAGCAACAGAATAGTATTGGCGTTGAACTGAAGGATGTGCTCAGAAACGAAAAATGTTGAACTGATTAAGGAAGAAGTTTACCTTGATGTTTGGCCTCAAATGGTTGTGCCATCTCTCTCTGCATTGCTTTCCCACTCTTCCTGGTAGCAGCTGTGCTATGTAAGACCACTTCCTTAGTCCAAATTGTTCCACAAATTTTACCGGCTTTCTGTTAAATTTTCCAAGAATGAACTCAGTGATAGATGAGAGAGAGCAATATATTCATGAATTACAGTAAACAGTAGATAACTTCTACTTTTAGGAGGAAAAAGGAAGAAAATACTGATAGATTTTAACTTTTACCTATCTTCCGCTGGTGTCCACTGCCCTTTCACAACATTGACTTTCTTCACTACAGAGGTCTTCTTTCTTGGCAGAAACCTGCCATTCATTCATCTCATATGCCTTATACGATCCAAGGCCACTATCCATGAGATGAGAAACCTCAGTTTTGGGAGTCAGCAGAGGCAGTTGAGATCCACCTCTATGACCGAACGATGAAGCATGGTTGAACATGGGCTTCTTGATCTCTGTTTCTGCAAAGAACTGGTGTCCAAGGTCGTTGAAGGTTGCAGACCTATAGTCCCCAATAGCTTCAAATGGATGATGATCAACAGGATGAAGCTCATAGCGTCCATTTTGCTGCATGTACGAATCAAATGGCAGGTAACTACTAATCCCCGTGTGGGGCTGAAAGCAACTGGAATCCATGGCCATCTCAGAAGCTATAGAGAGATCGAGTAGCAAGATTGTTATCTTCTGGCTGCTGCATGTCTCAGAAAGGGGAATTGTACGTACTACTACTATATAGAGTCCAAGGCAAGACTTGTTCCCTTCAACACAACAACTTAATGAAATCTTATTTACTATCACTAATTCTTAACGACTTCTTGTATTCCATGGTAAGAGGTAATAAAGTGCCCTTTAATCTCAAACTTGGCACACACACATCCTTTGACCATCTTACTGCTACAGATATGGCTAATGGTACAGTATACTCCTACATCTGATAAAGCGCATGCCATCTAATGACACACAATTCAGATGCTACGTTGTGAGACGGTGAAGTGTACAACTCATCTGCAGTATGAAGGTTAAGGCATGCACAATTGGAAAAAAATATTTTGTACATGCTATCAAAAGAAACATACGGAATCGTTTGAAGTTGGTAGCCAAACCTGGAGCTGGCGACAGGATTAGGACTGCACTTGCCTGATTATGTGTTTACAGACGAGGGCTCCAGTAATTTTCGGCGCCGTCGGCTTTGTATCCGCAAGAGGATCACTGCGGAGTGCGGCGACCGTCGAGCCTCAGGCGTGCGGATGAGAGGACCTATGTAGGTGTCAGTGTGTCACCGGCTCACCGCCCTGCCGGTACCGATACTCATCAACAGTCAAGGGGGCTCTCTGGGCACTTGGGCAGCTGGCCGACGGTCACTATGGGCCTCAAGAGGCTGTGTCGATCTGGGCCAGGTGTACTATGGGCCTCAAAACCCTGCGTAGTTCTAGGTCCAAATTTTTTTTTGTCAGAAAAAAGAAAATTTCTCCGAGTTTTTCCTCACTCGTCTATAAGACTGGATTTTAATCTCCAAATAGAACTTTTAAAATTATGATTTTTTTATACATTTTACATGGTTTTATTCATCTCGCATTCCGTGAGGGATACATGGAACTTCACTCATAGTCCAGAAAGATAAATCTGAAAACAAATATTTTCCTTTATATAATATTTTATATATTTAAGGCATATATACACCACATAGTTTGTTGGAAGAATAATAGAAGATTAAAAACTCTCGGCGTGATTGTTTGAAACGCAAAACCATTTCTCTGGCTCGGCCCCAAAAATGGTTCGTTTTGACGAAATATAGATATAGAGAAATTTCAAGGGACTTTTTCTGAACAGTTTTAACCCGATTGGCGGAGACGGCGTCACGGGCTCACGGCGAGCTCTGACCGCTTGAGCGTGACGCCAAGTGGGAAAGGCACCGTAACCGCTACGCGTCGTCACTCTCGCGGTCTCGCCTCGTCCGCCCGTCCGTCCGTCCCCACCCAAAAGGCCAAAGCCCCCAAAGCGCTCGGCGCACTGTCGTTGTCGCGCGGCCGAGGAAATCGAAGCTGCGAGCGACGCGATCGAGCGCGACGCGGGTGAGAGAGCCGTGAGGGAGGGGCATCTCTGCCTCTAAGGCTGGCGGGCATGGAGAGCGGCCCCGTGCTCGCCTGCGAGGCGCCAACCGCCGGCGCCGAAGTCGAAGCCGCGGCGCCTGGAGCGGGAGGGGACGGAGAAGGAGCCGGGGACGACGTGGTGATGCTGAGGCGGTCGGCGCTCGCGGCGTGCCTCACGTGCCCGCTCTGCGGCCGCCTCCTCCGCGACGCCGCCACCATCACCGAGTGCCTCCACACCTGTGAGTAGTAACTCCGCCGCTCTGCCAACCTTTCAGTAACTGGCGTGCATAGGACGTCTGCTCTGCTCGGGTCCTGTAGCTCGCTCAAAACCATTTTTTTTTCCCTCGGGGTGCTGCGTTCGTCGTGAAATTTTGCAGTGATCTGTCTTGATTCTGAGGTGATGCGCGAAAGGTGGCACATCTTCAGTCGACCAAGCGTTGAGAATTTCTCAAAAAATTATGAGGGTCAAGGTGTGCGCTTTTAGTGTGTGAAATTCACGTCATCTTGCGCACTTTCCGAATGGAAGGTTTGGTTCACTTTGGCACTGTTTTTTTTTTTTTTGAGGGATTTGAGGTGATTGGCGCAGTCCATTGCATGAGTGGTGGGTGCTGCGTGTGGACGCCATGATCCATGAGAAAATCACATGGAGCCTCTTCTTACCGGGAGTGTGTTAAGGCCGGCTTTATGTTATGTTATGTTATTTGTTTATTGCATAATTGCGGTGGTGTTTAATGTTCATTCTAGCCTAATGTTCACTTAAGTATCGTTTCAAGCAAGACGAAATACATAGGTTGTTTATCGGGGGTATCTGGTGGTGTGAGGTACATAACATGGCAAAGGTGGTGTTTCCACGTTGTAGGCTGGATATTATCTAGATTGATCTCCTAGTGCAGCAAAACACATCACAAACCATTCGTTGTGCTGCGAATAGGTGCATATCACATTGCATGGAATTTTTTTGCATCATTTGTTTATTTTATTGTCCTGGTAAAATCTAATTTTGGAGTAAGCTTTATGCTTGCCAAAAAAAACCATTGACAGTTAGGTTGGCTGTTCATTTCATTTCTGTAGTGTTTGGGGAAAGAAAAAAAAAGGTGGAGATTGCTATGTCGAGTCACCATTAGTTTACTAGAAAATACAAATGTTGCTCAACCTGTGTCTTCACAGCTCAGGCTGAATGTTTCAGTGTGTTTGTAAAGTTGGCTTTTCCGAGCTATCGTGTGCTGCGCACTCTGCAGTAAGTTTATCTGGTTCATATGTGTGAAAAGTATGGTTTTATGCTTCAAGAGAGTTGCTTATATGGCCAAAAATGGTGATATTTCGTTTGTCCTGTTCTGGAGATTCTGCAACACACCATCTCGAGAACAAGTATGTAATGCTCTTTGGTCAGGAAACAAGATCCTTGTTTGTGGTGAGGTGCTGTAGCACATCATTAGTGGGAGAGCCAGTGAGGAGGAAGAACTTCATTTTTTATCTATGTAAACAATGCTGTTTGCCATAACTGAGGAAGATATGCTAACTAATTTGAAGTTGCTTCCTCAAGCCACACCAAATTGTCACCTTTCCCTTCAGGTTTCGGGCTTTCGGCTGTGCTAACTGTTTAACCAAGTCAGGCCTGCTGCTGGTAGTACTGAACGTTGTTTGGCATGACAAATACCAGTATTCAACTTCTGTGTTTATTTATTTTTAATTGGATTAGTTTATTCCAACATTTTTTTCTTCATGAATCATGATTGCGCCTCTGCCATTAATGTTATAAATACCATCAGTTTGCAGGAAGTGCATATCAGAGGAGTTCATAAGTAAGGAACTGTGCTCCTGCCCTATTTGTAGCATTGATTTGGGCTGTGCTCCATTGGAGAAACTCAGGTTTGTTTTTTCTTGAAATATATTTGTATTGTGTGTGGTTGTATACTATTGCATTATCTTGGGCTGGTTCAATGAACCATTTTGAGTTATGGTACCAGCTTTGATGCATGCCAGATGCATGTCAGTAGCGTGTGAGTGTGCAACATAATGGAACATACATGGACCAAACCTGTGAAAATGTTCTCCAACTTTCTCTCTAGTACCAAAAGTGAGTTAGCCTTTAGCGATATACTATTTAAATACGCCGTCCTGGCTTTTGACGTTCCCCTGCATCAGCATCCTGCCATGTTGGATCATCATGTTTTCACAATGACACCATTGCATTACCATACCGCTGTATTGGATGCATCGGTTAAACTGTACTGCTCCATTTAACCTCCTCCCGTACAGCCTTGGCTATCGGATGGTCTTAACATGATTGTAAATTGTAAATATGCTTTATTTTTTGATAACTTCTGAAATGCCAAGATTGGCCCATTAATCCAAACTCTGATAAATTATTCCCTTGCATTGAAGCAACATGCAACAAGAAAGTTAACTTTTCTGTATGTTAGTTTTTCTTGTGATGCACTTGATATATTTTATAGCTGTAGCTTATGGCTCATGTCAATTAACTTTCTGTACAGAATTGATCATAGCCTACAGTATGTAAGGTCAAAGGTATTCCCTTTTAGAAAACAAAAGATTGAGGGCCCAGAAGTCACATCGCCTATTACATCACCTATCAAGACGAAAGAACGATCTTTATCTTCGTTGACAAAACATGCTCCTCAAATGTCTATACAAAAATGCTTGACAAAGAGGAGAACAAAAGCTTCATGCTTACGCAAACTCCCTTTGGTATGTTGCTTTTCTTTTACTGGATATCCTTAATAAACAATTGTGTTAAGAAGTTATAAGCTAAATCCTTACAATTGAAAAAAAAAGTCCCATTATGTATATATAGGATATTGTGTAGTTCACTCTTGCCCTTCTATTTTTCCTTTGTTTTGTTTGCACGGATGTGGTGAGCCTAAGACTTCCTGTATGTGTTAGGCCTGGGAACATTGTGGATGACACTTGTTCACTTCCCTAAAAACAGAACGCTTGTTCACTTTCCTCAGAAAAAAGAAGACACTTTCAATCTTCTTCTATTTCAAACCTTTATAATTTCACATATATATCAATACCATTTTCCATGTTGGTAAGGAAGCATGATACCTGAATGCGATATATGCATGTGTTGCATGCAATTCATTATTTTGTTGGTGAAGTTCTTTCACATCTGAACTTCATTTAGTTCCTGCAGCGAGAGAAATTTCTGTGCTATTTTATGTTTTAAATTTCATTTACTTGATTGAAATTCATTATATTTTGTTGTGACTAATTCTTATTTACATGCTCATTATTCCATTGATGCAGCACTCAACCTTGCGGGGCAGTAGTAATATCACAAAAAAACCTGGGGGATGGAGATCTTTAGGGTGTCACTTTCGAGCAGCTAAAAACAAAAGGTCTCCTCAATCAAAATCGGAAGAGGTAAAGACAGCTGAAAAAAAGACTGATGATCCAGGTGATGTAACTCTTTCCAATCAAGCAAAGACTAGGAAGCAGTTTACAAGACGTGGAAATCTGGAGAAGAGAACTGGAACCAAGAAATTATTGATTTTAAAGGGAAAACAGAAAAATACAAAGCGAAAGAATATGCCTAATAAGAGGAGATTGCAAGCATTATGGTTCTACCTTCTTGCTGCTTTTGACCAGTAAGAACTAGGCTGCTTGTCTTACAAAGTTTCATTTATTGTTTTTAGAAGGAACACCAGAAATCATGCTGTTGTGTTGATTGTTGCAGGAAAGGACAACCTCCTCTACCGCAGATACCATCAAAATTTTTGAGGATCAAGTGAGATATCTCGCCGCACATTCTTGCTTGAAACACTATATGCTTTTTCTGCACTAACTAAGGGTGATTTACTTACTCTGTTGTCCTAGGGATGTGAATTTGCCTGCTTCCTTCATACAGAAATACCTTGTGCAGAAACTTAATCTTTCAAGTGAAGCTGAGGTTTGTATTTATCTCCTAGTGACAATTAATACCAATTAGTTGTATCTTGTAAGATCTAGCTCTTCATGACCATGGAGCTGTTTCACTTTTTTTTTCGCAATCGGGCCATTCATCCGTATTTACTTCGGAGTTTCTTGCTATTATCTTTGTACTGAGCAACATATAAAAAAGCTAACAAACAATAACAGCCCAGTGCCCAATGCCCATCCATCATCTTCTGTTCCTTGGCCAACACAGCAAAAATTCCGATTGCTTCCAAACTGATAACAAGGCAGTCAATCAGTTTGCCTCCCAAAGGGAAAAAAAAAGGAGAAACGAAAGTAGCCAAGCAGTCCACAGTGAGCAGCAATATAGATTCTATGAGTGAAGTTGCCCCCCAAAGTTTTCTCATATCTTAGTGCATTCGAATATTTTAACAAACTTTGCTAGCAATGGTGGATCAAATAGATGTGGCTAGTATAGCAGATACCATTTTGTTTCTCATTTCGTCTAGTTACAACAGAGGTGTGCTTGCAGGTGGAGATACTCTGTGGCGGCAAACCAGTGAACCCAGGAATTCCCCTGCACGACCTAGCAGATTGCTCGATCGACAAACGACCAAAGGGACGAGTGCGGTCATCCGTGGGCACGCCTGCGACTGAATTCGTGCTGAAGGTATTTTATGCCAGGTCAGGAGTGCCCCTTCCTGAAACTGAAAACAACAAAGATTGATGGAGAGCTTCCCTTCGTTTCAGAACCAGCAGGGTGTCGTTTCATTCATAGGAGCCATTGATTAAGGGTATCTTAACATGTACAGAGATGTTAGTGTCACGGCTTAGAAGCTTCCATGGGCTTACTATTATATATATCCTTCAGTTCAGTGAATTTTTTACCACTTATATCTGGCTGAGAAAGTGTGTACCTAGGCTGTGTGATTATAATTGGATGAGATGTCAGAGTCATCGAGTGTGCTTGTGCTGGAAGCAGGGTGGCAGTCGTCCTCTGCAGGAGTCTACGTTGATGTATAGTGGAGTTTGTTGATTGCACGGGAAATTGTCACTGATTCTGGATGTGGCATTACATATTGAGTATTGTTTCAGAGCGTTTGGTGCTCAGTTTTGCCATTGTTTAAGTCTGCCCAAGTGCAGCCCGCTCAACTCAATAGCTGTATCTAATAATAAGACGCTTCTGTTCTAATCTTACGAAAGTATCTGACAGTTCGTTCTCGTGGTCTTCCTGAAACCTGAAAAATCGATTCATGCGAAGTGGTTGTGTAGATTGTGTTTGGTTGCCTCACAGAGCGGACCCTTTTTTCTGACCGCGCTCAAGGAGCACGTTTCTCGTAAGTAGCAAAACTTGCCCAACTGAAGGAAGAACAGAAAAGAACCGAGAAAGCAGATGCTACGGAGACAGATGCTGCTTTTTTTTGGAAAGATCAGGAACAAAGCCGACATGTATTAATAAGGAGAGTAGAGAATTACATGCACAAGTAGCGCAAACAACTTCTCAGGTTTGACAAACTGTACCTAGACGAAAAAACTAAACGGACTACTCACATTCTAAGGGTACAACACGGGACCATAACAACTTGGCCTCCGAAAGCAACTCGTATGCATCTTCTAGCTCCCCAAGATGCCGCTATTACCACTTAAGCAACGTGCTGTGCTTCACGCGGAATCCTGCAGCACGAACGGCCGTTGTAGCCGTCAACCGGACACAATGCATCGATAGCCGCTGCTCGTTTGGAGGCGGAGAGCAGGCTGTCGAAGATCGCCTGGTACTGCTGGAATGACACGCAGTCCACAGACTGTTCCTCAACCTGCAAGGCTGCAACCTACCCAACTTCTTCATTAGCTTGGGATTTGCCAATCTTCCACAACTCTTCTTGCTCAACAGCCACTGTGACTTGGCCCGGCAGTCCGCTGAGTCTACAGATTGTGTAAAGCCAGATACGCCATTGTACAACACCTGAGGCAACATGATTCAGATTCTTCAGAGCCAACATCTGAGCCAGATACGCCATTGTACAACACCTGAGGCAACATGGTTCAGATTCTTCAGAGCCAACACCTGAGGCAACACCTCCAAAGCAATACAGATGGCAATGACATACCACGCCCATGGTTCAGATTCTGCAGAGCCAGACACCATGTCCAACATAACCTGAGGCAGCAGCTCCAAAGCAACCACAGCAGCAAGGCCAGCAGGTCTAACCATCAACAAAAGAGTTCTCCAGACAAGGTTAAGACACAGCTTGAAACAAGAGGAGCTGTTGGGATTCTCATAACCAGCTTACAGTCCACACATGGGCAAAATCAAGAATACACTCTTGGCTCTTAAAACACCAGCTTTTAAAATTGTTTGATATAGAGCTTGTTTCTCAGTAGCATTTTAGGCCACTACCTGAAACTACTAGTTCAGCTTCAATGAAGTACTACAATGTAAGCATCAGTGGAAACCAAAAAAGAAAACATTCGGCTTGTGAGAGCCATGGAAAACATCAGCTGCAATACAACATGCTGATGAAAAAATGGTTATAAGCTAGCATTGGCAAATTCCAAATAAATTCTACAATAATAAAGACTTATTCATGGAAGAAAAAGTAAGTTAAGGATATTCTTTAGTCATGTGCTAGGCAGAAGATGAAACCAACAAAATGTGCATTAAACACAGCTCCTTCATAAATAGCCATAACTTAAATGTGGACAATGAGCAGTCAGGGATCACTTGTGCTTCTATTGCAGAAAAATCAGAAACAGACGCTAATGGGCATGAGTAGCAGTTCCACCATCCACCTAAACCTGCTTAAATTAGATTCTAGACGGCACATTGCCAGCACGAGCTGCAGCATAAGCATTTGCAAGGCCAGGAACTGAGTCCTTGTGACAGTCAATGAACTTCGATTTGAAAGTCTCCTCCCCAATTACAGCTAATGAAGAAAATCTCCAATTGCTCTCCAGCAATCCCTTTTCCTGCATTACCTTCACGATATAATGCCGGGGCACTAACCGTTTCTCAAGACTTATTGTGATCAAGAAAAGATTTTCCACAATGTTCTGTGGCTCCATTGCAGCCTCATTGACTAGGAAATCAATCTTGCGGAGAAGAATTTCGTCAGAGAATTTTAATATTGATGGCGTCTTGGACACTGCAGTTGAAACCTGAGACTCGGAACAACAGAGTCCTCTTAAAGAACTCAAGTTTGGCAGCAACCTTCTCTCTGGAAACTCTGGCGACGGTGTCCACTGCATGCCTGAACATCCGCGAAGTAGGAGGCACCCCAAGTTCTTGTGCCCGCAGCAAAAACTCCTTCACACGTTCTGGCTTGGAGGTAAGCAACCGCGGGTTGGCTAAACACAGCCTAGGAATATCTCCAACACCCCACTGACGAAGCAAAGCTATGTTAGGCTTGATTGCCGTCTCAAGCCTCCGCGTGAGGAGGTCGCCCATGCACCTCTTTGCGGCCACCAGGACCTGCTCAAACGATCCATAGAAGGAGATGAAGAACTCGAGGTTTGGAACGACGTCGCCCTCGCGGAGAGCGCGTGAGGCCACTAAGAGGAAGCTAATTATCTGGGGGGTAGACAGACCGACACGGTCCCGGAGAGCAAGAAGGCGAGGGGCAATGTTCTTCACGGAAGCGCGGAGGATTAGCGGGTCCGCGGAGACGACGCCGGCGATGTCGGCACGGGAGAGGCCGGCGCCAGAGAGCAGGTCGAGGATAGCATCGGGGTTGGAAGCGGTTGTTAGGCGAGAACAGGAGGTGAGCTCCTCTAGTGGTCTCCTGCGGATGGATCCTTTGGATAACTCGCGGGATGCCTTCTTGCACGCCTCGCGGGCTTTGGATGGGGGAGGGTTGCGGGGATCCGGCGCGGAGCAGAGGGAGGAGGAAGTTTCTTAGGCGCCGCATAGTGGCGGCGGAGGGGGAGGAATGGCGGCGGCGCTTAGACCGGCCGCCGTCGTACGCGAGAGGAAGCAAGGAATGGAAGATGGATGGGCGTGCCTGCTGCTATGGGATATTTATGATTATCTCCTGCTGGGTGAGGTGACCAGGGCCCAGAGACGACGGCACGGAGAGGCTGCTGCGGCCTCGGCACCGCCGCCTGGCCCCGGCGTGTCGCGCGCGCACGGCCGCTGCCGCTGCCGCGCCCCCTCCTGTCTTGCGGGCTGCGGCCAGCGTCGCCCGCCGCGCTTCGCCTCGATGCCCACCGCCCTTCGCCTCGATTCGGACGCTCCGCGCTAGGGTTTGTGGTAGGGGAGCGTCGCCGGAGCGAAGCAGGGCGCCGCCGCTCGCTCTGTTTGGCGATACGAGCGACGGCGAGAGACCAGGAGGAGAGGGAGGTGAGCTGCCGAGCTGGGCTGGAAGAAGGTTTGCTGGGCCATAAAAATCGTTTTGTTATGGAACCTTGCCTCACAGGCTTGGGGCTTGGGCTGGGCACAAATTAGCTTGTGCCATGATAAGTTCTTCTCTCAAAAATGGGCTGGGGGTGCCGAGCAGCCCATCACAGACGTTTGGCCTGGCCCGCTAGAGATATCTAGCCCAAGCAGTGGCTCGCGCCGCTGCGTCCCACCGCGGCGCGGCCATCATCAGCATCCGGCGGGGAGCGTAACAGCAGCAGCTGCTTCTGTGAGGCGTGCTTGGAAGCCTCGAATTCCTTGAGGCCTCAGCCCGAGGCAGCGCCAAGGGTCGCCCAGGTCACGCGAGCAGTTGCGCCGCATGGCACATGGGGTCCCAGGCGGTGACAGGCGGCGCAGCACTGCAAGCAGGCGACGTGCAGGAGTCGCACCGAGCACGAAAAATCAAACGCGCACGCCTCTGCCTCGACAGCGCCTGGGTTCCCGGCTGCAGACACCAGCTGCCCTGCCTGCACGACGCGGCCTCTGATAACATGGGTTCGAGCACGCTTCCTTGACACTTGACAGGAGAGCCATGCCCTGTGGTCAGGGTCAAGGCACCGGAGTCAACCGGGGCCACGAGGGCATGGGCGCCTGGTCATGTGTATAGTAATGCTGACTTTGGCTCGACAGGTCATGAACATGGCTCCTCGCGCCGACGTGACCGGGCATTCCAACCGCGGTCTGTGACGCAACCTGAGCCGATCCTTGACCTGCGGCGGCCGACGGCCCTCTGCCGCATCAAGAGCACCGGCCACCGGGCCGCCGCCCGCAGGGAGTTGGTCTGCCCCGCTGATGCCTGCCGAGTAGCGACTCTCCAAGCCTAAGCAATGTGAAAGACGTGGTTGAGGTGAACAACAAGTTTGAGCACAAGGAAGAGGCCATCTAGCTGAAGTACGATACGAGATGCCAGTTCAACGTCCTTGCCTGCCGAATTGGCTGCCAAGGATGACGTAGATACGAGTTGGCAGTTCGACATTACTTTGCCAGCTTGAGCATGTTCTAATTTCTTAGAGCATCTTGGACAGGGATGCCTTCTATCTCTTTTTTTTTTTTTTTGTGTCAAAGCAAAAAAGAGAAACGGTGTACCACCGTACAACGTTTAAACATTGAGTACGTAAGCTAAATGATCGTTGAGGCCAACAATGACATAAACATAAGCGATACGTAAGGAAGATAATAGGAAGACTAATGCTAACTAATACAGGGTAGATGCTATTGGAGATCATTTTGGAGGGAGCAAACGTGCAAAACACTAGTTACAGTTACTAACTAGTTAGAGGGTGTGCTATGAGGACAAAGTAATGTTTAGTACGTTTACAAATGGAAAAAAAATAACAGGAAGACCTAACTCTTAATTATGCACGAAGGAAAAGAGTATATAGCGTAGCTAATATGGCAAAATTGAGTATGTTTGATTCCCATATTTTAATTTAAGTCTTACTATTATTTAGACTTGATCTGACTATATAGCTAGACAACACGAAGCAAGTCCATCCATATTCTCTCATATCGTGGATAATCCTATGAGCCGATTTCTATTGGATGATTATTGACTCAAAAAAAAATGACTGATCTTCTTATGCACATTAGAATACAATTGTAAACAATTTACATGTGCACATGTTTCCGTAACCTTCAAACAGGGCAACACTTTAAAAATTAATAGAAGAGAGAAAATAATGCTACATCTTTACTACTTTTGCTGACTTGTCAACTTGTCAGCTGGGATTTGGCGTTTGATTCACTCAAACATTTGGCATCTTTGCCAAACAATCTTTTTAGTGATCAAACCATCTTTTAGTCAAACAAAGTACAGTACGCACCACCTCTAGTATAGTTTCTATACCCCAGAAAAAAAGATTATTTTTTTCCTTAAAAAGAAAGTCTAATCTCCATTCTCATTTGCAAAGACCTGCTCCCGAAATCGAAGCTGAAAATTTGGGGTCACCCACGTACGCCCGCCAAAAATGGTCCCCCACTCTACCCCCACTTCAAAACCCAAAACCCCAACCAAGTGTCGCCTCGCGTTCCTCCTCTCTGCTCCACCTCACCACTCCCCTCTCTTCTCTCCACGCACGCTTCCCCTTCTCCTACACGCTTCGCCTCTCCAGTTTGCACGCCGCGTTCGCCAGCGCACGGCCTCCGCCGCCCCCGCCGCCGCAGAACCACGTCTCCGAGGCACGCCGCTGCTCCTCGTCTCTTCGTCGGTGAGCGCGTTGGCGTCACTGCTCGCTTCGTAATTTTATAGTCTCACTACAACACAAGGTACTCCCTGTATTCAAGAATACATGGCGGTTTTTAGATTATTCATAATTGTATTATTTTCACAACAAACCTAATTAGTAATCTAGTTTATTGTGTCAAATTTAAAACATTGTATGTTTCCAGATGGAGTAACCGAGATAATACTATGCACTTGCTTTTGCTCTTGAATATCTCAAACTAAATCTATATGCTGCAGTTGCTCTTGAATATCTCAAATTAAAGCGATGTCATGTTATCATGCTTTGAGTGTAGTTTTTGTTTCCTATTGTGTTTGTTTCCTGACATAATTACTAAAATGATTTTAGCTTGCGATTCGATTCTTACATTTGTTTTTTGGAAATGTTAGTTGACATATTTACTTGATTCTGAACTTTACAGAGGTGTTATGGCAAAACATCAACGCTCTGCTGTTGCTACAGCTACTGGTCTTGTTTCCAAATGCCTTGTAGCTGCAATACAGCAATTTTCCTTTTCAATTAATTCTCTTTAGTGTACCATATGAGGCTATGAACTGGGGCACATTTATTTCTACTGATGCATTAAAACTTGGAAAAACTGTTATATGCCAGCTAGGCTACCTCAATAATCCAATATTTTGTTGTGCTTGTACTTAGATATGTATTTGATACTGGAACGTGTCTGATATTTTATATGTATTGATATGAAATAGGGAAATGTCAAATTTAGTTTGTTCTTTAAACAAAAGGGAAAACCCAATATATCTTGATGCAAATTTTCGTTAAATTTGTCATTACATTTAGGTCATCATGAAACCACAACCAAACAAATCGAATCGCTAGCACCCAACTTGGGCTCTTCCTTCCTCTGTCCTTTCCGCCGCCGCCACCTCCCTTCTCACCATTGTCTCCTTCACTATCATTCACGCTGCCCCCCTCCTCTATCGCACATCGCCATAGCTTGAACTCATGTCAATGTCGAGGAGGCAAAGCATGCATTGCTTTAATCAAGGTATTTCTTTTGCATTTTTGTGAAACTTCTTAAATCGCGTCGCTGTAGGTGTACCAGGTTCCATGGTGACCTAGTAACACAAGGAATATAATTAAGGACTCTATTTCATATCAATGTTTTGCTTTTGGTTTGGTATTGTAATCTTAGTCAACTTTATTTTGCCTCAAAGTCCAGGAAAGGCACCATAACATCTATAGTCTTTGTTGTACATGGGCGGGGTTGTAGTGAGCAGCAGTAAGTTAAAACACTGCTCAAAGAGAACCTTTAGAAGTATCAAATTTAACTGTATATTCACTATTTCTTAATTGCATATGTTAGGATTATTGTTCATGCGGCGTCATTGGCACCTGCTTGTTTAATGATAATAACAATTGGAGTTTAGAACCATCCTTGTTTCAGGGCATGCACTTATATGGGGTCTTTATATGAATGGCTAAATGGCTAACTGAAGAACATGCAGTGTCCACTGTCCAGTACCTACACTGTAGTTAGTGATTTACCAATCTGCAATCAAACTAGTATAGTATATAAAACGGATCAGATCCTGTCTTTTCTAACTTCATCATCTTGCCTGAAACCTTATCTTGGAATGGCTGCATACACACTCATGTTCATTAGCCACGCTGGGCATGCCTAGTATGATTGCACGTAATGCATGAATTCAACAAGGTGCATCTTTTGGTGTGATCCAGAATTGAGCTGTTGCTTTCTGCACATATTCGAATGTTATGACCTATTAGTGTTAAATACAATTCTGTTGGTCAAACTCCTTATTTGAACCCCTGTGTTTCATCTCATCCCTACCTTTGCATTCAATTATTTTAAATGTTTGTTGCTCTTCTGGATTTCAGGAACAAAGAAGCGCAAAACAAAGCTGCAGAATAGGGAAAATTCCATTGAGAATGAAGAAATTGTGAAGGGAATTAGGGAGGCTACGCTAGCGACAATCAAGAACTTCTCCCCAATCCACAGGATACGCAGAAGGTTATAGATCACGGGATTAGCACTAGACGCGCAGGTGTAGCGGAAGAAGACGTTGGTGTAGATCGATCCAACGTAGTCGCGCGTCGGTGGAGAAGATGCAGATCGTACACGTCCCCACATGCGGTTCGTCCTTGCGCTCCAAGTGCAACGCCTCCAAGGTATCCACACGTGCGGGGAAGAAGCGTCGCGCCTTGGACTGCTAGGTCCGCGAGAGCAACAGGGAAACGTCAACGTGAGGTGGGCGGCGGCTGGATTAGGGTTCTCCTTGGGCGCCCCCACCCCTTCTGGTTATATAGCCCTGCTAATGGATTTTTCCCAGAATAGGCCCATTAGCATCCCACCTTTAGGGTTTCCACTAACGCCCAACGTTTGGGCCATTAGCAGTCTCTAGAGCATATCTCCAACAATCTCCCACTTGCACTAGAGACAATCTCTAAGCCAAGTTTCAATGCTTCATCCCGTTAAGTGTGTGACCCTATGGGTTCACGTGTAAGTAGACATGGTCCGAGTACTCTTACTCAACCAATAATTGATAGCAGCCTCTAGCAAGACATATCAACCCCTAAGTACACGTAAAGATCATATCTGACGAACCACCATAATGTTAAGTCCATGCTATTCCCTTTGCCTCATGATATTTGGTCTAGTTCTAAACCGACCACTCTTTCTCGATCTGTGACTCAGAATTCCAATTGGTTAACTCTTTAACCTTAGCACGGCCATGCATTTCTAGATCTGATCACTCGAGGGGCCCAGAGATATCTCTCTTGTGAATAGAGGGGCAAATTCCATCTTGACTAACCATTACTTGCAGCATGCTTTCCATCAAACCCGAAAACTACCTTTATAACTACCCAGTTACGGAGTAGCGTTTGATAGTCCCTAAGTAAGATGTTTCACATCTCAAGCGCATGCGTTAGCCTCAGGTCTAAGGACATAGCATACACGTTTGTGTATTGTGAGAATACTTCACACCTTCTCACGGTTGGGTCAGTCCAGCACCATATCTCCATATGTGCCCATATTATTGGTGACATCGCCATGACCTATGACTTATGAAGCATAGTCATCGACCAATACATGTGCTAGTTATTAATATCAACCAGGGACATTTCTAGAATAACCACACAAGTATGAGTTTCACAAACAATTCATATAATTGTTGATCAATACAAGTTGCCTTTCATATGGATATTCAACTGCACAAAATGCTCAAGGCATAAATCATGAATACATAAATTAATCATCTCTATGATTGTAGGTATCTATTACCCATAGCCCTCATGTGTGCCTCATGCTTAGGCTGTGGAAGAACCTTTGTCAAAGGATCTGCTACATTCAAATCCGTATGTATTTTGCACAATTTGATCTCTTCTCGTTTCATAAACTCTCGAATGAGATGAAACTTCCAGAGTACATGTTTGTTCTTCTGGTGATCCCTAGGCTGCTTAGCCTGTGCAATCGCCCCATTGTTATCACAATGTAAATTCAATGGGCCCGACACATTCGAAAACACACCAAGCTCAATGAGGAATCTCTTCAACCAAACACCTTCCTTTGCAGCGCCAGAAGCTGCAATGTACTCAGCTTCTGCTGTAGAATCAGACATCGTCTCCTGCTTGGAACTTTTCCAGCTAACTGCACCATCATTTATTGTGAACATAAAACCTGATTGAGATAGTGAATCATCCCCGTCGGTTTAGAAGCTAGCATCAGTGTAACCGTTTACAACGAGCTCCTCCTCACCTCCATAGATTAGGAACACATCCTTAGTCCTTCGCAAGTACTTTAGGATGTTCTTAACAAGCGTCCAGTGAGGTTCACCCGGATTAGCTTGGTATGCTCGCAACACTTAGAGCATATGAGACATCTGGGTGAGTACATATCATAGCATACATGTTGCGCTCTTCATCTGATGAAGGACACTGCTTGTCACTAAAGCGCATACCATGTGACATAGGCAAGAACCCTTTCTTGGACTATTCCATGTTGAACCGTTTCAACACCTTGTCAATGTACGTGTCTTGGCTTAATCCTATTAGCCTTCTCGACCTATCTCTATAGATCTTAATTCCCAAGATGTATGCTGCTTCTCCTAAATCCTTCATAGAAAAACTATTATTCAGTAAAGTCTTTACAGATTGCAACATAGAAATATCATTTCCAATCAATAGTATGTCATCCACATACAAGATCAGAAACACAATAGCGCTCCCACTTACCTTTTGGTAAACACAAGGTTCTTCTTTATTCTGACGGAAGCCAAACCCTTTGACTACCTCATCAAAACGAATATTCCAAATCCAGATGCTTGCTTTAACCCATAAATAGATTTCCTAAGCTTGCATATCTTTCCAGCATTATTAGGATCAACAAAACCTTTGGGTTGTATCATATACACGTCCTCTTCTAAATACCCATTTAGAAAGGCTGTTTTAACATCCATCTGCCATATCTCATAATCGAAATATGCAGCAATTGCTAGAATGATCCGAATAGATTTAAACATCGCTACCGGCGAGAACGTCTCGTCGTAGTCAATTCCTTGAACTTGTCGAAAACCTTTTGCGACAAGTCGATCTTTATAGACGTGAACATTTTCGTCTATATCCTTCTTCTTCTTAAAGATCCATTTTCTCTCTATGGGTCTAACCCCATCAGGCGGGTCAACCAAGTTCCAAACTTGATTCTCCCATGGAATCTATCTCGGATCTCATGGCACTTTGTCATTTCTCAGAATCTGGATCCATCATAGCTTCCGCATAATCCGCAGGTTCGTCATCGTCTAACAATAACAAATCCTCACGCAATGCGTGAAGTCTCGCTGATCTTCGTGGTTGTGGCCGTGTCTCCACTGCCACGGGTGTCTCAACTTGCTCTGCTACATTAGCATCACTCGTAGAGTCAGTCGCTACTAGCTCATCTTAAACTTCTTCAAGATACACCTTTTGTCCATTCTTTTCTCTTTTGAGAAACTCTTTCTCTAAGAAAACACCGTTTCGAGTAACAAACACTTTGCCCTCTGACCGGTTATAGACATAATACCCTAAAGTTTCCTTTGGATATCCCACGAAAAAGCACTTGTCCGATTTGGGTGTTAGTTTATCTGATATAAGTCGTTTAACATAATCTTCACAACACCAAATTTTCAGAAAAGATAAACTGGGTGTAACACTCTGGTGTTAAGCATGCATAATCAATTGCATTCTTAAGCATAAGCATCATCATGCATAGCATTAATGAAAAGAGTGATTGTCATTTCATGTATCATGCTTGTTTATTCGAATTTTGCTTGCCTTTCACATGAAGTGCATATGTGGTATGAGTGTTTGGTGTTGGATGACCTCTAGGGTAACCTAGACATGATTAGGACACCAAATTAACCTAGGTTTATGTTCATGGTTTTGGCTAATTAAGCTTTGTTGTCATGGTTGACCAAGGTGGACCATGAGAGTAGTTTTGTTTGACTGAATTGGAAGTGGTAGCTAGAGTGCTTGCATGTGTGTGTGCCCTAAATGAAGTTTGTAGAGAATTTTATAAGGAACAAAAGTTGTTTTTACCACTTTTCATGAAAATGCTTGGAAGGTGTTCAAAAATGTTGAAAAAGGGCAAAATTGGAGGCTGGTTTTCTATTTTGGGGAATTTTAAAAGGTATTTTATTTGGATTTTTGTAATTCAAAATCTAGGCAGAATCTGGTAAAACTTCTTTAAGATGAAATGTTCTACTCTTCAAAAGCTACATTTCATCTATTTTGAATTTTTGCTAATTCGGCTTAGTTTATGAGTTATTAAGCAGCAAAGTTTATTCTGAATTAGTGAAAATAGCTTTTCGGTGACGGTTGGTTCCTGGCCGTCAGGGAAATCCCCGACCAGAAAAACGCCGTGGCCGCCCGCGGCAGCATGCGTCGGCCGCGTGGCGCTCGGGGTCTGCCGAGGCCGGGCTGTTTTGGCCGCGTGGGGCGCCGTCCGAACGCGGTCATTCCTCCACTCGCCCGAGCCCTCGCTCTCTCTCCCTCGGCCCCTCTCATTTTCTTCTCTGCTCGCCGCCACGTCGCCCGAGCCCGCCTCGCCGCCGTTCCAAAATTCGCCACCAGCCACCGTGCATTCTCTCGATTGACCCCGCAATCGAGTGCGCCCGAGCCCGCTCCACCTTCCTCCACCCTCGCCTCGGCCGGTTTCGTCGAGGTATACCCGAATCGCTCCGTTTCCTCCCCGGCCGCCATTGCCGCACCTCGGCCTCACCGTGGTCCCGCCGCTCTGGCCATCCTCCCTCGCCATTAAGGTGCTCATCAGACGCGTCGTGGTAGATAGCTGCTAGGACGATGCTCAATAGCCTCGATTAGGGTTTCATGGGGTCGGATTCCGTCGGGCCGCCGCTCGGAGTGCCGCCGCTCCGCCGCGCTCGAGCTCCGACCACCTCCAGCCGCTCCCTCCCATCTTGAGTACCCTCGATAGATGCGCGCTGCTCTCCTCTCTCTTCTCCGCCGGTTGGTGACGCCGGAGCGCCGCCGGGACGGCCGGCCGAACCTCACCGCCGACGAGGACCTTCGGGGTAGAATTTAGGAAACCCTAAGATTCTCGGTGTAAATCTGCCAGACACAGCGATTTACTTAATAGGGCTTGGTTAGTTTCTGGAAATGTCAGGGTCCCCGGTGTAAAGTGGTTTTTCCTTTTTCTTTTTCAGAATAGATTTCAGATTTCAGTTTAAACTTTGAAAATTCATAACTTGCTCATTTTTCATCCAAATGAGTTGGTTCAACTTGCAGTATTTTTCTTATGAGATGATCTATGCATGAAAAATATGAAATGTGAAATTTGTGAAACTTTTCTGTATAGCTTTATTTATCTTTATTAATTGTATTTATCTTAGGAAATGCATAACTAATTCTCTGTTGCTCAGAAAAATGTGAGACCAAGTTTGTTAGTTTTCTTATGTCATGCTCTATCTGTGAAAAATATTATTAGGCTATGTCATATGTAAATTTTGCTATGTCTAGTTATGGTGCCTATTTTCATGTGAGGATAAATAATTCATAATAAATAATGTATAAGGAATTTGTTCATGAAACTTTTTGGAGAGTGTTTCTATGTCAATCTAGAGCTAATTATGTTCTGAGATCTGTTGTTTGATATACTTTTATGTACAAAGTATTTTATGCCCCTAGAATTGTGCTGCCTTGTCATTTTTGTGTAGGATAAAGTAGTTACTGTTTTGACTTGAAATTTTTATGGTAGTCTTTATTTGGTATGAGTAAGCTTCTGTAATTTTTACAGAATTTTCTGAGTAGTTTAAGGTCATGTTGTAGTTATACCCTGCTTTCTCTTATTTATAAATAATGCTTTAGAGTTATCATTTCATGTGTGTAAAGATGCTTTTTATGCTATTCATGATATGTATGATCTTCTATTGGTTGTGGTTCAGTAGAGTGTAGAGTGCAAAATAATGGTTGTTTATAATTCCTTATAGTGTGCGAGTAAATTGTAATGCGAGTCCTTATTGGAAATTTATCGGTAGAAGAGAATGCAGATGACATGTGCTTATCATACATGTTTTCAAATATCATATCATTCATCTTATCTGAGCATTCATTTACCATCACCATCAGTATTTTATTTATATGTATGCACGGTATTCATACGCACTATGCATCATACAGGATCGTCAGAGCTCGCGACGGTAGTTCCCGGAGCACCAGGAGAGGAAGGCCAACAGGAAGCTTTGGTTCGAGAAGCAGCAGCAGAAGAGGATCCCGAAGCTGATCTTCCGGAGTGTCCCGACCATCAGCCAAGTGCTTTCTTGAAAGAAAAGCCCCGGAGCATTCTCCCTGTGGTTTGTAAGATATCTAACTTGAGTTCTTTACTTGTTTGTTGCATTAAGTTATAGGCGTTGTTTTATACCGTTGCTGCATTACTTATATTCCTTGCCACTGTTTATACTTCAACCCTGTTAGGTTTAGGTACGATTATTTGCTTAGCCCTTCTTAACTAGATCGGTAGAAGTCGGGTGATTTCCTGTCATCCGCGAGTTATAGGTGGTAACTCGGATGGTTGAATACATTGTTATCTTGGATAACCATGTGGAGATAATAAATCGAGACCGGGCGGGACTGGAGTTGAGAATGAACTGGAGGTTCAATGTGGTTTATCCCGTCTGTGTCGAACTAGGACCCCGTCCGTTGTACGTCCTCAAGTCATATTGAATTTATGCCTCACATTTAGCTGGAAGGATAAGTCGTTCCGACCGCGAAGCCTAATTTTGATTTGGGCCGGGAGTCGACCTGCTGTACGCATCGCATTGGTGAAGATGGGGGACCACGGGTTACGCGGTTGTAAGGCCTGAATATAGCATGGTGCGCCCTGCTGGCAGCCGGACGGTGCCCGGATGTGATGGTACCTGTTGATCTCGCGTTTTTCCTGAATTGGATGTCGGTGACCTGTAGCTCACCGTGGCTGGTGAGTGTGGTTTGTGTGAGGAGTACCCGCCAGCTGGTTAGTAATCGATTATAATCGCCATCGTTCCTGGACAGTGAACACTTGACTTGAGCAGCGGCATCGTAGTAAGAATTTGAACAAGAGATGAGATGGTCGAGCTGTTGAGACTGAAAGATACTCAACCGGAAATGGTTACTTTCTGTTGAATAATTATTACCGTGCTTGTTTAGTACAGGTGCTAATGTAGCATGATAAGGATAATCAGATTAAAATACATTGCTAGAAGGTTCTTATTAATTGTTCTTAATGCAAGCTTTTCCGCAATTTAAATGAGTCAGCTATCCTACTTATACAGCCTTGCATACTCCTTGGAGTCTTTTATTTTAGTTTATGACGGGTAAGTCTAGCTGAGTACATCCTCGTACTCAGGGTTTTATTTCCCATGTTTTTGCAGATGGTGAGATGCTTTATGGTTATTGTCAGAACTGTTTCTATCCCGCCTTGGGAGATGACTAGACCTTGGGCATGGTCACTCTTCTCGACTTGATGCTTTTGCTGGATGTGAACCAAGGACCTGGCACTGTATTTCAAATGTGTGTGTGTGGTATTTGAACTTAAATCGCTTCCGCTACTTTGAGTCTTTAAACTGGTTTGTAATAACTCTATTTCGTACTCCGATGATGTTTTAAACTATGTGCGAACTGTGTACTTGTGAATGGAATCGCTAAACTATTACGATCTTGGTCGTGCCGCAAAAGTTTGAAATCCTTCGAGATTTCACGGACTACCGGGTTTATTAGGTCTCAATCATATGATTTGCTGAATTAATGGCGGATTATGTGCTTGTGCTCTAATAAATTGGTCGGTTCTGTTACACTGGGACTCTTACCAATCCACATCTCATATGGTGTCTTAACTACGGACTTAGATGGTACCCTATTCAATGTGAAAGCGGTTGTTTCTAGAGCGTATCCCCAAAACGATAAAGGTAGGTCCGACTGGCTCATCATAGACCGAACCATGTCCAACAAGGTCCGATTACGTCGCTCAGACACGCCGTTTCTCTGAGGCGTTCCGGCTGGCGTAAGCTGTGGAACAATTCCACATCTCTTAAGATGATTGCTAAACTCGTGACTTAGATATTCTCCTCCACGATCAGATTGCAAGGCCTTGATCTTCTTGCCACGTTGATTCTCTACTTCATTCTGAAATTCTTTGAACTTTTCAAATATTTCAGACTTATGCTTCATTAGATAGACATATCCATATCTACTAAAGTCATCAGTAAAAGTTATGAAGTATTGAAATTCGCCTCTAGCTGTCGTGCTCATTGGTCCACATACATCAGTATGTACAAGTTCCAACAAGTCAGATGCCCTCTCAGAAAATCCTTTGAATGACGCCTTGGTCATCTTCCCTAGCAAGCAAGCCTCATATGTCTTGTATGATTCAAAATCAAACGAAGTTAGAAGACCATCATCATGGAGCCTCTTCATTCGATTCTCACTTATATGACCCAAACGACAATGCCACATATAGGTAGGATTTAACTCATTAAGCCGATGCCATTTAGCACTAACATTACAGACAGGTGCATCATCAAGATTTAAAATAAATAACCCATTCACAATGGATGCAAAAGCCACAAACACATCATTCTTTGAGATCATACAACCATTGTCTTTACTCGCAAATGAATAACCATCCTTCATCAAGCATGAAGGTGACACAATGTTTTGACTTAAACAAGGAACAAAATAACAATTATTCAATTCCAAAATAAATCCTGACGGCAAAGAAAGTTGCATTGTCCCAACGTTCAATGCAGCAACTCTTGCATTATTGCCTACACGAAAATCAACTTCTCCTTTCTTCACGCTTCTACTTTTTATCATCAGGCTCATCTGGTACTGGGGTGTCTAGAATTTCTTCCTTTTTCTCAGCCCTGAGAATAATTCTCAGGTTGCGGATCCAATCCGCGTAATTTATTCCATTCAACTTATCTTTCTCAAGAATTGTACGTAAAGAAAATGGTTGATTGCGAGCGGTCATCTACAACAAAAGTAACGCAAAATACTAAGACAATGTATTCATGATGGAGTAAATCACATTAACCATTTAACAGAATCTACTCCCACTAAAATCAATATCCCTCCATTGATACTTAGTGATTCGGGATCCATAACTACCAAGTCAACTTGTGAGCTTTAGCATCACCGCTAGACAACAAGGTAGATTGGTAGGCAACGCTTGCCAATCATATCACATATGATCCCTGTTGTTGGGTGACATCTCTATGTCTCGGCGCCCAGCCTCCATATCCCAAAGTCCTTAACGGTTAAGATGACTTTGTCTAAGTTAACCAAACCCTTTTGCGTGTAAGTGTCCGACACAAACTTGTCACGTCAAGGAAAACTAGTGGCACCCTAATTTTATAGACCTACCACTAATTGTACAGGACATGTGACAAGGTTTGGGAGGATATGTAAACTTAGATATTTATGAGGGATTGTTTATCATCGCAAGCATGAATAGCAATAAATAAAAGTAGAATAAGTAATGAGAATCACATTCACACATAGTGACATGGTATAGCCCTTAATCAAATGGTGATCTCCATCTCCATCACCTTGTCTATCATGGTGATCTCCATCTCCATGATCTATGTGTGCCATCCTTCTTGTGATGAGTCCTCTAAGAACTATTTTACCGCAAGCTATACTAATTACATAGTCGCGTAATCACAAAATGGCGCGCAAGCCAATACATCAAATGGAAACACATATGGCTCCAGCCGTGTTGCTTACGTGACACGTAGGCCATGAATGAATTACATATATACACATGGGTCATACCATACACATCATACCCTGCAAAAACAAGTTAGGCGCAGAACGATTCTATGCGCGTACGACTGGTAGCAACCCCGGTCAGCGGGCAGGGGGTCAAGGGGGGAGACGCCCCCCGCGGGTTTCAGGGCAACGCCCTGAAAACCAAACAGGATTACACAGATCGTATCTATGGAATCGCTATGAAAATCTCATCAGATTGATCTCATCGACCTCTATTTTCACTAGATCAATCCCATTGATCTATGCCCAACATGTATGGTCTTACGTGTATCACTTAACTCAGGTGGCGGATTAAACCGACCGGTATGAGTAGATCGTTACACGGCCACGCATCAAGAGCACGAAAACAGATTGAGTTTCCATCTACCACCCCGTTTCATAGATTGATCTAATCAAACTGTGCAACCAAGACTAGCAGATCGCATCTACTATCTCTGCATATCATCTATATGCCAAAATCCGAACCTATAACGAACAGCTACGGCTCTGATACCACTGAAGGGAATTGGGGAGGCTACGCTAGCGACAATCAAGAACTTCTCCCTAATCCACAGAATGCGCAGAAGGTTATAGATCACGGGATTTCCACTAGACGCGCAGGTGTAGCGGAAGAAGACGTTGGTGTAGATCGATCCAACGTAGTCGCGTGTCGGTGGAGAAGATGCAGATCGTACATGTCCCCACGTGCGGTTCGTCCTTGCGCTCCAAGTGCAGCGCCTCCAAGGTATCCACACGTGCGGGGAAGAAGCGTCGCGCCTTGGACTGCTAGGTCCGCGAGAGCAACAGGGAGACGTCGGCGTGAGGTGGGTGACGGCTAGATTAGGGTTCTCCTTGGGCGCCCCTATCCCTTTTGGTTATATAGCCCTGCTAATGGGTTTTTCCCAGAATAGGCCCATTAGCATCCCACCTTTAGGGTTTTCATTAACGCCCAACGTTTGGGCCTGTTAGCAGTTTCTAGGGCATATCTTCGAAAAATTGTGACCGAACATGAGGCTAAAATAGATAGCAATGACACCACCGATGAACTTGTTGTCCGCAAGAGACCAAAGAGGGCAGCTGCCTGTTCTAGCTTCAAAGAGAAAGAATTGGGTGTATCCGAGAAAGACTTAATTATCACAATCAAGGAAAGTAGGGTGGAAGGGGAGGAAATAGAAGCTGTTAAGTTGACAGAAACAGAACCTGAAGACCGTCGGCCTCGCAGAGAACTCATTGATTTGTCCTTGCATGATGCAGATGGTAATCTACAACCATTTGAAATGTCAAGTTGATGATATTTTCATAACAGCTCTTATCATGCCTTTGGACGATGTTCTGGAAAAGGACAGGGAAAACGGTGTACGCTGTTTAGGATTTGGGAGAATCAAGGAGTGGATGATTTCTGGCTACAATGAAGGTACTGCAGTAATTTGGATTTCAACAGAAATAGCTGATTACAAATGTGTGAAGCCAGCAAGCAGTTACAGATCTTATTTTGACCACTTCAGTGAGAAGGCTCGAGTCTGTGTTGAAGTTTATATGAAGATAGCTAAATCAGTTGGCGGAAATCCTCAGCTGGACCTGGAAGAGTTGCTGGCCAGCGTTGTCCGTTCCATTAATTCAAACAGAAAATCTGGTGGAACAATGAGCAAGGACTTTGTGATCTCCAATGGTGAGTTCATATACAACCAACTTGTTGGGTTAGATAAGACATCAGCCAGCAATGTGAGATCTTGGGCACACTCCCTGTTCTTGTTGCATTAAGAGAAGAAAATAAGTCTAGAGTAAAATTCAACAAGTTCTCAGCTATCCCTTCAAATGGAGCTCTGAAGATACAGGATGAACAGCATATAGGGGTAGGTGACAATGATGATGAGAAATTAGCAAGACTACTGCAAGAAGAGGAGTGGAAGATGATGAAGCAGAGAGGCAAGCGTGGAACTTCACAGAAAAATGTATACATCAAAATTAGTGAAACAGAGATTGCCATTGACTATCCATTGCCAGCTTACTATAAATCATACAATCAAGAAATGGATGAATACATATTTGATAGTGACATCAGCATCTTTTCTGATGATATGCCAGTGAGAATCCTGAACAACTGGGCTCTATATAATTCAGATTCCAGACTCATTCCATTGGAGCTCATCCCTATGAAATCGGGTGCTGAAAATGATACAGTGATCTTTGGATCAGGTTTTATGAGAGATGATGATGGTAGTTGCTGTTCAACTGCTGAGTCAATGCAGCTATCTTCTTCCTCAAGTAAATCGAACCAAGATCTGGGAATTCCAATTTATCTGAGCCCAATCAAGGAGTGGGTTATTGAATTTGGTGGTTCAATGATCTGCATTACCATTCGAACTGATGTGGCTTGGTAAATATCCTGACAGCTCCATTACATTGTATATTATTCAGTGTCTAAAATTAAATGCAATTTTTTTGTTATTAAAAGAGCAGCTCTACCCTTAAATTTGGCACTTTATTTTAAGCACGGCATATTGCAGTTATTTTAAGCACGGCATATTGCAGTTACTTTATATTTAGCCTTCCTCCAACTAATAATATTATTATTGATATCATTTTTCCAGGTACAAATTACACCAGCCAACAAAACAATATGCACCATGGTGTGAGTCGGTGCTGAAAACAGCAAGGCTGGCTGTTAGCATCATCACTCTTTTAAAAGAACAAAGTCGTGCCTCAAAGCTTTCTTTTGCAGAAGTGATTAAAAGAGTAGCAGAATTTGACAGTGTGCACCCTGCATTTATATCATCAAATATAACTCTGGTTGAAAGATATGTTGTAGTACATGGACAAATAATACTTCAGCAGTTTGCAGATTTTTCAGACGTGTCTATCCAACGGAGTGCCTTTGTCACAGGCCTTATACTGAAGATGGAAGAAAGAAGACACACAAAGCTAGTGATGAAGAAAAAATCTCAAGCGATGAAAGGAGAGAATCTGAACCCAAGCGCAAAAATGGGCCCAATATTAAAAAGGAAGCTTATGCGTGCAACAACTACAAGGTTCATCAGCAAGATATGGGGTGATTATTATGCCACACACTTTCCAGAGGATACAAAGGAAGGAGATGGAAATGAGCAGAAGGAAATCGATGAAGAGCTAGAAGAAAATGAAGATGATGATGATACTGAAGAGGATGTAAATATTGAAATGGAGCAGGCAGTGAAGACCCCACCATCAACACGATCTAGTAAGTCATTGAAGTCTTGCAAGGAAGCTAAGTGGAAAGGGCAGATAGCTGGAAAAACAGTGTCCGGTGAATTTCTATACAAAACTGTTACATTTGGAGATCTTAGTATTGGTGTTGGCCAATCAGTCTCATTGGAAGATGATTCAGGAGAAGCCATCATTTGTTTTGTTGAGTACATGCATGAGAAACATGATGGTACAAAAAAAATCCATGGAAGAATTCTGCAGAAAGGTGTTCAGACTGTTCTTGGCAATGCTGCAAATGAAAGGGAGGTTTTCTTGACTAATGATTGTCAGGAATTCGAATTAGGTGACATCAAAGAATTGGTGACTGTCAGTGTCCAGTTGATTCCATGGGGTCACAAATACAGAAAAGAGAATTCAGAAGTTAATAGGATTGAGAGGGAGAAGGCAGAGGCAAGGAAGAGGAAGGGTCTACCTGTGGAATACTTTTGCAAAAGCTTATACTTGGCAAAGAAAGGTGGATTCTTCTCCATCCCTCATGATAAACTTGGCATTGGAACTGGTGCCTGTAGCTCCTGTGAGGAGAGAAACCAAGCTGTTGATGAATTCAAGATACTTTCAGGGACCAGTTTTGTCTTTAAGAATATTAGATACAATGTTCATGACTTCCTGTATATTAGGCCTGATTTTTTCTCCCAAGGGGAGGGCTATGAGACCTACAAGGCTGGAAGAAATGTGGGCTAAAGCCTTATGCTGTTTGCCATATTGAGTATCCATACTCCTGATGGATCTAACAAAGCGCATCCAGAATCAACAAAGATCAATGTAAGAACGTTTTACAGGCCGGATGACATATCATCAACAAAAGCCTATATGTCAGATATAAGAGAGGTTCACTTGTTATGTCTAATCAATGCACCATTCTTCTTTAAGTTCTGTAGATGAGCTTGTGACTTACCACTCACACTTCCCTTTCTTCTGTTGTCACTTGGGATTTAATGCTTGCATTCTGTTATTTGATCCAGGTATACTACAGTGAAGATATCATGACTGTGCCAGTGACAATGATAGAGGGAAAATGTGAAGTTAGGATGAAGGACGACCTTCCAAATTCAAATCTTCCAGTAGTGGTTGAGCATGTATTTTACTGTGAACTTTTGTTTGATCCTGTTACTGGAGCCCTGAAACAGGTCAGACATTCTGAATTTCACCTTTTCATTTCTCGGCTTCTTAGGTTGTTTTCCTGAGAAATTTCTTTAGATGATTAACTGAGCTTATTTTTGCATGATCTTGAACCAGCTTCCACCCAATGCTAAAATTATGTCATTAATAAGGAGGGCACCTTCGTCTTCCACGAAGAATAAAGGAAAACAAATTTGTGATGATGAGCTAGATGGTTCAGATAAAAACATGGACATGCCATCAGACAACTCTCTTGCAACCCTTGATATTTTTGCTGGCTGTGGTGGTTTATCTGAAGGATTGCAGCTAGCTGGTATGCACTTGTCATGCAGATTTATATGGGTTGATTGATGGGAACACCTTCATGCCACAACTGTTTATATTTCTGATCATACAATTCTGTAGGTGCTTCGAAAACAAAATGGGCAATTGAGTATGAAGAGCCTGCTGGGGAAGCATTTGGTGAAAATCATCCAGAAGCTGCAGTATTTGTGGAGAACTGCAATGTTATTTTGAAGTATGACAATTCTTTATCATGGATGTGCTTATTCATGCATCTTGCATGTTCCACTCATTTCTTAGTATTGTCTTGCAGGGCAGTAATGGATAAGTGTGGTGATGCTGATGATCGCATCTCTACTTCTGAGGCTGCTGAACGATCATAAAAACTTTCTGATGAGAAGATTAAGAATCTGCCTGTGCCTGGTGAAGTAGACTTCATAAATGGTGGACCTCCATGTCAGGTCTGTTGTTTTTCTCTGACTAGGAAACATTGTATGCTTGCTTTAGATATTCTAAACCAATTGCCTAACTTTCCATGTGCATCCTTTTTGCAGGGGTTTTCTGGGATGAACAGATTCAATCGAAGTCCCTGGAGCAAGGTTCAGTGCGAGATGGTCCTAGCATTCCTCTCTTTCGCAGATTATTTCCGCCCAAGATTCTTTCTCTTAGAAAACGTCAGGAACTTTGTTTCATTCAACAAAGGCCAGACCTTCAGATTAACACTGGCGTCACTCCTGGAGATGGGATACCAGGTGCTTACTGTTCTTCTCAACTAAGTCGTTCTTGCATTCTAGCTTTTCATCCAACACTAAATCTTGTTACCTTTTCCTTTACATGTTCTCAGGTTCGATTTGGCATTCTAGGGCAGGTGCTTATGGTGTTGCACAGTCCAGGAAAAGGGCATTCATCTGGGCGGCTGCACCTGGAGAGACCCTTCCGGAGTGGCCTGAACCAATGCACGTCTTCGCTAGCCCTGAGCTGAAAATAAACCTCCCTGACGGCAAACACTACGCAGCTGTCAAGAGCACTGCCGCAGGGGCACCTTTCCGGTCAATAACAGTTAGAGATACAGTTGGGGATCTCCCTCCCGTGGAAAATGGCGCCAGCAAGCCAACAATACAGGTGTGTGTCAGTGTCACTGCAATCTTGAGTTGCTTTCTTCTGTTGGTGCCCTTGGTAGGTAGTATCAGCTGGATTTACTCCTTCCTATGTTGCAGTATGGGAGTGAACCAGTGTCATGGTTCCAGAAGAAGATCAGAGGCAGCACCGCGTTGTTGAGTGACCACATATCCAAGGAGATGAACGAGCTGAATCTCATCAGATGCAAGCACATTCCAAAGCGACATGGCTGTGACTGGCATGAGCTACCGGATGAGAAGGTAACCACAGCCTGCTCCTTTGTCCACCAGTAGTTGTTTTGTACTACCTCTGCTCTAGGTAATCATGCTCTATTTGCCAATGGTTATGCGAGTACACAGGTGAAGCTGTCAACCGGGCAAATGGTGGACCTTATACCTTGGTGCCTGCCCAACACTGCCAAAAGGCACAATCAATGGAAGGGGCTCTATGGGAGGTTGGATTGGGAGGGCAACTTCCCCACATCCGTGACCGATCCCCAGCCTATGGGCAAGATCGGCATGTGCTTCCACCCTGAGCAGGACAGGATCGTCACTGTCCGTGAGTGTGCCAGGTCTCAGGTAATTTGCCCTGGCATGTAGCATATAGATCGTTGGTTCATCAATAGTTTCTGCAATTCAGTAAAAGTAACCAATCAATTATTTTTAAGAGTTTGATTCTTAGTACCTTTGGCCTGCTCCAGTGTTGCTACTGTTTGGATTACTTAACAAGAGGCAGACTAGACTGCAGAGCATTCAAGTGCAAATTGTCTCTTAACAATTTCTGTGTATTCAGGGCTTCCCTGACAGCTACCGTTTCGCGGGCAGCATCCAGTGCAAGCACAGGCAGATCGGCAACGCCGTGCCGCCTCCGCTTGCCTACGCGCTCGGGAGGAAGCTCAAGGAAGCCATCGACGGTAAGCGATGAGTGTCTTGCCTGTGGCGCCCTCATTTTTGGGTTGGTCCTGGTGCATGTGACCAGCACTGGACTTCCAGCATTTTGTGAGCAGAAAAGACTCTTTAGCTCGATTCCGGGATGGCTACACGGGCGGCCTTGTGTACATCTAACGGTAACGGGTGGCTTTAAACTAACACCGACAGGATTCTGGTGGATACAAGCTTAGAAACAGAATCATAGCATTGGTGGTAATTCTTTTGTGGATGGCAACCATTGGCGGTATATGCCTCTCTGGGCAATTTATTATAGCTATATGAGCTATGTAATGGCATGGATTAAACGTGAAATTTGAATACTTTCTGGGCATTTTTTTCAAACAGAGATGAGCACTATCAGGATCAATTGCCATGTTCCCTTCAAATTGGAACTACTCTGCTCAACGATTTAAGCTCACTTGCCACTGGATCATGGTTCTTATTTTTCATGCTCAAACAGTTAAAAAAAAACTCTTGTTAAATTCGGTCAGAACCTTTTATTCCTAGTTCAGTTGGATTGGATAGATGGTTTACACTAGCAGGCTGCCTCTGATGAGATGGGTGACTTTCAATCTATCTTTCTTCAAACCGATTCAAATGGTAACAATCACATAAGATTTACCCTCAAACTACACTCAATACCAGAACCAAATAAAAATCTCATTAAAAACTAAGCACGAAAATGGCTATACATAGAATGCAGACTAGAAGAGCAAGTCAATAATAACACCTCAAAACCACAAGAAAATTCAGGCAACCATGAACACCTTGCAAAATCCGAGGATGGATCAGAGCCACCGCCAAGAATCCCCTGCCTCAACCTCAGGAAGAGCAGAAACACAATCAACAACCCCATGAGCTGAATGCCCGCCCCCGCCGTATCTCGATCATCATCTAGGGAGCGCGTAGCCGCCGCCGTACGCGCTATCCGTGAACGAGTTGCCGGCGACATCGAACGCGTCCCTCTCGTCGAGGTAGAAGTTGACCCTGAACGCGGCGTGCGCGCCGATGACGGCCGCGGCGACGACGAGGGAGACGAGGAGGTTGAGCCCCGCGCGAGTGAGCGCGATGGCGAGGACCGTGGCCGCCGAGAGCACGGCCAGCACGACGCGGTCGTCGACCTCGCGGCCGACGCACACGAGCGGCTCCCCGTCGCCGCGGCCGAAGTAGAGGCCCAGCCAGGCGACGAAGAGCGCCAGGAACACGAGCATGGACACCGGGCGGTAGATGAGGCCCAGGAAGACGAGCACGAGCGCGGCCATCGCGTAGTTGGCGCGGAAGTAGGCGAGGTTGCGGCGCGCCCGGGCCCGGGCCTCCCCGCAGCTCTCCGGGCGCGAGAACGCCGTCGGGTCCAGCACCTCCCGCCACGCGCGCGGCCGCCCCGCCGCTGCCCCCGCGAACGCCCGCGCCCGGGAGAAGAAGGCGACTCCCGCCTCCGCCGCCGTCGCCGAGGCTGAAGAAGAGGAGGGCGCCGCCTCGCTGCCCGCGACGTCCTCCGGCTTGAGCGGCGGTGACGGCGCAGGGGCGGAGGTGGGGACGGCGCCGTAGCGCGACCACGACGCGGTGGAGGAGGACATGGCGGGGCGCTGGCGAACCGCAGCCGGCGGCGCTGGATCGGGCCTCGGGTTGTGGGATTGGTGCGGTGGCTTGCGCAGCTGTGTTGGGTTGGCCGCTTGTTGGCCTGCCCTGGCTTGTTTCGATCGCGGGGATCTGGATGGAGGAGAGAGAGAAGAGGAGGGGAAGGAAGGACTGGGGATTGATTTTTAATTGCCCAATTGGCCACTTCCGGCCTTATTTAATTCCATTTTTCGAGATATTACTAAAAGCGACTTTGCAGTGTCGGCATATGGAATTCGCAGATTTATTTATTAACGCGAAAATGGATTTGCATCTCCTGACATGAGTGGCACAACCATCTCCCAAGTGCAAATGATCATCGGTGTCGTGTACGTGTGCACCTGTCGCCACGGTTCTCTGAACAGTAGCCGTCGTGTCGTGTCATGCAACGCAGCATGTCTGTCGACTCCGGACGCGCGGAAACAGCCGCCGAACCGACCGGGGCGCCCCCGCGCTACGGCCGTCTTCCCGACCGTGCCTAGCGAGCCTGTCGGCATGGGCGCATGGCATACTCCGTGCCGGCGGATCGGATTGGACGTCGTGCAGCGGGGGGATCGCGAAGTGGGCAGGGAGGGAGGACATGGCACGTGCCTGACCATCCAAACAGCATGGAAAGAAAAAAGGATCGTACTCGAAGTGACAAGGAGGAATATCCAGAGAAACAGGACGGGAGAGCAGATCAAAACGCACATCACGGCAAGCAGGATCGTTTCGGCCGGCCGTGAAAAGGACGAGGAAAAAGGACAGGTATATTGGTACGGTCTTATAGCTAATCTTATAAAGTGTTATATCATCTAAGACGATTTAATAAATTATTTTTTTTGTTCTAAATTATAGTTTATTTTAATTTTTTATACACTTTACTATGTATCTATATATATTATTTATCTAGGTATATAGCAAAATATATACACTAAAAAAATCAAAGTGAACTAAATTTGAAACGGAGAGAGTACATACATAATGGTAGTCTTTTTAAGTTGTCTCATAACAACTCACAGTTCCTTAATTTATGGATAGAGTAAAAATAGGATTGAGGTGCATGACGATAACAACTCATACAATGATAAAATAGTTGTCTTATAGTGCTAAATTTTAACTAATGAGGCGGTTATTTCGTAAAACAACGATCTCATTCTGTCTCGCCTCTCTCTTTCATCTACATCATTAAAAATCCTACGTGATAATACATGAAACAACGTATAAAACCACTTACATGTAGCAACGTACCTACCTTTAAAGGTCCTGCTGCACGCTGCCCTGGACAGCGGCCGCTGTCCGACCAGGCGCTGAGGAGGCGTACGTGACTGCTTTGGGCTGGTTTTGTTTGGACTGTTTTTTGATTAATTATTATTTTGGGCCATACTGTTTATTTGGACCGTTTATCTGGACTGATTATTTGTTGTGCCAGTTTGACAAGTGCTTTGTCTGGACTGTTTTAAAATTTTTGGCGCGAATTAAAAAAAATGTGGTCGAGAATTTAGTTTTTTAAAACATTCAAAAACTAATTGAAAAATGTTACAGACTTGGCGCAATTCTTTTTGAAAAATGTCTTACAAACAATAAAAGTTCTAATAGAAAAAGACATGTTAATGTCTATTTTTTGAACTATGCTTTTCAAGTATTACTCAGAACATTTTGCAGTTTAACATAGTAAAAGAAAGTATTCAACAAAATTTATATGATAATAAAACTTACAACAATACAATGACCATTAAATTTGTTCAAAATTTTGTTCTTCAAATGTGCTTCAACTGTTTGTTGACTGAGTGTTATGCTGAGCATATTTCCAGAATTCACCGAAAGAAAAAGAATAAGAATTATATAAATCTCATGTCATTTCGGAAACAAGAATGTTTTTAAATGGAAATATAATAATGAACAGTTTTTTAATATATTTGAAGTCTTACATTATCATAGTATAGTAGATTGCCTAGATACTTCTACTCAGAAATATCTGCGAAGAGCTTTGCCTGTCAAGCAACAAAAAAAAGATTCTTAATTGGCACAATTGCAATAAGAGAGATAACCAAAAAATGATAAATAAGCAGTCCGCAATTACAACACTTACATTGTCAGTGTAGAATTTTGCCAAAAGCTCAGAATTTGCTGTATTATGTTGATTAGTTACGGATTGGAATAGGAATTTAGCACGTAGTGCTGACACATCAAGCTGTACTTAAATTTTTAAGATTGTTAGGAAGTAAAGTTAGATATTAAGTAAAAAATATAAAGTTACACTTTAGCTATAGTTGAATTTAGATAAATATTTCTTATATTAGAGAAATTCTGTGTTGTGTTACCATCAAAAGTCTGCATGAATTGTAAGATAAAAATGCCTGAATCATACCTACATTAACAAAAACTTTGTCACAAGGAAGCTTCAAGGCATTAATGTTATAGTACAAGATATGATATAGGCATCATCGAATTAGAGATCGCAGTATAACTTTTAGATTTGCTCAAAATATAGCATGTAAGCTGAATATCATATTACTCACATTAGAACATAACATGTTACTTACCGAATCACACAACATTTAAAACGGAACATGGCATGTTATAGTTACTATAAGAATCCAACTGATAGATATAGTTATAGCCCTTCAAATAAACCAAATAGATAAAATATGACAATAGACAAAAGACAAAATTACAATAGACAAGTGTACTGGAAGACAATTGTATCTTTACTATTCACTAAAATGTTGTATGTTCTTGCTTAGAGACAAAAATAATCTTAGCAAGCAACATTAATGTTAAAACATATATAGAGTTTTTGCATCAACATATATAGAGTAATTGAACAAGAAAATATTTCTAGAAACATATAGTTATAGACATTTTTTTCCTAGGTAAGGAAAATGGAGAAATTTTAAAATGAGTAAGTAGCACTAGGACAACAATCAATACAACAGAGAACCTCTGTTAACACTATATAGAATATCATTTTCTCAATTAGAACAAGAAAATTTAAAACAAGTAGCACTAGAACATCAATCAATACAACAGAGAACCTCAGTTAACACTATACGGAACATCATTTTCTCAATCCTTTGTTAACACGGTACAGAACATCATTTTCTCAAGAACAAGAAAATTTAAAACAAGTAGCACTAGAACATTAATCAATACAACAGAGAACCTGAGTTAACACTGTACGGAACATCATTTTCTCGAACATCTGTTAACACTGTATAGAACATAATTTTCTCAAGAAGAACAAGAAAATATAAAACGAGTAAGTAGCACTAGGACATTAATCAATACAACAGAGAACCTACAGAACACCATTTTCTTCAAGAAGAACAAAAAATTTAAAAACGAGTAAGGAGCACTAGGACATCAGTCAGGAGAGAACATCAATTAACACTGGATAGAATATAATTTTCTTTGGTGAGAACCTAAAAAGGAAATGAAACAACAGTAAGATTTAGCTGTTCTATATATGATGATGAAATATTACCTTGATGGATTTTTTGATATGTTACGAGTGAGGAGATTGACAATGCTTCTTCTACATAAAAAAAAAGGACGTACCCAGTGCCATAGGCTCCCGCGCTGTGCGGGTCTGGGGAAGGGATTTCAGCGCCAAGCCATACCCGCACATAATGTGCGGAGGCCGGGGCTCAAACCCTGGACCTTCCGGTAACAGACGGTAAGACACTACCGCTACACCAGGACCGCCCTTCTAATGCTTCTTCTACATCATTGATAAAAATGAATTACATGTTCCTCCCTTCAGTTTCTACAAATGAAACTTTTTGGACTGTTTGTGTGAACGACTTGAACCAACATTAGCATCTCTTGAAACGCGAAGAAGAATCGGTGAACACCTCAGCATAATGGGTCTTTGATTTATCCAGATCGACACCTTCCTCCTTTGCATAATGGGTCTTCAATTTATCTAGAATGAACCCTTCCTCCTCTGCATAATTGCAACTGTAGAGGATGAAAAAAGTTGAAAATCATTGTGACCATTGACCTGAGAAAGGAAAAAAGGTAATAGTTAGATGCACTTCACAGAATAGTACTTGTCTAGTAATTGAAGATCACTTTGAAAATGTCTATAAAAAAGTCATGAGAGCTCACAGATTTATCATTATTGTCATAAGGACTTGCTCCATGTATATAATTTTCACTGAAATTGATCAAAAGCTTTCCAGATTGAAGAGAAGCTTTTTCAACCCCAGTAGAAGCCATAGAATTATACCTTGCTCATTTGCCTACCAATAAAAATGAATCATACAAAAGAACATTAGTTTAAAGATGCAAAGAAGATTTCAGCTCTAGAACAACAATTGGTAACCACTAGAACATTAGTGGGCACTACACAGAACCACTTGCCTATTATTTGAACATCACTAGAAAAAAAAATGAAAAATGGAAAAAAAATACTACATTAGGATCACATAACCATAATAAAAAGATGGAAACTTTACTTAATGAAAACAAAAAGAATACAAAGAATATGGTTTAGATTTGTGAGGTTCATGTACCTTTCCAAGATGCATTAAACATTTTTCATGTGCAATAGAAGACACAGAATTGTTACCTTCGTAAGTGGCCTATGAATACCACAACCATTGGCTCTAACAAATTTCTTTGTTCTTCATTCAGAGATTGACAATTTTTTCTATGAAAGGACAATACATAAATTTTTCTCCCTAGAACGGCAAAATTACAAAACAAACACAACCACAAGGAAAATTGACATTGTTTTTCTACGGAAGGACTACACAAATTTTTCTCCCTAGAACAGAATAATTACAAAACAAACAAATCGACAAGTACAATTAATAATTTTTTTCTACTCCCTAGAATGGCACAATTACAAAAAAAAACACAACCACAACCACAAGGACAATTGATAATTTTTTTCTATAGAAGGACAATAGACAAAATTTTCTCCTTAGAACGGCACAATTACAAAACAAGCACAACCACAAGGACAATTGATAATTTTTTTCTATAGAAGGACACTAGACAAGTTTTTCCCTAGAACGACACAATTACAAAACAAACACAACCAAAAGGACATTTGAAAATTTATTTTCTATGGAAGACAATAGACAATTTTTTCTCCCTAGAACGGCACAATTACAAAACAATGGTGGCAACTACCACCACAACGACAAGGACAACTTTTTTTTATATGGAAGAACAATGAAATAGAATAACAGTAGTTCAGTAGGACTAGAACATTAGTTCATCAGAACTAGAACATCAATGAGTAACCACAAGAACATCATGTGGCAGTAAGAAAAAACTTGTAGAATTTCAAAGTACAAATCACAAAAACAAGTCAAACAAACTATTAAGTGTTTTGACCCGAGAGTCCAAATGATTGCTCCAATCATACTTTCATCACAGAGCAATACAATGATTCAACGTGATATGAGTGCTTGACACGGCACTTGCTTCATAGGCATTCCAACAAATATATTGTAGACAATACAAAGATAGATCTCAAGGTTCAAACATTTATAGATGTAACTGGAACTATACATGTAATTGGGACTATAGATGTAATCATTTTACTAGAATGTTCAATATTTTTTATACATACAGCCAAACTTAGTTTAAAAATATAACATGACCTAATGCAATTTTAGAATATTGCATTTTTGGAAAGTAAAAAAATTTTGATTAATGGAAAGTATATGTCAATACCTAGGAATGTGAAGCTGTCAATGAATGTGAGACTGTCAACAGTAGAATACGGATGTTAAATTACAACATTAGGTAAACTGCAAGTAGAGCTATGAAAAGAAAAAAATAATAATGGTTAGCCTTACAAGGGTTGATTCATGTAGCCTAAATCCTAGATAATCCAGGTAATCATCCTTTACGGCATTGTAATCAAAATAGTCTTCCATGAGCTTGCACTATAGAAATGTGATAAATAGGTTAGTTAAACTGTTTATTTTGTTTGAAACAAATATTTGTTGATAATACTTTTAATATCATAACAGAAGAACCTATGAAATAGAGTTAAAAATAGCAGAACATCAAAGGATGTTTAATAGAACATCAGGTAAATTTTTACTGAACATGGTTGTAAGCAAAACAGAACATGACCTAGCAACAATTATATTCAATGTTGCACTTCAAAATTCTAAGTATCAAACTTCGATGTTCTACCTTTGAAACAATGATGTCTTACGTAGCAAAGATCGATGTTCTAGCAAGGAAACTTCCATGTTCTATTTTTTATAGATGCAACAACTGACAACCAAGTAGGCATAATCGATGTTCTACCTTTCAAACTATGATACGCAGGAAAGATTGATGTTCTACTTTTTATATACATACAGTGAAACTACTTTTTTATATACATACAGTGAAACTTGGTTCAAAACAATGAAATGGAAACAAGGAACATTGAAAGATGTCTTAATGCCTACCAATGAAATGGAAAAAGGTAATATTTTAGCTACCAATGGTAAACCGAAGCCACGAATCATTACAAATCCAATGAGTTGCAAATGAAACATACTAAAAAAATAATATTTCCACTAATATATATTAATTGAACATCACATTATGAAAAAAGATCTCAAAAACACATCAAGCACTAACCATTGGGCCTCTTGCTCATAGCAAGAGTTGCAGGACCTTCATCAGGACCCATTGCATGTCTGACTCTCCTTCTCTTTTTGCTGCAGTTCTACAATGCACCAAAAGCTTAGGTATGTAATAGCCAAAAGAAAAGATTCAAAAGAGTCTTAGGAAGTAGAAACTCCCGCTATCAATTTTCAATCTATTTACTATAATAAACAGGAATCAACTTCATGGAGTATTACATGATATTATAGAAGCTCAACTGATAACTCAATGTACTCTATATCTAACTACCTGCTCGGGAAAAAGAAGCTCAACTGATAACTCAATGTTTATTACATGATATTATAGAAGTCACAAATACAGCAATATTAGATAATGAATATGAAAATACAGGGGCAGGAAGTCACAAATACTCCAATAGTACAATATTATGAAAAATAGCACCTCCACTACTATTATCAATAGGACAGCCCTAATGTCAATGAATATGAAAATAAGATAGTGTCAGCTGCAGCGACTATAAAGGTTCGCACTTCGCAGCACCACTGGCGCACTGGCCATACCATGCACAGGAATTTAATCCAGGCTATTTAAGAATCGATATCCAAGAAGTACCTGAGTTATTGGGGCTGAAGCAAATCGATGAGTAGGTACAGACCTACAACATGGACTGTGCCAACATTTAGACTATCACCTGGAACAAGCAATATTCATTTGTATAGTGAAGAGCAGAGCTGCAGAAGTGGAAACAAGAACATTTGTAAATAGCTAAATAAGTATGATCACCTTGCACCAATTGAGGAAAAATTGATTCAACACCGGTTGAGATGGTTTGGCCATGTCCAATGGAGGCCTCCTGAGGCGCCGGTGCGTAGTGGGGTTCTAAAGCGGGTCGATAATGTAAAGAGCGGTAGAGGTTGACCTAAACTGACTTGGAACGAGTCTGTTAAGAGAGACCTTAAGGAGTGGAATATCCCTAAGGATTTAGCTATGGATAGGAGCGCTTGGAGACTAGCAATTAACGTGCCTGAACCGTAATCTTTTTTCTTGTACCATTTATGTGTTCTTTGTTTCCATGCCTCTTTTGGGTTTCATCTCTAACCTACCCCAACTTGTTTGGGACAAAAAGCTATGTTGTTGTTGTTGTTGTTGTATATATACATTGCAGCCAGCTCAGAGAAATGATGACTGATAAATTATTTTAGAATAAAAAAATTTGTGTCCTGCCAATTATTGATTGTGGTATGACATCGATTGATAGTAAAATGGTCGATTAGGAGCATGATTCTTCTACTGAACTCAATAGGCACATAGCAGTAATATTAATCCACACGATCGGATAAAGTGATTACAAATGGAATAGATAACAACATGCCAGTCCACTGCACCAATGGAAATCAATTGATGTGTTAAAGTTGTAGGCACCTGATTCTTTACTAAACCACACAGTATATCTGCATGTGAATCATAGCAAAGAAACATGGAACTGGTAGATTTTAAGACAACTTAGACAAATCTTACATCAGGAGTTAGAGGAATGTGATGGTAGCTCTTCATAAATCCAGCAACAAGTTTCTAAAGTTTAGACATCCAGCTGGTGGCTCACAGGGATTTGACTTATTCTCTTTAAAACTAGCAAGATATGGTAGGAAGGGAATTTTTTTCGTCAGCTACAGAATCGTCATCAAAAGATAAATCAAGGGAATAAGTTTATACTATAGTAAATGATTTTAGCAGATTTTGCCTACCTTCCTTTCAAGGTACTCCTCATGCCTTGAACCTAAATATTCAGAGAAGTTTATACTAGTAAATGATTTTGGCAGGCAACCAATGCAATGAATAAAACATTTTCACAACCTCAACTCTAGACTAATTGCTTACCAATAGAACACAGACTTGTTTCTTGAAGCAACAAAACCTTTAGCTATGATTTTGAATTAATAGCCTAATAAAAAAGAAAGCTTGGTAATAGCAGCACTTAAGCCAAAATAATAAGCAGACTGCTATTCATCATGAGATAAATGGAATTATCAGTGTTAAACTTCCTGAATTGTACAGATTTGGATCCTGAAACAGCCATTCCTTTCTGAACATAGCAAAGGTTCACACCACACCCAAGGCTAATCACAAACTGACTTGAGTATATCAATAGAAAACAAAATATAGAGTTAAAATAGATGAGTGCCCAAGGCTACTCATGGTACAACTCCTAACTGCTCGGATGCAATCGCACAAGTGTTGAATCAGATGGGAAAGGGGTAAATCGGCTACTATTACCTTGCTGGAGCGCTTGAGGTGGGCAGAGTAGGCCACGACCACCCATGCTCTTGGATCCATGGCTGTGTCCTCGCGCGGTCGCGGACACGACGGAAAGAGCACGGCCGGCCAATGCTCCTCCTCCTCCAATGCTCCTCTTGGCGGTCCCCTGCTGCTCCTCCTCCAATGCTCCTCCTCGCGAGACGGTGGCGGAGCCAAGCACGGCGGCTGCCGGATGGCACACAGGGCGGTGCCGCGGCGACGGGTGGCCAGGCCCACGGCTGCCGCGGGCAGGGTCGCGGCCGGGGGGCGGGGTGCAACCACATCCGCCTTCGCTTGAACGGCACTCGCGACTCGCAATTGACGGGGAACGGGAGGAACAGTAAGGCGGGGAAGGGGTAATGGGCCACAACAGGAAACTGGGCTGAAAAATGTCTCGTACGCGTGCGGGGTGGGGGTGGTCGGCGGGCGGCTGGGTGCCACCCTGGTCGGCACGGAAGATTTCCGAGGAATAAAGCCACCACTTCTACAGTAGGCAAACCGGGACCTCGATAGATCAGACTTCAGACAAGCCAGCAGGCATTCCCCCAAAAAAAAAAAAAAAAAAAAAAAGACAAGCCAGCTGCCAGCAGCAGGCAGATGATTTGCACTCTAGACGGCCCAATCTCCTTCTGGGACGGGGCTTGTTTTTCATGCACGTGGACGGAGCCAGGCCCAATGGGCTAGAGCTTCTCCGAAAGACATGGCACGGTTGGTGTTGGTGACACCCTCGTCTGCTTTGGACTATGCGACTAGCCCAGTGATAAAAACCCTCTTTCACTGGTTGCCACGTGTTCTCCTTTTTTAAAAAACTCCGTTTGAATTCTATGATCAACTCTAGATCATTTTAGCTCTTACGGTTCCAACCAAAAGGTCTAAAATTTAGATAATTTTTTTATGGATACTTTAGACCACACGAGTGAGCTAAAGTACAAACAAGCACAGTCGCTCGATGATAAGGTCTGAGTGTGATGTTATGCAAAGTTGTTAGTTGGTCGGCAAATATGATTGCTAGTTGGCTCGTGCTCGACTATAATAGCTTGGTGTCACGTACCTAAGCGTAATTCTCAACTTTTCGAAGAAGAATGCTTGTTGATAGTATAGTCTATTGACCATTCTCTTCTTCTTAACAAAATATAAGTTATATATCTGCTCTTAAAAGAAAACAATAAACACGCGAAAAGTGTAGTGTTCTTGGTGCCACGGGCCACGCGAATTGACGGCCACCCATCGCAATGGGTTGGTGTTCCCTCAGGTCGCCGTGCCGCCATGGTGCTTGGATGCTTGCACGATGGCCAGCATGGACGACCTGACCGAATGAAAACATGCCCCGGGCAAAAGTTGGTAATGCATGATTAGTGCACTAGCAGTTGACCAACAAGTGCAAAATGCATGGCAGTAAGAACTACGAGTAATTGGACGAGAACTACGAGTAATTGGACGCTGACCTGCTGCCGATTCAGACTTCCGATGGAGATGGGAGTAGACATTGGACAAGCTCGAGGCCGAGAGGCATGGGCTCCAATGGTGCTGCCCACATAAATACTAGCGACAGCCGACAGACCAACCACAACTCCACACAAAGTCAACATATAGATATACTTTAGGCTCTTCTTTTTCTTGCTTTCACCGAATGAGACGCTACGCGTCCCTTTTACTAAAAGCGATTGATCTGAGCCCACGGGCATCCTTAAGTTTCCAAAACGCTTATTTTAATGTGATTGGTCAACTATGCAATTAAAATCGCACTCTTTTGTTCCGTTTCATAAGGCACAATCTGAAGGATACGTTCTTCTCAAATTACATTTCGACCATCCATTTACTTTATACTACTCCAAAAAGCTTATTTTAATGTGTAGTAGCTAAAATTGTTAGCGAAATTATTGGTCAAAGAGTTTAAATCTTATCATGTGCCTTACAAAAGGGAACAAAGTTAGTACTCAACTTAAGAAAGAAAACATGCTCTAAATTATCACTTCCATTGTAATAGACTGATTATAAACAATAATGCATTAATGCTAGTAGTCTTACTGGTAAACAACTGCTATTCTCATCTTTCTCTCTCTCTCCCTAAGAGAAGCAAGCAAAGTCGCGACAGTGTATCTTCACCTCGGTGGTGAATCCAGAAACCAGCCACGAGAGGGCTAAATAATAGAAAGCTTGAAGTATCCTAGCCATATATATATTAATAATAGATATATAAAAAAGAATATATAACTGAATTTGTGAATAACTAAAAATAGAATGAAGAATGCAGGGAGGAGTATCACTTAGTCACCGTAGTCTGTATTAGCGGCTGAAGACCAGCCCCAGCCCCCCTGGACCCCTCCCAACCGTTCTCCATTCCTTTGCTCCATGCTCGCAAGCTTGGATCTAGTGATTCATGTAGCATCTTCATACTAGATGTCATCCCTCTGTTGCCTCTGTTATGCTCTTCCCCCTCTCCTTTTTCGTCTTTTGCCCCTTTCATTCCATGCTTTCTAAGTCCATCTCCTAAACACCACAATCCCTACTTCTCCATGAAGAGCAGGCACTGCTGCCAATTGGTGATATTTAGGGTAGTGGGTATGATCATAGATCTAGGCCTTCCTAAGCAACAAGATGACAATCTGGTGGGCAGTGTGTGTAGTCAAACTTACCATTGATTGTGGTTCAACGACTCGGGAGAAGCAATCTTGAAGTGACTATTTTTATGTTGGGTTATTTGTTTTTTTTTTGTGTGTTTGAGATGTTGCTACAACAACATATTATCATGTTATAAACATGGCCTTTTTATGTTGTGCGTGCAGAAAATGCTATTTCTCCCTCACCTTCTCTCTCCTTTTCTCGCTGTCATGTAGCGTTTGTGTGCAACAAGCATGGTGTGAGGTGGTGCTTCAGTTTGCACAAACCATGTTGTTGCTCAAGGTAGAGCTAAAGCAAATCCAAGGGGCTTTTGTGGACGTAAATATGGGAAAATTTTGGTTCTTATCAATATTTTTAAATATTTTTGCCCTGATTGCCCCCACTCCCACCCTCCCTAATTTTATCAGAAATTACCATTCCAATATTTTAACCAATTTTGGGATATATCATATAGTTCTTTTGGTACACTTTAAAAAGCTCGACATGCACTCTCGCTGTTCAAAAAAATTGTAAGTTGAATATTTTTATAAAAAAATGTAAGGTGTTTTTTGTTCTATCCAAAAAATTGTAAGATATTTCCATTATATCTTAAACTAACTTATCTATTTTTAACCAAATTATAGAAAAAAATACACTAACACCTTCACTAAAAAGTGATCATGAGATACACCTCGGTTGTACCTTTAATTGGTGTTGCGGATCTTAATATATTTTCACAACAAACTTTGATCGAAGCTAAAATAAATTTAATTTATGACAAGCTAAAATAATTTGTATTTTAGAAGCTGAGGTAGGTAAAGGAGGTTACAATTGATTAAAATATCAGCCAATTTCTTATCAAAATTGTGTTACAACATCAAGTTGGTGTGCTTGAACAGCTAGCTTTGTGGGATATCCATTCACACTGAATGAGCAAAAAACAAATGCAATTTCCAGTAACCACACAACGTCGAATTGTTGACCCATTCAGCCACTGAGCTGGACAAGACATAAATTCAACATGATCCAGAGTCTTCACTGAGTAAGTTGCTACATTTAAATCCGCTATCATTTAGTTAGCACCTTGTCAGCTCTAGGCCTCTAGTTTACACCCGTGATGATTGACCAGTTTTTTTTAAAAAAAACAAAGAAAACAAAACAAAAAGACGGAGGATTTTTCAAGAAGAGATAACTCAGAATGGACGTTTTGACACCTAATAAAAAATTGTTTAAAATAATCAAAAGGCATCTGAGCCGTCCACCTTACCGACGGCCCTGATCATCACCCTTTCTCGTTGACTTTCCAAAATTTTATTCCGATCGTGCTCCACCTCTCACTCCCAAATGGAATATCATATACTGACCAGAATTGCTTCCTGCTCAAGTGAAGGAGGACCCAATGAGACTTTGCCTCACATATGCTCTCTCCCTGTATAAGATATTAAGATCACATAACGATCTTGCAAAGACTCTTTCCAACGCCACCACCATTGCTGCAATTCTCGCAAACTTTTGTAGCTCTCCACTCAATCATAGCATCTGGAACAATTTCATGTGCAAATCTAGATTGCTTAGTAGTTGCAATCTCATTGGGTAGTTCAATCGAGCTACCAGTGTGTTAGCTACTAGCCCTTGGATTTGCCGGCGGTGCAAGTTTTCTGATGAAAGCCATGGAGGCGGCTGAGGAAGCCAACCGGGCCGCCGTGGAGAGCTGCAAGAAGCTCGTCGCCGTGCTCTCGCTCTCCGGTGCCGACGCGTTCCGGCCTATGCCCGTGGCCGCGGAGACCGACGAAGCCGTCGCGCGGTTCGGCAAGGTGGTCGCCGTCCTGAGCGACAGGCTCGGCCATGCCAGAGCAAGGGTTGCCAAGAGGAGCCCGCCGGCGCCTCCCGTCGAAACTAGCTGCCTCTTGGAGTACCACCCGTCGTTGGCAGTGGCACCGCGCCACACTCCCAGCGGCGGCCACCTGGTGGTCAGTTCTACTTCTCCTCCTCCCCTGCTGCCGCCACCGCTGCAGCCGCCGCCGCCGACGTCTCTGTCAACTAGCATGACGATGCGGAGCGCTGGGGCGCCGATGACGATGATGAGAAGCCAAGATGCGGAGGTAGTGGCGCCGGCGGTGCTGGTGGTGCCGCCTTGTACCAGCAACGTGACATTGACGCCGGCCCCGGCAAAGAAGTTTGACAGGAGCATGTTTCTCGAGACGTCGCTGCTGGAGTCGAACTCTTGCGGCGTGCCACCCTCGCCGTCGCCGGCCATGGGGGTGCAGAAGTGCATCCCGAGAGTCCCGGCGGCTGTCGCTGCGTCCAATCCTTGCACCAGCACCCCCCACATCCAGTTCCAGCCCACCACCCAGTTCCAGCCGCCGCCGCCGCAGCAGCAGCGGCAGCAGGTGACGAATAAGCAGAAGAGCTTCCAGTTCGACCAGACAACTCCGAGCGGCGAGCAGTTCCACATCGAGGTCCCGCTGCCGCTGCCCCGTGCCGCCCCCGCCGCCAAGGAGGTGATCAGCTTCAGCTTCGACAACAACTCGGTGTGCACGTCGTCGGCGGCGACGTCCTTCTTCACGTCCATCAGCAGCCAGCTGATCAGCATGTCCGACGCCACGACGAGCTCCGTCGCCGCCGCCACGGCGAAGAAGGCGTGTGGCAAGAGAGGAGGGGAGGACAGCAGTGGCGTGGGGTGCCATTGCCCGAAGAAAAAGTGAGTGCCGTCATCTGCATTATCGTTCTTGCAATACGATGCAAGGTGCTGTACTGTACGTGGGTGTTGAGTGGCTGGCTAATGGATGGTCCAAAATCTGTGCAGGAAGCCGAGGGAGAAGCGGGTGGTGAGGGTGCCGGCGATCAGCGACAAGAACGCCGACATCCCGGCGGACAACTACTCTTGGAGGAAGTATGGGCAGAAACCCATCAAAGGCTCTCCTCACCCAAGGTACACGTTGCATCTTGAGCATTTCGTTCTCGTCACGCCATTGTTTTATTAGTTGTGTCCATTAAGCTGCCACGCCATCTTGTTTGTGCTACTGCTACACTGCCATTCTTTAATCATTATTCAGATTAATTTCATTTGCATCCTCCAAAATCGCCTTGCAATAAGATTGGCCAAACTCAACCTTTTGTTCTCAGCTATTTTCAGAAGGCTTAGTACACAGTAATACCTTTTGTTCATAGCTATTTTCAGAAGGCTTAGTATAGTAGTATTCAATTTTGAAGGTGAGCAGGAGTACTGTACTCATGAAATTTTTGACGGTGGTGTGGTGCAGGGGATACTACAGGTGCAGCAGCAAGAAGGACTGCCCGGCGAGGAAGCACGTGGAGCGGTGCCGCAGCGACGCCGCCATGCTGATCGTCACCTACGAGAACGACCACAACCACGCGCAGCCGCTCGACCCCTCCGTGCTTACCGCCGCCGCCAACGCGGAACCTTGATGAGGGCCCTCGTCGGCCGGAGACAATGCCAACGTCGTGCACAGGGGCGGCAAAATTTTTTCTGTCCAAACAAGATGTACAGTAGTGACAACTTGATTGCGTTTAACTGCTCTCGTTCTTCTCGTGTCTGTTTAGATAAAATTCATTCACATGAGGCCTCTTGTTTAATTTTGTGCATCCCAAACAATGCAATCCTACTAGTTGATATGCTGTTTGATCTCGGCTAAGTACTGCACCCGTGTAATCCGTTTCCATTCAGAATTCACGTGTGACCAGCTCGTTTTTGCTACCTGACTGATCTGTCCTGTGGATGCGAGGCACGAGTGGCTCAAGAACACGAACGCCGTCGCCTGCGCTGAGCCGATTCTTGCATTCACACGAGTGATTAGATGCGCGCCGCGCCTTTCTTTTTTATTCCCAAATTCCGAGACGCCAGCGTTTCCATCACCGCGCACGCCCGATCCATGATTCAGTTCCGAAACGATCATTCTGTTCATCGTTGCAGTTAAGCAACTGTCAGCTGCTAATCTGGCTAGCAGGATCGATATCGTTATTAGGGCATTAAATGCTCCCCCACGATGAGCGGCGATGATTAATGGCTCAAGCATGTGAGTGCCCTGCGCCCCCGTGCCGTGGATCTTACTGACGCTCTAATCCTGATTTTGTTCAGGAGAGAGGCCGAGCAGGCACGCCATTATTTTCGGCATAGCCTGATGAGATCGTTATTGACGGCCATTTGCAGGGCTTATGGATCCTATTGTTTCTTTTACCAAATCTTGGCAAGAGATTCGATCCATGTTTAATAATGATTATTAATGAATAGGAACGGTAATTCCGACTTCCGAGCTATAATAAGGCTGTCAGACACCATGCTGTTCCAACTTGTTCTTCGTCACAGCTTAGTTGCTCTGTACAAGGCAGCACGGAGAATCTTCCAATAAACTTCAGGTAGAATATCTTTTCCTTCATTTTAGTGCAATAAGAAGATTGCATTTTCCTCACAATTTGGTGACTACAACAAATCAGCTACTGACAAAGCACTGCTGTATCAATTCAAAGTTGAGCACCTCTTCATGGGAAAACATGACTGAAAAGCAATGCTAAAATGCTGGGTTAGAACGATAAGAGTCACCTTAATGAAAAACAAATCAAATTCAAGCTATATTTTTTAGTCTTGTCACTAATTGCAAAAAAAGGCAGCGGTCCACGCTGTTAGCTGCCTAGAGAAATAAGTATATTTCACTGGCATGGTAGAGTTTGACAAACGAGGAAAAAGAATATTAATTTGATCGCTGATTTGTCCTTTTAGTATATAGATTATAAAAACCAGTATGTTCTTACTTTGCTATCATCCCGAGAAACAGGCGGTACAACGTAGATGTAGTAGAGTCTACATAACTAGTGTTGTAAGGACACTCACAACGCGGACTCCATTATAGAGTCTAAACATATTTATTACCTCGAATATTGTGGACTTAGAGTCTAAATAAGACTTGAAGTTTTTTTTCCTATGCTGGCACATCAGCAAAATACCATAAATAAGGAATAATAAATAGTCTTGGACTCTGAGTGCCCTTAGCCATTTTTTTTAGAGAAACGAATGTCCAAAGTATTTGCTGAGTCAACAAAAGCATATTAAGGCCATGACTTTGGGAAACATCAAACATCTCTCGGCCTCTTCTAACAAAGCGTGATCAGTAAAACACCTTCCAGATTATTATTAACATAAATATTTTTAAAAATACAAAATATATAACTTTATATAATCAAAGAGTCTATACCAGATACAGCTAATATATAGCTAAATACAATTTTTTTAAAAAGTATATAGAAACTGATAATCTGATTTGTATACAAATTGAGAAGCAAAATTTGTATTTTTTTAAAACGAAACAGGGCATATATTGGAGATAAGTGTTTTGCGGTATAAATTGCCATGTCAATTGGGAAAATATTAACCTACATTTCAGTTTTTATTAACATCTAACAGCTGTTTCATTAAAAGAAGGGCCCATATTGAATAAAACTATGGAAGTAGATAATTTGGAACACAAAATCATGGATTAAGTTCATTTTGGCTCCTCAACTCCTGAGTCCTTCTATGTTAACTCCTAACTACAAACTTGGGTAAGTTTTGCCAACTCAACTATCAATACCATTTGATTTTGGCCGTGGGCATGTTTTGGCAATATCGTATTCATTTTCACCGGTAAATCATCTCCAACTGTTATCTATTGTGCACAACAATACTACTATTGATTTATTTTGCCCCTTGGAAATGTCATTTGGGTAAATATCACCATCCACCTCGCCACCAACCTCCGTTCAAACTTAAGATGATTTTGCTTTAGGAAAAAGTCCGTTATAATTTGGGACAGAGAATGTACTGGTACTACTAATACGTGAGATAGTTTGGACAATTTTTTTTTTTGAGCCGGAGGACAAATCTTATACAACCTCATGGGCAGCCTCCGCCAGCCAACCGAGATTGGGCCGTCCCGACCTTGCTTGCTTCTGTTGGATTGGGCCAAAACCGCACAGGTTCCTGGATTGGGCCGACATGCCTTGGTAGTCGAGTCCCTCTGACCTCGCTCGCGCTCTGCTAGTTACTTCTAGGATAAGAACAGGGAGTATTATAAACACGGTCTAAAAAAAATTTCTTACGAAATTGGCCCTTATTTATTTGAACTTACAAAAACAGCCTTAAAATAAAAGTTTTTAGAAAAAAGGCCTTCCGTTAGGCTTGTGAGGCAAATCTATTAGTTTGGACAGTGTAGTGCGAGCAAAAAGACCAATTTTAGTGTTTGGTAACTCCAATTTTAGTGAACCAAATTTTATTATGCTCATTGAGATGCCTACTTATTAAAAGTATAAAACTGGTCATGTTTTGTAGAATTATTTATTTGGTAACTCCAAAAATATATGTGATTATATGTGTGGTTATGTGTTTGGAATATATATGTGCGGCTATGTGCTTAAAATTTGTGAATATATACAATAAATAAACAAAACTCTGTTTTTAATTTTTTTTCTCAAGGATAAAATAGTCTTTTTATCTCCAAAGTTAACACCGTTAAAGGTCAAAACTGACGAAAGACCATTTTTCTAACAAAATTTTATTTTGAGGCCGTTTTACTAAGTTCAAAAAATAAAGGTCAATTTCCTAAGCGCAACTATTTTTGAGGCCGTTTTTCTAATTCTCCCATAAAAATAGCTTAAATTCTTTATTCTTTATGCATTCGCGTATTTTGCTCGGCCAGCAACAGCGAGCCAAGGGGCGATGACTATGGCCTTGCCAAGCTACTGCTGATGTTGGACCGCTATGTCCTGAGCAGTAAGATCCAGAGTGCACTTGGGTACATGGCACCAGAATTCGCTTGCAAGACAGTGAAGATCACCGAGAAGTGCGACGTCTATGGCTTTGGGGTGCTTGTGGTTAGGTTTATGCAGGTTAGGGTTAGTTTTATCCATGTCGGTGTGGCGTGGATGCTTGTACTGGTGCTGCTGTGGTTCCAGCGAGCGACGGCGGGGATGCGACGAGGATGCCATGTCGTCCGTGCGCCTTTCCAACATCTCCAGCGGCTTCCCCGACTTTGCAAGCAGTGGCAGCATCAAGTTCTGTCCTTTCCTCGTCTTCATCGTCTCTGACGGGAAATTCGGAAGGTATGCCTACCAACTCGAGGAGAAATCGGGTTGGGTTTTCGTTTCTGGTGGTTCAGTTCCCCTTCGGGGTTTCGCCGTCGTCTGGTGTGCCGGGGGCTCTGGTCCTTGAGGCGTCAGATTCCTCGGTGTCTGACGATGTGATGGCCGACGGCCATCTCTTCGAGCTGAGTCGTTCAGCGGTTACAAAGCAGGTCGGAGTCGACGTGCTGCACATGACGGCAACAAAAAAATGTGTTTCTTCACCGGAGAGGGGATCAGCTTCAAGCAGTGTGCTCTGGTCGCCGGCGGCGAGGCAAACTAGGAGGAGTTTACAAGAACTAAGTTGTAATTTTCTTTTCTTTCAAAAGTGTTCTCGTAAGATTTGGGCTGTAATTTACGTGAAATATAAACCCGGTTTTTAAGGAAAAAAAAAGAGACTACACTTTTTTTTTCTTGCGGCATGCATTTCTGACCAAGACTGCACTGTTGTATCAAAAAAGACTGGGGCCGATGTCGACGCAGGGGAAGCCGGGACCGTGACACTGATCGGCGTTGATGCATGGTAGATTCGTGCAGTCGTGGATTCGTGCAATGTTGGAGCCGAGAGACGACGTGCTCTCCAAATGTTGGTCGGTGGACACGCCACGCGTCGTCATCAGGTGCGAACGGGAATCCCGTACGGACTCCAAGCCAGCCTTCTCTGCTGGCAGTGGCGCCAACGAGGAGGAGCGTTGAAGCGCAAGATATCAAACCTGGAGGCGGCAGTGGGCGGAGGAGCTCGGCTGGGACATGGAGGCGACCCGAGCCCAGCGGTTCCCGCTGGCGGCGAAGGTGGGCTCAGCTCCAGGCAGAGGCGCGCGCGCTCCGGTGCGGTGCCGGCTTGCCGGCTTGGACGTCGCGCTCCCCTGCTGCTGTGCTGCTAGCTAGCGCTGTCACGCGCACACCTCTCGGTCCGGTCGTGTTGTGCCGCCGCAGCAGGTTGCATTGCTGCTGGCAATGGGGTTGGGAATGTACGGTTTAGTTCGTGAGTTTTGCCTCTGCTATTAAACGACACCATTGAAAATGATGACGAGGTCACTTGGAGATGGACATCAGTTAGTGATTACATACACAACCAAGAGCGCTGACATGATGCAATCCAATTCTTGGAGATGGACATCAGATGGACAGGAGGTGATAACAAACTGAAGATTCACGCTGGTTGGAAGGCCAAAGCAGAACCAAATTAAAATGCCGGTTCTTTCCATGGACTTCCACGCCTCTTCTCAAATTTTGCAACTAATTGACGTCCTTGGAGATTTGTTGACGCTCGAAGATCTGTGTGCTTCTCCTGACAAGTGTTAACCATCTATTTTAGTACTAGGTTTGGAAAACCAGGAGAGTGGAGTGGAGTTGCAATGGAATGGCGCTGACAGACATGACCTGACCCCAAACTGCTGCGGCAGTGCTCTTCACATTCACAGCCGAGCAGTATTTGCCATCAGGGAGGTTGTCACGAGGTGCGTAAGAATTCAGCAAGAACAGCAGAGATCATTTAGGAATTTACAGCGGAGAGGAAGAAATTTCTTGATGGCTCTCTTGCAAAATAAATCAGAAAAAAAGAAAAAGAAGACTATCGAGACGTGTTCAGGCCACTCCGCAAGACGGCATCTGAATTGTAAACAAGCTGCCGGGCTGAGTTTACAGACTCGCGCAGCACAGCGTTCGAACAAGAGATGCATTGATGAAAACAAGCTTTGAACAACAAAATCACATCACAGCGCTGGAACAGAGATGCATTTATGAAAAGAAGGTTCGAGCCAGAGATGCAATCGATGGAAAGAAGATCTGAACCAAATCTTATACCCAATGTGGTTTTGAACCAAGGTCATCCAAATGTTACAATGGATGTTTCATAGATCAACATCCCAGCCCACGTGGCTTTGAACCAAGATTCTCCAAATGACTCCAAGAACTTCGAACCAAGATGTTACCCAGAACTAGAACTATACTGTAATAACTGCTCTAGTAATAACTATACTATAGCTGTTTCATGTTAATCGATAGGTTTCACCGAGCAACAACATTTGCAATTCGCAATATGCTACCAGCAAGAATCGATACGTATCTCAACGCCACTGTCGCCAGGTAATAGGCGAGGCGCAGCAGGGGCACACGAACCTGTAGCTGTTGGCGTAGCCGTAGCAGTAGCACCAGACGCAGATGGCCAAATGGCCGCAAGGTCTCGCCACCAACCGTGCGGCTCGGAGGCGGCACACCCAACACGGTGGGACGCCGAACAACCGCGGCGGGACCTGCTCTCGCCACGGGCACAACGGGACCGGCCGAGAGAGGGCTTCGACGGGAGGCATGCCGCCGTTGCTGCCGAACGCTTCTTGCTGCCCGGCGGGACGATGCTCCACGGGCCGTGGCACTATGCCCCAATGTTGAGCAACCCAGTTGTTGCAAAGGCTGGGGATGGTCATCGGTGCTGCGCCGGCTGCAGAAGTCGCGGCGGAAGTCGCGGCGGAAGGCCCCCCGTCCATCGATGTGAGGCTACCCACCGTGCTCGCCGCGTCGAGCCGCAGCCCCCATGCTATCGCCTCGCGCAGCCGAGTCGCGCAGTGCCTCCCCGCCGAGCTCCGGACGGTGTCAATGGCGCCGCCGTCGCCAGTCCCCGCCTCCGGCCATTCCCGGTCGCCTTGGTGCCCGCGGCCGAGTCCGCGAGGCCGCGTTCGTCATCCTAGTGCCCTCCACCTCGCCAACCGAGTCCCGGAGCGCCGTTCCGGCCAACTCCGGTGAGCCCCCGGTGAAATGCCGCCGCCTGGAGCGTCGCTCCAGCGACCTGCCCCCGTCGGCCAAACCCTAGCCGCCCGATTCAGTTTGTACGGTCCAGATTAGATCTGGCCGTACCGGTCAACCGGTTCAACCCGGCCCGCTAGCAGACAACGTGGCAGCCACGCTGGCTCCACGCAAGCACTGACCGCATCAACATGGTCAAGCAGCAGCCAGCTCTGGCTGTTTTACATAAAGGCCCCTGTAGTTTCCTACATTTACGATCTAGTCCACCGCAGTTCAAATCAGCTTTGCAGTTTGATGGTTTTAGACCATGTAGTCTCTGGTATTTATATTCAAGGTCCAAAAGCTTTATAAAATACTATTTTTATTTATTTTACATTGCGTAAATAGCTCTATTTATTTACAGTTTTACCCCACCTTGTTTTAGCCATAACTTGCCCGTCTTAACTCCGTTTAAGCCCGTTATTATCACGTTAGACTCGTATCGACGTAAACTACGTGATAGCAGTGAGATTTATCATGTTCTAGGCTTTTGAAAATGCAACTTAATTGTTGATTAGATTAATGATCTACCAATATCTTTCCAAAATGCGAATAGCCTAGATCAACTTCATTGGTTGTGCACTCACAATGATAGCTCCTTTATTGGTCGCTCTTGTGCTCTCACGATCGTAGTATCGATACTGCGTAGTCCGCTCTTTGTTCAGTGTTTATTTTTTTATGGTGTCTGTTCTTAGTATTGTCTGTTTGTGTTGCTTGTTTGCTGCAAATAGACGAAGAGCAGTTCGTGAGTGCTGAAGATCGGGAGCTGAGGACCAACAAGTGCCGTTGGAGTTGGAGACCAGAAGAACAACTAAAGTCTACTGAGCAGCTAGACTTTTGATTAAGGCAAGTGCATGCACCCCTTTGATCATATTGTACCTACTCACTTTGTAATTTATAATTTACTTTCATTGCATGTGTCTTAATACTGCAAACCCTAAGGGCATGACTAGCCACATTTACCCAAATATAACCAGGGGGTTTACTTTTATGGGTAGTCTAGTTGTGCTTGCTGCTCTGCTCACCCTACATATGTTAATGAACATAATAATTGTTTCTATATTGAAGTTTAATAATGTTAAATGATGAACTTAATGATGATAATGGCTGCGGCCATGAAGAAGTGGTGAGGATGCGGAGAGCATCATTGGAGGGTGAAGCAAGGGGGAACGGGGACGCTCGTGTCTGCCTTTCCTAAGGACCAGTTCATGGAGAGAGAACCTAAGACATTCGTACAACTTCAAGCCACATGGCTCTAGCAGGCCTCCACTAGTTGGTGGTAGCTTACCGGGTAGGCGCAAGAGGGGCTCTTGTTGGTTGGATGTTGGCCTGCCAAGCGGGTGCATTTTTGGTTTTTATGTTGGTTCTTAGTCACCACTTGGAGGCAGGATCTTACCTTCCGTTGAGGAATCCTTAGCGGGTTGCTGCCTTCTAGTAGGAGCTGTGAACAGTCTCGTGTGAAACCTTGCCCGCTCACCTTGGTAGTGTTTTGGGGAGTCACGACCCCGGGCAGACGGGAATCACAACTTGGAGTGAAAGTGTACACCTCTGCTTAGAGTTTGATCAAACTGATATATCAGCCGGGCTCACAATCACGAGCGGCCTGACTTGGACTGACAAGGATCATTGAAGAAGTTAATGGACAAGGTTGCTACCTTGTGCTTTATCAGGTTGGCTATCCTGTGTTCTTTGAGGTTGCTAGCTCGTGCTTTAGCGGGATGCCTATCCCATGTTCTTATAGGGGTTGGTACCCCATGGTTGGTGTTGAGGTTGCCACCTCAACTTTTATAATTTAATGATGATAATTAACTTTGATGATCTCTAATAATATTGTTAGTTATAATTATATCTCTAATTAAGGGTTGGTTGTTTAACTCACATTTAGTAATAGCTTGTTTAGTAAATTAAGTTAGTAACTTGTTGTTTTATTATAATTGTATCTTAATTAAAATGCTTACCTGTAGTAAAACTGTGTCAGCCTACCTTTGTATAATCCTTGCATATCATTTGTTTTCTGCCTGTACTTGCTGAGTTCGACATGGACTCACCCTTGCTATAGTTTGTAGTAAGGTGCTGCTCTAAAGAAGGATAAAGATGTTGAGTGTTAGAAGTGTTTGTCATACGGAGCCCCCAGTCAACTGTCCCTGAGAAGAATGGAGCTCTGAGGAGAAGTTGTAGCCATCAATTCTCACTACAAGGTTTGCACCCTAATCCAACCACTTGTATTTGCAACAACGTAATTTTAGTTGCAATAGAAGGCTCTATTGCATCATGGACTATAATTGGTTGCAATATGTGTCACTTATTGCATCGTAATTATTGTGTTGTGTTAGTCCTAATCTTTGTTGCAATAGGTGGGTGTTATGGCAACGATTAAACTATGGCTGCAAGTGCATGTAAATATTGCAACAAATAAACTTGCATTGTGTTAACAATAAATTTGCGTTGCCATAACATGTTATTGTTGCCACCATTCGAACTGTGGTTGCAAGTAGTTTTCCATATCACCACGAACTAACTATGTTGCCTTAATATTGGCTTGCGTCGCGAAAGGTGGCGCTATATTGCATTGAAGAAAATAGTTTGCTGCATGGCATAATATTTTTGTAGTTAGATCATATAATATTTTTTGAGAAAAAAACCATATTCTTAATTTAATTATGAAACCACAATTGTAGGCCAACTTAAACCCGAGTAGCAGTTGGGCTTTTGTTTTTGGATTGTTTCTTTTTTTCTTTTATTTATGTATTTATTTATATTTCTTTATTACATTTATTTTTAATTTATTTAGGATGTGTTATTTTTTAACATCTTATCCACTTGTTCCCATTCCACACAGAGTATGTAAATTTTACATACCTATAGTCGTTGTCATGCTTTTATTTTCCATGCCATCATCGCCCCTTTGTACAGTGCTTATAAGAGAGTATGTAATGTTTTACTTGCCAATACCTTGTCCGTATCTTTGTAGAGTTAACTATAGTTAGAAGTCTAGAAGAAACCCACTACTACAAGCATCACTCATACTATTTTTCTTTTTTTAAAAGGAAGAGGGTTGAATAAAATTACTGTCTAATGCAATATGAGAATCTAGAGCAAGTTCGCTCTATAATTTCATAGTTCAGAAATAAGAAGAAAAGTGCACAGGCCAAACTGGAGCGTGCATGCCAATTTGCAAGTTTCACATTCATTGTTCAGAAAAAAGGAAAAGATCACATGATAATCTGAGCATGTTCAGCATGCTAATTTACATGTTTCACAGTTCAGAGCAAATATAACTTGGTTCACATAGCTGATGATGCTAATTTCGAACAAATAGAGATAACATTAACTTGGTTCACACACAGCTAATAGAAGCATTGATCACAAAACTAGGTTGTGGAGCAGCAGCTGCCTTCATAAGCTTCTTTTTAATTGGAGTCTTCTTTTTCTTTGCTGCAGGCTTATTTTTCTTCACCTAGGATGGTCCAGCAATGTCTTCATTTCTTTCCCTCCTCTTCCTGTTACAGAAAAATTTTTAAGTTTGTACACATAGCAATAGTTTTAGAAAAATAAAAACAATAAGAAGGTGCGAACAAACCTCAACAACATCTCCATCTCGACCTTACTCTGGCAGCTTGCTAAATGCACATTTATACAAAGAATTCATCATCAAGGCTGGTGCCTAAAGAATTGACAGGTGCTACATGTCCATCATCAACATAGGTGTCATCAGTATCATCATCTTCAGCATCAGTTAAGTCTTCATCAGAAGGTTCAGGCACTGGTAGCACATTTTCAATCACAGCTGCATCTCCAGTCACCCCTTCCAGGTCAGTCCTCCTCCAAGCTAACAAATCTTCATTCTGGCCTGAAATATTCACGGCTTCCACTCCCACCTCAAGTGAGTCAATATCAAGTTGTCTCTCATTTTCAGTGTCTAGTTGTTCAGGCATAGAAAATAAATTTCTAGGCTTCATTCTTACAATGGTGCTCCACTGTAATTTCTTTGCATTTTTCACATAAAAAACCTGCTCAGCTTGAGTCCCCAGGATGTAAGGATCACTTAGATATCGAAAATGAGTTGTATCAATATTTATAATCCCATATTGATCCCTATGGTACCCTCTGCTCTTGTTCTTACCAGGAGCAGGCACGTCATACCAATCACACTGAAACAGTACGACTTCTTTTTCCCCAGGGAAATCAAGTGTTAATATCTTTTTAATGATACCATACCACACCATACTTGCAGAACTATCAGTACCCTTAACTGCAACCCCTGAATTTTGTGTATTCAATTTACTCTCTACAGAAGCCGTTCGAAAATAGAAACCGTTGATGACAGACCTGTTGAAAACATGAGCATTGTGGTGTGGTCCTCGAGAAAGGGCATATAGCGCATCACTAATCCCCCCTTCTTCATAAAGTTCACTCATCTGCAATCAATTTGGAAATAGCAAAATTAATATAGACAGTAGCTATTTTTAGTAAGTATGGAGTTGACAATGTTTCCTACCTTGCGTTCAAACCAACCAACAAATTGCTCCCTGTGATGTCTCTCAACGTCGTGTGTAGTAATCTCTTTGAGTTCCTTCTTATGCAAACTACATATATGATCAAAACAAAGGTGAAATTTAGAAAAAAAAATATTCATGAGTAATATTAAACACACATCAGTTGTAACTTCAACTTACTCAATCCATTTAACAGCCTCATCATAGTTTGTTATTATGTAGTGCCGCATCTTCTTCAACTCTAAACTAGGAATAATCCCAACTTTTCAACCTTTCTTACTATAGTCAATGGTCTGAAATACACTAAGCCCAGATGGTGGTTCATTTACTGCACTGGTTTCATGACGCTCTGGGCGGTCTAGTTTTGTATCAATATTATCTAGGAATCGAGAACAAAATGTCATGCACTCCTCAGCAATATATCCCTCTGCTATAGAACCTTCAGGTTGTGCTTTGTTCCTCACATATCCTTTCAGCGTACGTAGATACCTCTCCACTGGGTACATCCATCTATAACACACAGGTCCTCCAATTTTAGCCTCCTCAGCTAAATGAACTGGCAAATGCATCATAATATCAAAAAATGCTGGTGGGAATAACATCTCTAGCTGAGATAAAGTCTCTCCAATCAAAGAAGTTAGTTTTTCAAGGTCACTTTCCACCAGTTCCTTGGAACATAATGAACTGAAAAATCTACTTAGCTGAATCAATGGGGTAGCAACATCTTGAGGCAATATGTGGCGAACTACTAGTGGTAGTAGTTTCTGTAATATAACATGATAGTCATGAGTCTTCAGCCCAGAAACCTTACATCCCTTGATGTCCACGCATCTCTTTATATTTGCTGCAACACCATCAGGCATCCTCACTCCTTGTAGGAATTTGCATAACATTTCCTTCTCATCTTTGCCTAAGCTGTACAACGCTGGTGACAAAGTATACTTGCCATTCTCCACCATAGGATGTTGATCCTTCCTAATCCCAAGATTCTGCAAGTCAAGACGAGCCTTCTCACCATCCTTACATTTACCTTCAATGCCAAGCAATGTCCCCAATATGCTCTCACCAATGTTCTTCTCAATGTGCATGACATCCAAATTATGCCTAATAAGCAATTTTTTCCAGTACGGTAGTTGGAAGAACACACTCTTCTTTCTCCAATTGTGCCACCTAGTTTCTTCTTCATGCTGCTTCCTCTTCCTTGTTCCTTGCCCAAATTTTGGTTGCTCAAAACTTTCATATTCCTGCAGAACCTCTTCACCAGTAAGCGGCACTGGAGCCTCCCTTGTTTCTACCTTGTTGTTGAAGCTACTTTTATTCCTGCGCCATCTATGGTTCTATGGCAGAAAGCGCCGATGACCCAAATAGCAATGCTTGCACCCAAATTTCAACCATAAGTACTCTGTAAACTTGTGACAGTATGGACATGCAAACTTTCCCTTAGTACTCCAACCAGACAGCATGGCATATGCAGGGAAATCATTTATGGTCCATAGTAGAACTGCATGTAAAGTAAAACTTTTCCTAACAGATGCATCATACGTTTTAGCACCTTTTTCCTAAAGATCCTTTAGCTCATTGATCAGTGGCTGCAAATAGACATCAATGTTCATTCCAGGAGATTTGGGCCCTGGTATCAACATTGACATCATCCAATATGATTGCTTTAAACATAACCAGGGAGGCAAGTTATAAGGGATTAAGATGACAGGCCAAGTAGTGTATGCGACATTCAACATCCCAAACGGATTGAAGCATCAGAGGCAAGTCCTAGCCTTACATTGCGAGGCTCAGATGCAAATTGCTTTTCCATGTCATCCAAATGTTTCCATGCCAACGAGTCAGCAGGGTGACGCATCTTCCCATCACGCACTCGTCCTTCATTATGCCAACGCATAAGAGTTGATGTCGACTCCCTCATAAACAATCTTTTCAGCCGAGGAGTAAGTGGGAAATACCGCAAGATCTTACGTGGAAAACGCTTTTGTCCACCACCGGTGCTAGAGGACTCAGCATCTTCAGAAGAATCGATCCCTTTCCACCTAGACTGACCACAGGTTGGACAAGTATCCAAGTTGGCATAATCCCCACGAAACAACACACAATCATTCACACATGCATCAATCTTTTTGTAGTCGAGTCCAAGATCTCGAACAACTTTACGCACTTTTTCCAAGGTGTCTGGTATACCAGGGTGGAGCAGTGCGAACAGATCAAGGATCGACTGTACTCCACTGTTACTAAAACCATGCATGCACTTCATCTAAAAGATCCTAACAATGAAAGAAATCTTTGTAGCCTCTTTGCAGCCTAGATACAGTTCCTTTTGTGCCTCAGTTAATAACTTAAAGAACTGCTTTGCACTCTCATTTGGCTCTTCATCTCCATTACCTGTGAGTTCGCCATGTATAGATCCTCTGATCAGTGCAAAAATTAGTTCTTTGCTAGCAGGCGCATCACCTGTTTCATTGTCATCATAGTCTCCTTCAGCAGGGCTATCCTCCTGAGGACATGCAACTAAATCTTCAGCATTACCTTCTCCTTGGATGAAACTTTCATCAAACCCTCTAAGGACCAAATGACTTCGAACATCTTTTTGATTTCTTTAGGACATGCAACGACAACGAGCACATGGGCATGGAGCAGTTTCTTCTTTAGATGTGCCTCCAAAAATATTCTGAATGAAGTCCTTAAACCCTTTTTGCCATTCAGCAGTATACTTTGCCATGCGCATCCATCTCCTATCCTCAATCGACATGCTGCTACCTTGCCTCCTGGAAAATAGCCCACCAACTCCTCACGAACCCGACCTTTCCAACAACACCAGCAATATTTTCTGATTTCCCTGCCAGATTCAGCTTGACATTTGCATTAAATCAGTACAGTAAGGTTAAAGTTCCATGTAAAGCAGACATAAAAAATAGCAATGTAGGATACAAATCTAAGCAGTCTGTAGATAGCATTTTCCATTATATTACAAACTGATTACAACACATATATAATAATAAGTACTTTTACTATGTTTTGTTATTCTACAGGTCAAGGAGGCCAACAAAATATGGTATCACTATGTGCTGGATTATATGTTTTGGTTTCAAAGAATTGTTACTTACAATGGTTACCAAAAGTTCAAACAGTATACTAAACATGGAAGACTCTAGTGGTGATGCCTCTATTATTAATCAGGTGATTGCCTTTAACACAAGACTAGAAGGTAATGCTGAACTTTATTAATCTTTGCATAACTGCTTGGATTGTAGGTTAGTGTTGGGCAGTAAATTTAGGGGTTCATGTGACTAATGTTTGCATTGGAGTCACTAGAAGACATGTTAACCACTCTGAATTATTTCAGTGCCAAATCAGGCAATCAGGCAATGACCTAAAATTGAACACATTATTAATTAAACTAAACATCACACTAATTAACAGTAGCAATCAGGCAATGACCTAAAATTGAACACATTCCAATCCCCTAACTCCCAAATCTCACCTTCTTGGCTGGCGCAGTGGAGGACGACCCTTTGGCCCGCTTGCTGCCAGCCACCGGGGTCTTCTTCTTGGCCACGGAGGAGGCTGTCCCTTTGGCCCTCTTGTCGCCAGCAACCGGGATCGTCGTCTTGACCGTGGCGGATGCAGCACTGCCGCCCACCTTCCCGTCGATCACCACGGCCTTCACCCTCGCGCCGCCGAACAATGGGACGACCTTCACCCTCGTGCAGCCGAACTATGGGGATGCGGAGACGCCAAAGAGGACAGGCCAGAGCCTTAGAGGAGATGCGGTCAGGAGATGTGATTGAGATCCAAAAACGGACCAGAGCAAAAGTAGTTGCAAAAACGGACCAGAGCAACATCGGACCAGCAAAAAGGGACCAGTCACTTGCGCGGGTACTGTTCATCAAAATTACAGGACTGCCACTCGTCGAAAATTATAAATTACTCCCAAATTTATATAGGAACTTAAAAATCTCCAAAAATAAAGTTTGCATAACTTTTCAAGAGCTATACTTTTCATTTAAGAAACATTTTCAAATTCTGCCTAGATTTGAAATATGAATTCAAATTTAAAAAGAATACAAAAAAGGTCAAAACTCTAGAAACAAACATTTGAAATTACTTTTTATTTTTCTAAACAACATGAAAATCTTCCAATCTATGAAATGTTCAGATTATCAAACCAAACACTTTTCGTACAGAAAGTTTTCCCAAATTTTGAATAATTTTTGAAATATGAATTTAAATTGAAAAGGTAATAAGTGTTGGAATACTGTATTTTCAAATTTATTCAAAATTATTTTTGGAAACTTGAAAAACTTTGAATACCAATATTGTAGCCCTTATCAAGATCTACAAACTATATTTTGAGAGTATCTCAAAATTCCTTATAGATTTTAAAATATAGGAAAAGGGATAAAACAAGATTTTGAAAATAGTTTTTAAATAGCAATCAACTCATCATTTCATGTATAAAACAAAGCACCACATAAAAGACGTTATTAAAACATGAATGCATTTATGTCATGATGCTCAATGATTATTCTTAATAATGAACTTGATTATAATTTTAATTGCTTACTAACATCTGGGATGTTACACCCCACAACATTGATATGCCCCAACACATCTTGCACTAGCTAGTTACCCATCTTGTGTATGTAGTTGAAAGAAGAAACTATGAAAATATATGTGTATTGATATTTTTTATAATTTACTTAATGATATGCTGACAACTATAATATAATTAATAAATATTGGTAATAATATGATAATATTCTATTTAATCCATATTATCAAATACCATGTTTTGCTATTTCCTTTAATTAAGGACCATGAAAATATCTATCGCTAATATCACAATTTCACTATGTATTTTTTTTGACAAAATTTCTTTTTTATTGGAACAACTACTTCGATTTAGCAAAATCATTCAACAAATTATCTTGCCTTCATAGCCTTTCCCACGTAAAATTTTCCCTCTCAATATTTCCCCTCCAAAACATTCATCAGTTGCAAAAGAACCAAAGGCCGTGAAAAATTCCCGCGTGAAAGGCCGCGAAAAATTCCCGCGTGACCAGCCTCCACGGTGGGATTAGTTTTAATCAGCGACCCCACGCATGCGTCCCACCGTTCCCATAATCTCAATCAGATCCAAAAAAACCGTGAGGAGAGGATCGGAAGGTCCATTCAGTTTTTCCCTGCCCTCAAGTCCACGCGTGATGGCGCCGTCGCCGCCGGACACCGGGACGCGACATCCCTCCATGGACGTCGCCTCTACAGATCCCAGCAAGAGTGCAACGACGGCGCCTCCATCAAAGCAGAAGATGTTGCCATCTGCCTCACCTCGCGATGGCGCCGGAGAACTCAGGAAACAGCCCGCCAGATCAATGGAACGGCGGCCTCAGCCTATTCAAGCCGTCATCGAGGATGAAAATGAAGAGGAACACACCGGAACACTAAGGTTTGGCCACTCCAGGTATGCACATGGTGTTATAGTACTGCTGGGTCCTCTAGGGTCTGTGAGTAGTATCGTTGTTTCTGCGGATGGATAGTGCCACGTCGGCGTCGTGGGTCTTCAACCCATCAAGCCTCAAGCCGGGACGTTTGCGAATCATTGATCCTGACCCTCTCCCCATCTCTCTAGCGCCATCCATTGATCCTCCCCACTCCCACCGTTCATCTCTCCCGATCTCAGACCCTGTTAGTGCTAAGCACTCCTTTCTTCTATGCAGTAGATTTTTATAGTTTGTTATTTACGCTGATGTAAACTTTTTCAGAATGAGTTGTTTTCATGTTTGCTGCTTGCCATGGCAAGAGCTGGTGGCTGCACGCCACGCCCTGGCGGCAAGCCAATGGCTAGAAGTAGGAAGCAACAATCTCAAATCCTTCATGAGACGGCCAGTGCGTTATTAAAAAAAGCATGCTTGATATCTATTGTACTTTATATAGCAGCCATTGTGCGTTCTTTGATTTTTTAATTGCCGTATTTATGTAAAATTGAATTCATCTAAACAGTTGTTTTATATATACATGCAGTGCACCAAAGACCGGAGAAATTTGGAAAATACATTTCCATTGCAAGGGGAAGGATCCAGAATATGAGTTTGTCAATGTAGATTTAGATAAAGCTGATGTCACATATTTTAACTTGGCATGTTTTAAAGAACAGCTTGGGTACGAACCTAGGGACTTCATGTACTACAAGATGCGTTGTGGCAGGGATGTAGCAAAACTTGAAGCCATGGGTTATACACGAGATGCAGATACAGTGCTACGTAGGAATGAGGCTGAGAAGGAAATCAGGTTGGTACTGTCGAAGGAGGAGGAACATGATGTACATGTCGCCATAACACCGATTAAGCGACCAAGGGAGAAGGGAGACAATGATGACTCAAGTGCACTTGAAGACATCAATGCCTACAAGCTGTGGCTAAAAAAGCTGCATTCCAAGAATCCAGACAATGGTAAGTTCGACGATTCACTCATGCAAATAAATTGTTATAACAAAGTGTTGCTCTAACAAGTGGTATTGTATTTTCATCATCATTTGCAGAGTTAAGGGATGCCTTCAGGGATGAAACCATCGAAACTTACAAGGAATGGCTAAGGCATACAGGCTGTCGTCAACACATGTGTAATTAAATATCTTTGTTGATTTAAACATGTGTAGTGTTCTATAAAGAATAAAAGAATAATTGTTAACATGTGCTGATTGGATTCTTTTTGTAGTATCATTATTGGAAGAAAATACAAGTGACGATGATGTAGGGGAGGAAAATGATAGGCCAAGTCATGCTAGGAAACCATTAAATCTAGGAGATGGTATGTGCTGTTCCTTCCATTTTATATTTAGTATTTAATACTCTTGCTGATCATGATGTTCTATTATTATTTTTTAAAGATAAATTAGGAGAAACTTCCAAAAAACATGGAAGAGGAGTTGTCAAAGGTCTGGCAGTAACCAACAAGAGAATTAGGAGTCGGACTCAGAAGTTAAAAAATGAATTTAATCCTAATCCTAGGATGGGTGGCCCCATTGGTGAGAACCGTCGGTCATTCGTGGATGAGGTGGTAAAGTATACCAGGCAAAAGGCTCCAGTTATAGGAGTGAAATCATGGAAGGGTGTGCATCCAAAAGTAAAAAATTCAATAGCAAATGACATACTGGTATGACACTATA
>CM041628.1:62036610-62058819 GCA_023333625.1 Bothriochloa decipiens
GTGCTGATGGAGAACATCATGAGATGAACAAGTGAAGAGTTACTTTGAGTGAATGAAGAACAATTTCTTTTTTATTGCAAACATAGTTCAAGATTTGTAATTTGAGAAGACATTTTATTTACAAACATGTTTATTTTGGCTAAGACATTTTTCTAGTTATTGAAGGATTTTATCTCATATGTGTGTTTATGATTGAATTCTTTTCTTTTGGCTATATCTATGCTGCAACAATAAATAATATAAAAATATCAAATGAAATAGGTGTAGCGACAAAGATCACCTCATGGCAATAGGCTGAAATGCATGTTTGACGCAATAAACAATACTGCAATGTTCAATGTGAGATGCCATAAGACTTAGAAGCCACAACAAATGTGTCGTTGCAATACCACTCATGTGCAACCAAAAAAATTTACGTGGCAACAAAGTTTATTGCAATGAAACATTATGCGATGCAATTACAGATATAGCCACAAAAAAAATTCTGTTGTAGAAGATTCTATTGCCATGAAATGCACTATGTGGCAATTAGTTTTATTACAACGAAGGAATGGCGCTGCAATATTGGCACGTTGTTGCAATGTAGTGTTTGGTGGCAATATATTCTATTGCCACAACAAGTGTCGTGGCAACAGTTACTAATGCAACGATGCTTTTGGTTGCAATATTTCCTCTTGCAACCATGTTGTGCGTGGCATTTGCTTTTTATGCCCGTTGCGATAGGCATAGTATGGCAACGCATCAAAGTTAAGTTGCAATAACCTAATGCAACATATATAAATGCCACGACTCCCAACGAAATGATCCTCGAAGCATTTCTTACGTATTGCAACCAAAACACCCATATTGCAACTACTTTTGGGCATGGCTTTAGGGTAAAATCCTTGTAGTGTCTGCGGTACTCTGATGTTTGTAATTGTTGATATAAATATGTTTCTGCTATATATTTACATTATTTTCTAATAATTCCATTTTTGTTATATGTGTGGATTTTCTGGGCACACATATGACGACCTCTGGTGTTGTTTTAAACCAGGGTGTTATAGTAGTTATGGTACAAAAGAAAAACAAGAAATGGCCAATGTGCATAGACTTCACAGATCTCAACAAAGCATGCCTGAAAGACCCTTACCCAATGCCAAGGATAGATAAGCTTGTTGATATTGCAGCCTGATGCGAAAGAATGAGCCTCCAAGATTGTTTCTCTAGATACCATCAAATATGGTTGAACAAAGACGATGAAGAGAAAACAATTTTGGGGGCGCCCTGTGGGACATACTGTTTCAAACGAATGCCAGAAGGATTGCGTAATGCGGGACCAACATTCACAAGAATGGCAGACAAGGTCTTCGACAGCCAAAAAGGTCAAAATTTGGTCAATTACATGGATGACATCGTTGTCAAAAGCAATAGAAAGAAACTCACATCGAGGATCTCAAGGAAACTTTCCTCAATCTGACGAAGAGCGGTCTAAATCTAAACCCAAAAATGTGCATCTTTGGCATCAAAGAAGGAAAAATCCTTGGTTACATGGTATCAGCCAAAGGAATCAAGGCGAACCCTGAGAAGATAGCAGTAATAGCAAATATGAGTCCACCCTCCACACCAAAGGAAGCTCAGAAGCTTACTGGACGAATAGAAGCCCTCAGCAAGTTCAGTGCATGATCTGCAGAGAAGGGACTGCCATTCTTTAGAACCCTCAAACTAGCAGATCGTTTCAAATGGGGTCTAGAGCAACAGCAGGCTTTTGATAGTCTCAAGGAATACCTTACCAAGCTCCCAACTCTGAATAGGCCCATCGCAAAAGCCTCACACAGTAGTAAGCGCAGTGCTCATTAAAGAAAGAGAGTGGTGGAAAAACACAATAGTTCCCTATTTATTATGTCTCAGAAGCCTTATCAAGGGCAAAGCTAAACTATACTAGTCTCAAAAAAATAGCTTACACTATAGTCATAGCATCACAGAAGCTGAAACACTATTTACAACAACACACCATAATAGTGACTTCCGCACAGCCACTAGAAGCACTATTTCGCAATTCAGAAGCAGTTCGAAGAATCGGCAAGTGGGTTGCAGAACTCAATCAATATGTAGTAGAGTTCACTCACAGATCTAGCATCAAGTCTCAGGTTATTGCAGATTTTATTGCGGATTGGACCCCAGCTGCCTATGACACAACTATCAAATTTGAAGAACAGCTGTGGACCGTCTTTTGTGATGGAGCTTGGTGTAGTTCAGGGGCCAGAATAGCAGCAGTCCTGATACTGCCATTAGGCCCGAAAGTGAGATACGTAGTAAGGTTGGAGTTCCAAATAACAAATAACATAGCAGAATACGAAGCGGTGTTACTAGGGCTAAGGAAACTGAGGCCATTAGGAGTACGCAGATGCATAGTCAAATCTGACTCATAAATAGTAGTCAACCATGTTGAGAAATACTACACAGCAAGAGAAAGAGAACTATCAAGATACCTAGAAGCGGGGAGGAGAATGGAAAGACACTTCACAGGATTCACTCTAAAGCATATGCAAAGAGGCGAGAACACTGAAGCAGACAAGTTAGGAAAAGCTGCAGCGCAGGGCATACCAATGCCACCAGACGTTTTCTACCAGACCATGACAATTAAAGCCATCAAAGAAGAAGAAGACAACCCAAAAGCAATACATGCAATTTCAACTGAAGACTAACGCGCTACGATAGTGGCATTCTTCAAAGGAATGTATGAACCCGAAGACCAGAAAGAATTGCAGCGAATGACATTGAGAACAAGTCAATATTCCTTGGTTGCCAGCAACTTCTACAAAGAAGGGATTGTTGCACTGTTACTCAAGTGCATTAGCAGAGAAGAAGGCCAGAAACTATTAACAGAAATGCATTCAGGTATGTGTGGAGCACACAGAGGCCGCATGAAATAGCGCATAGAGCCATGAGACAAGGTTTCTATTGGTCCACAACTTTAGCAGACGCAAAGGGTGTCAGAAGTTCAGCAGGAATCCAATGGCGCCAGCGAACCCTACGAGCTCAACCATCCCAGCCTGGTCTCTGCAGAGGTGTGGGATTGACATAGTAGGTCCACTCTGCAAGCCCCTGAGAACTTGATATTCACAGTAGTAGCATTAGAATATTTCACAAAATGGATAGAAGTGAAAGCACTCACCAAAATCAATTCAAAAACGCTCATCAATTTCACATGGCAAAGAATCATATGTCGGTTCAATGTCCCATCCTAAATTATAGTGGACAACGGGAAGTAGTTCAACTCCACCGAATACAGGAATTTCTACATTGAACTCAATATCAAGCTAGCTTTCGCATCAGTAAATCACCCCTAGCTAAATGGCGTAGTCAAAAGAGCAAACACGAAAATATTCACCACAATATCAAAAGCGCTGATGAAGAACAAAAATGAAAAAAAGGCAAGTGGGCTCAAGAGTTAACAACATCAGTATGGGGGCACAACATCTCCAAAACAAGATCGACAGACTTCATGCCTTTCCGCTTACTATAAGGCAAAGAGGCAATCACACCAGAAGAGATGAAACTTGGATCATTCCACACCGAGATTATAGCCACTACCCCAATCCAAAGATACGTCGAACTTGAAACAGCAGAACATCGAAAGCTAGAAGCCGCAAGCAATTTAGACAAATATCATCAAGAAACCAAGAGCTGGAGAGACAAGAAGATCCTACAAATGAACATCAACCCAGGGGACATGGTTCTCATTAGGCACCCGAACAAGTAGGAAAAATTACAATCCCAATGGTATGGACCTTTCATTGTTGCAGGTACAAGCAAGGAAGGAGTCTTTCGCCTCATCAACGAAGAAGGCGTTGAAAGTACACATACCTGGAATGCAGATAACCTCTACAGATTTTACCCATAAGAACTTGTAGACTCAGCAAGAAAAATGTAATTTTGTTTTCATTTATACATTTGCATGAACACTGTCTGAGCACTCGCACTCTTTTTCCTCACAGGAGAAACCTCGAAAGAGGTGTGAGGTTTTTTAGTGAGACAGTCCTTTGTAACCCCTTTATTCTAATTTTCATTTTTCCTCACTAACGTTGTCCAACAGTTCCCTCAGATGTCAAAAACAAGGAACAATTCCTTGCATATTCGACAAGCATAGAAGTCGCTAAGGTAAGGTTGTAAACAACCTCAACATTATCTGTCCAAGCCAAAAAGCTCAGAGCAAGATAATCTCGAAGGCTCAAACTGAGCTCAGCCCAAAGGCTAAAACAGACTTCGTATCTGAAAAAAGATCAAAACAAGTCAAAAAGCTCAGAGCGAGCTAAACTCGAAAGCTCAAAGCGAGCTCAGCCCAAAGCCTAAAACTGACCTCGTATCTGACAAAAGATGAGAACAAGTCAGAAGCTCAAAATGAGCCAAACTTGAAAGCTTAAAGCGAGCTAAGCCCAAAGGCCAAAATAGTTTTCGCATAAAAACAGAACGAATCAGAAGTTCAGAACAATTTACAATCATTAGTTCTTGTATCAAGTTAAAAGTCAAAAGCATAAACTTAAACAAAAGTGGCAGCAACCACTACATTGTGGTCAACAATTTGTTTTAGTTACCAAAGAGAACAACGCTATGTTTTCGCCATATAAAGGAATCACAACCCAAATGTTCAAATACCAAGTAAAACGAATGATAAATTCTATGGTGATACTATTCATAGGGATTGGACTGTTCAGCAGGTGACTGATTTTTCCTTCGATGGTGATACTATTCATAGGGATTGGACTATTTGGCACTTCGGTCCTCACACGGGCAAAGGCAAGGGCAAGGCTACTGAGGCTAGTGGCAGTGGAACTGCTCATGGTGATGATGGTGATGGTGCAGGTGATGGTGATGATACTGGAGATGGTGATGATGCTGCTCCTCTTGCACACGGATCTCCTGGTGGCCGTGGTCAATGCTACCAGATATATTCTCACCAGGTTCATGTCTTTTCCTTGCTACTGCCAAAGGAAGAAAGATCACCGCATGCACCATTTGGAGGAGAATTCTGGCCTAGCTCCATCTCCGCTCTGTAACTTTAGGAATCCTTATGAGGAGTGGGATGCCATGCATGGGGTCTCTACCGGTGGTGCTACATAGTTTGGACATGTCGACCCAGGGTACGAGTTTTCTGCACCAGAAGGTTCTGATGGACATGAGGGCTTTGCAGGGCAGTAGCAAGACTTTACGTATCAGGTGGATTTTGTTCCTCATGGGATTGCTTCCCATGGCACTTCTCTTCCACTTGACTACTCCATTGAGGACACAGATCAGGGTGGTTCCTTTGCTGGTATTTTTTATGGTGTTGATGAGATCACCCGGGCCTCCACTTCAACTGCATCCGATCAGGCTGGTACTTCTTCTTCAGCACCCTTTGGCAGGAGCAGGTACAACTACCCCGTCAACCCCGAATACGACTATGATGCTTTCTAGTGTTGTTGCTATCCTTGGAGCTTCACGGTGCCTACCCTTTTTGGCATTTGATGCCAAGGGGAGTGTTAGTCTTATCATGATGTAATAGGGTGGCTATTTATTCGGTTATGTAACATTTCTTCCTATGTGGTGAACTAAGTGGTGAACCTTGAACTATGTGTGTGATGGATGACTGTAGGCTAAACACTTATGCTTATTTGATATATCATGTTGTGTTGGCCTCTATTTGATACCTTGTTGTTGATTGTTATTTTAGAATGGTTATGTCGGTTTTAAGTCCTTTTCTTTCTTGCATAACCATTCATTTTGTCTTGTTTATTTCTTTGTGATATATCTTGTCATAAGCATCATGGATTATTATTGTCTCACACACTTTTAGGCACCCCACGGATTGCAAAATTTATTGGAAGCTTGCTCTAAATGTATGTAATCTTGATTTATGTCAAGATTTGAAATTCCAAATCCTATGCATACATTTAGGGGGAGCTCTCCATAAAATTTGGGATTCAAAAGCTTCAATTCTTTTAATTTATTGTAAGCCTAAGTTGGTTCTCAAAAATTACCAAAAAGGGGGAGTTTGTAAGTGTATTCGCCTCCGAAGTGGGTTTTGGATAATTAATGACAATTAAATTAGAGAGTAACAAGTTTACCTCAGTGAATACACAGGTGTTAGTCCATTGAAAGATTTGAATTATAATATTTGGTAATACAAGCACCCCTAAATTTTCTATGGATGAAAGGCGCTTCGACTCAATCGGTTTATCATTTTATATTTAAAATTGAGTTATAGGAAACGCCGTACTATCAAGAGGGATGCAAATTAGACTAGCTAGATGGGGATATAAGTGCTCATGTTGGTCTATTTAGCGTGGTTGAGAGACATCGTGCACTCACACACTTAGAAAATTTTCTCAGCTGGTGCACCGAAACTTCTGATCCTGCGACCGGAAGTTCCGGTTCTACAAAGCCCGCGTGTGACCGTGAAACTCCTTTCGGTTTAGGCCAAAAACCAGAAGTTCCGATGAGACCAAAAGTTCTGGTGCCCAGACCGGAAGTTCTGGCTGTGTAAAAGTTGCGAGCCATCGCACGTAAGTATTTGGTTTCGGCGAGGAACCGGTAGTTCCGGTTTGACTGGAAGTTCTGGTTGCTGACTAACGTGAGCGACCACATCCCTTCTTTCTGTTCTGGCCCTAAGACAGAACCTCCACCCTGACCGGAAGTTCTAGTCAACCCGACCGGTAGTTCCGGTTGACTTCATACCTGACTTGTCTCCAATGGTTAGATCTTGATTGACCGAAAGTTCCGGTGGGCTCCACCAGAACTTCCTGTAGTTCATCTGAGGCTCGACTATAAATACTTTCTTACCTCCATTTTTTATGGTGGCCCATATTATTCACTGTGCCCAAGCTTTGCCAATTTCTCTCGAGTTGAACTCGCCCACTCTCACTCCCTCGTTGCTTCCAAGCTTCAATCCTCAATTGTTTTGAGCTAGGGACGTGAGATTTGAGAGCGGGAGCTTCGATTGTCAACTTGAGCACTTGTCTTCCTCATCTTGCTGGTTTGGTTTGCATTTGTTACTCTTGGGTTCTTGGAACCCTAGCCGGCTAGGCATTCTTCGTGGTTTCTCATGATGATTCATTTGTGAGGGCACCCCGAAGTGTTTGTATTACCCCTGATTCTTAGTGGATATCTCAAGCTTTTGCTGGAGGGAGGAGACCTTCGTGGTCGGACCTTCGTGGTCACCTCAACAACGAGGACGTAGGAACTCCTAAGTGGAGATTGCCGAACCTTGGTATAAATCACGTGTCTTATTGTGGAGGTAGCATCGACTACCCTTGTTCTTGTGTTCTTCGTGTTCTTCCTCTCTACCCCCAAAATTCATAGGTTGGAGGAGCCGATCTATGATTTGGTGAGGTCCCAAGCTCTGTGGAGTTCAACATCATCACCAACATCTAGGAGGGTGTGGTTACAATTAAAATCAAAATCACAACTCATTTCACTCTATTTTCATAGCTCAGTAGGGCACCGGAAGTTTTGGTCGGTTTGCACCAAAAGTTCTGGTCTAGACTAGAACTTCTGATCCAAACCCATCGAAAGTTCTGGTAGGTATTTAACTTCCACATTTCAAGTTTGTGAGTTTCAGGATTTTCAAACAGGCCTATTCACCCCATCTAAGCCATTTAGGTCCTTTCAAGCGGTATCAAAGCCATGGTCCCTCGGATCAATGCTTCACCGTGTGAGGAGTAACAATGGCCGCTTTGAGTGAAGAAGCAATGAAGGATCTAGCTGCTCAAATAATGACACAACTCACCGTGACGCTTCAAAAGCAACAAGAAGAACAAATGAACAAGATGCAAGAGCAACTTGACAAGATGCAAGAGATCATTAACAAGAAAGGTCAGGAAGGAACCAGTGAAAAGGAGAATGAAAGTGAGGGTGGAAACAAGACATCGAAAGGTTATACAAGAGTGAGCTATGACTATGGTGGCACAAGCAAGAACACGTTCACATGCCAATGGTCAACCCCGGGAAGCCACCTCCGTTTGATGGAGTAAGATACACTGATTGGGCTCATAGGATGAAGTTGTATCTTATAGCCGCAAGTTGTTAGCAAGCGGTTAAAATTGGTGCGAAGATTCTCGAAGATCCTAAAGATTGAACACCCGACGATGATCGAACTTTCATCTCAATGCTACGGCGGCAACCTTGATTTTGCAATGTCTCACTCTGGAGGACAACAACAAGGTGAATGGTATGGTGAATGCAAAGCAAATTTGGGAAACCTTAAGAATATCATTTGAAGGTGACAAGAGTGTGAGAATAGGAAACATTGAGCTTTTACAAAACAAGATTGAAAACTTCTCCATAATGGAAGGAGAAACAACTAAAGCCATGTATGATAGATTCATGACCTTGGTCAATAGAGTTAGAGCTCTTGGATGTGATAGATGGGATGAACAAGCGGTAGCAAGAAAGCTATGTAGAATATATAGAGATAAGAATAGCATCCTAGCTTCGGTGATAATGGAAAGAGAAAATTACACCACTATGACAACACAAGAGATGATTGCTAAGATTATGCATCATGAAGTTCTAAATGATGAGACCAAAGAAAGACTTAGACAAAAGAGAAACATTGCCCTTGAGGCATCTCATGTAAGTGGGTTAAGTCATTGCAACAAAGGATGTTGTGAGCACAAGCATAATGATAGTGATGAAGAACTTGATGAACAACAAGCCCTCATGGTGAAAAATTATGCAAAGTTCTTGGTCAAGAAGAAACAAAAGATGAATAGTAGTGGTGGAACCAAGCAATATAAGAAGAGATTTTGCTATGAGTGCGGTCTCACCGGTCACTTTGCTATGGATTGTCCTAACAAAGGAAAAGTATCTAGATACAACAAGGAAGATGACAAGAAGTACAAGAGCAAGAAGAAGGGTGAAGCTCATATAGGTGAAGAGTGATAATCTGATGATGATAGTGATGAAGACAATGACAATGAAAAGAAGAGTGTTGTTGCAATTGCTATACATGAGACATCCTCTTCATCGACATCGTTCTTCACCAACACTTCTTCATCACCTAAGCTCTTCGCCAACCTCTCCGACGATGATGAGATGTCACTCCTACTTGCCTTATGGCAAAGGAGGAAAAGGTATCATCACAAACTCCCACACACCCTAATGATGAATGTGATGATGATGATGAACTTGATGAGAACTATGCTATTAAAATCATTAAGCTATATGGAAAGGAAGCTGCCTCTAAAATCTTGAAATTGATGTACACCATAGATGAGCATGAGACATTCTTGGAGTCGCAAAGTGAAATGCTCCTAATGGAAAGGGAGAAGAACGAAGGGCTAGAAGCATGTGTCACCAAGGAAAAGGAGAAGGTTGAGAAGTTAAGTGTAAAATTGTCTTTGGCCAAGGACTCACTTGAGCGCTTGTCTAAGGAACATTCCTCACTTAATGACTCTTTGGCTAGTCTAAAGAATGATCATAGTGTAGCTCAAGAAAGCCTTACTATCGGGTACCTAGATAAGGGGTACCCTAAACCTCAATTCAGGAGAATTAATCCCCGAACAATTAAACCCAAATCACCAAAGAAGCCCGCAACCAGCCTGGAGAGACAAGGGTCCACCAGCGTACATCGAGCTAGGCTGGGCCGGCCCACGAGCAGCATCATCCAAGTCAAATCCGTCCCTTGCTCGACAGGGAGCCTCAGATGACAGAAGTTTGCCCGGGCGGATGACCCATGACCCTCCGTCGACTCACTCGGCCCCCTTGACCCACCTACTTCCAGTACGGCGCTTGGAGCAATTAAAGCGTCCCGCCTACTCCTGCCAATCCCCGTGGCTACAATGACTATAATGATGGGCGAGTGCAGAGGTCTTGTCTGCCTTTTACCGCCCATCCCCGGGGAAGCGTCGTCTCGTATAGACCACTATTCCTCCGTACTAAACACTGTTCCCCATCAGGCTCCCCCTTGAGACGCAATTGTCAACATCCGTACCAGGAATCCCGGGGTTCGTTCTTATCTGCACGGCCTCGAGGTCCCCTGTGTACCCCTCGACTCGAGCTCTCAGTGGCCCCGGTCAGCGATCCAACCACCCCCGCACGTCATCTACTATGAGTAGTACACCCTTAACCAGTGGTCACGTCTTTCACCGTGTCGCTGAGGCACGCTAGCGTCATCATCAGGATCGGTCAATCACCGACTTCACCATGAAAACTTAGAAGGGAATCTCATCATGAGGCATGCCGCTACAGGGCTTGATCTCACTTTAGTGCACATACCTATAGTACCCACGACATGGTCGGCATCACCCCTCGATGTCATTGCTTACGACAGCCCTCACATCACCATTAGTATTTCTTGTACACCCATGCCCCTCCTTGGCCTATAAAAGGGGGCGCTGGGCTGGCTGTACGAAAAAAGGTGAACTCATTCGAACTCACTGAGCCTCATCATGCACATTGCAAGGCATAGGGCTAGCTCTTCTAGACTTAGGCCTTGCTTGCCACCCGAGTTCATGTACACTCGCTTGTATCCCCCTGTACAAGCACTTCGGTGCAAGATAATACAATCTCTCTCCCCCGCTGGATGTAGGGCCTTCTTTGCCTGAACCAGGATAAAAATTATGTGTTCTTCTTGCATCACCATCCGGATTAGAGAGCATGCAGTACGCATTTACTCGTCGGCTTAGCCCCCCGGGTCCGAACATCGATACTTACAAGCTTGATAAATAAATATCATGAGCTTGAGATAAACTATGACACTCTTTGGAAGAGCACTTCTACTTCTTCTAAGGACTCCAAAGGTTCAACTAGTAAAGGATGTGAAAAATGCTATAATATTGATATAAATGCATATGCTACTAACCTTGTTGAGCTAGAGAAGAAAGAAAAGGAGATTCTTAGGTTGAAGACAACTGTGGAGATTGGTTGCAAAAGCAAGGATAAGCAACCAACCACAATTTACAAGGCATCAAGACATCCACTCATCAAGGATGGTCTAGGATACAATTGGTATGATGGTATGGCCAATGGGAGAAGCATGGTAAATGGTGTGCCTTGCGTAAAGTTCGACAAGAGCATGCCTCTTGTTGATCTCATCAACAAGGTGAATAATGTTGAGGTTTCTCCTAACTCTTACTCTGACAACAAGAACATTAAAAAGAAGGAAGTGAAGGTTTCCAAGCAACAAGTGCCTATCTCAAGGAACAACTTTTGTGATTATTTGTGTTGTTGGGATAATGATGGTAAAATTGTTGTCAAATATGTGGGTGCTCTTAAGAAGAGGCAAATCTTAAGGAGTGTTTGGGTGCCCAAATCTTATGTGTCTAACCCCCTAGGACCCAAGTCAAATTGGGTTCCTAAAACAAAGGCTTAATTTTATTTTGTAGGTCTATTCCTCCAGTGGACCTTGTTGGGTGCTAGATAGTGGATGCACCAATCATATGACCAGAGTGAAAAAAATGTTTGACTCCTTTCAATCAAATGAAGGCATGGGTGAAAGAATCACTTTTGGTGATAATAGTAAAGGAGAGATTCTTGGTTGGGTAAAATTGCTATATCAAATGATAATTCAATTTCAAATGTATTACTTGTGCATTCGTTGGGATACAACTTGTTATCCGTTTCACAACTTTGTGAGATGGGTTACAATTATCTCTTTACGGATAAGGGTGTGGAAGTTTCTAGAAGGGTGGATTCCTCTATTGTCTTTATGGGTCAATGAAAGGCAAGCTCTATCTAGTTGACTTCACAGCTAGTAGAGTGGGGTCCGAGACTTGTTTATTGGCAAAATCTAGCATGGGTTGGTTGTGGAATCACCTACTAGCTCATGTTGGGATGAGGAACTTGGCAAACCTTCAAAGAGGTGAACATATTCTTGGACTAACAAATGTTTCTTTTGAGAAAGATAGGATTTGCAGTGCATGTCAAGCGGGGAAACAAGTTGGAGCCAAACATCCAGCAAAGAACGTCGTGTTAACCTCAAGACCACTTGAGTTACTACACGTGGATCTATTTGGACCCAATGCTTACATAAACATTGGAGGTAACAAATATGGTTTTGTAATTGTGTTGATGATTATTCTCGCTTTACTTGGGTGTTCTTTTTGAAAAATAAGAGTGAAACCCAAGAAATCTTTAAGAAGTTTGCAAGAAGAGCTCAAAATGAGTTTGATGTGAAGATAAAGAGAGTGAGAAGTGACAACGGGGTGGAGTTCAGGAACACCAACATTGACAAGTTCCTTGATGAAGAAGGCATCAAGCATGAGTTTTCGGTCCCCTACACTCCCCAACAGAATGGGGTTGTGGAGAGGAAGAACCAAATGCTCATAGAGGCTGCAAGAGCAATGTTGGATGAGTACAAGAGTTCGAAGAAGGATTATTGGGCAGAGGTGGTCAACACGGCATGTCATGCATTCAACCGCCTATATCTTCACAAGATTAGGAACAAAACCGCCTACGAGCTACTCATCAGTAGAAAGCCTAAGGTTGATTACTTTAGAGTTTTTGGATACAAGTGTTTCATACTTAGAAAGAAATCCAAAAGCTCTAAGTTTGAACTGAAGGTTGATGAAGGTTTCCTTCTTGGTTATGGTACTAACGGACATGGATATCATGTTTTCAATAAGACCACTGATCTTACTAAAATAACGGTAAATGTAACTTTTGATGAATCCGACGACTCTCAAAAGGAGCAAGTCAATATGGACATTGTAGGTAAAGAGGAGCCTTCTCATAAAGTGATAAATAAGCTTGCAATCAGTGAAGTAAAACCCGTTGAACAAGATGATGATGATGATGCACAAGTACAAGTCCATTATGACCCACATATGCATCATGGGTCAATCAATGCCCATGGTGATGCATCCGCATTAAGAGGTGGTCATGACTCAAGAGAACAAGCAAATCAAGATCCACTACAAGTTGAAGAAAGCAACCAATATGATGATCAAGGGGGAGGCCTTGATGGAACCTCCCCAATCAACCAAGATCTTGATAGTGATGATGATGGCCCAATTCAGAGAAGGACAATGGAAACTCACCCAAGAGTTTGCCAATCCATTGAACGGGACCATCCTGTTGAAAATGTGATAGGAAGCATATGAAGAGGAGTGATGACTCATTTTTGTTTAGCATCTTTTTGTGAGCATTACTCTTTTGGTTCTTCAATGTTACCTCTTAAGGTGGAGGAAGCCTTGAAAGATGAAGATTGGGTGATGGATATGCAAGAGGTGTTGGGCAACTTCACCTGGAATGAAGTCTAGTCCTTGGTGGAAAGGCCCAACCAAAATGTGATAGGTACCGAGTGGGTCTTTCACAACAAAGAAGATGAATATGGCGTGGTCACTAGGAACAAGGCTCGGTTGGTTGCACAAGGTTACACCCAAATTGAAGGTTTGGATTTTGGGGAAACTTATGCTCTAGTAGCTAGGCTTGAATCTATTCGTATATTACTTGCCTTTGTTGCTCACCATGATTCCAAGTTGTTTCAAATGGATGTGAAAAGTGCATTCTATAATGGCCCCCTTTCTGAAGTGGTGTATGTTGAACAACCACTGGGTTTTGAAGATCCATATCATCCCGACCACGTCTACAGGCTTCACAAGGCGCTCTATGGGCTCAAACAAGCCCTTAGAGCTTGGTATGATTGTCTCAAGGACTTCTTACTCAAATAAGGGTTTGAGATTGGAAAGGCCGATCCTACTTTATTTACTCGCAAAGTTAATGGGGACATTTTTATTTGCCAAATATATGTCGATGACATAATATTTGGTAGTACTAATAAGGAGCTTGGTGAGCAATTTAGTAGGACTATGACCAAGAGGTTCGAGATGTCCATGATGGGGGAGTTGAACTTCTTCCTTGGTTTTCAAATCAAGCAACTCAAGGAAGGAATGTTCATTTGCCAAACTAAGTACACAAATGACATGTTGAAGAAGTTTGAAATGGACAAGGCCAAGCCCATCAACACACCAATGCCAATTACGGGACATCTTAACCTTGACACAGATGGTAAAGTGTGGCAGAACCTCCTAAATCATATGGCCCACACGCATGATTATTGTCTAAACAGACTCCAAATAACCATGACTGTGTTCCATATGACTTAAGAAGTCTGTTGGGTAAATCTTGAATTATCCACGATTCTCCGAGCAAGATCAATCATTGTAGAGAGACATTGCAGTATTCCAACAGTTTGATATAAATAATATACAACGGAGTAAAACAGCAAAAGACTTACAATAACATAAGTTTACAAACCTCTGAGTTTCAAATATTTACAACCATATGTTGGAATTATACAAACCATAATAGTAGTGGAGTAGCAGTAGGTTACAATATTAAACAAAAGCTCTGCCCACGAGCTAAACATTTTACTCGTCGTCGCTTTCCTCGACGACTGTCATGCAGCAGGATGCAAAACATTCCTGCCCATGAGGCTCACCTGCAACAAGGGTTAAGCAAACCCTGAGTACAACAGTACTCAACAAGACTGACCCGACGAAAGAGAGGGGTGAAGAATCAAGAAATGCAGGCTAGAGGGACAAAGTGAGGTCTGTAGAAGATAAGAAATTTTGCCGAAAAGCTTTACAGAAAGAGAGGTTGCTTGGGCTAACTCCCATTATCAACCAACTTCATTATTGATCCTTAGTTTTTGTTCAAGTTGTTACTATGATGATGAACACCGATCGAGTCTTCTTCTCCGAGAAGCAACGGCGATTCGAATCTATTTTCATACCCAGCTGGGACCTAGGTCACTGGAAGTACCGGAGATTTTAACTCCGATGCACCCCAGGTAACCGATATACCGGGATAACAACCGTAGCCGTATATCACCACATGGCACCCGTGAGCTCTGCGGCCCAGTATACCGAGATACATGGGAACTTAAACCCCACAGTAAAACACACTATGACACAGATGGGATCTCTGGCCCCACGCTAGGTCACTCCATGATATACACGGCTCCAACCATCCGTATACCACTTCATGCATGTGGATTTCTAAATTCTTGATATCACCAGTTCACCAACGAATGGGACCTAGGGCATCAACAGACGAGAACACTACAGAGGGACTCCATTCCTAGTGCAAGTTCGCCGTCCGGACTCGATTTATTACTATTATCAAGATTTCAACAGGAAAATCAATCTCATCTTTTTCATTCTTTTGCCTTTAAACAAATAAATAAATAAGCAGGGCTAAGCATTACTACTTATCTTTCTAAACAGGTAACAAGGAATAAGGGAATAAGACAGGTAATGCAATTTGTGGGTTTTCACTCAACTCCTATTACTTAATGCAACATATCAGAGCTGAAGCAGTAAAACTTTTATAAATAGAATAGGGTTTGAATGCATCCGGGGCTTGCCTTGATGTTCAGGGTAGAAGTTCTCAAACTCGGGATCAACTCCCGATTCTTGAATCTGCTCGTCCTTCGGATCTGGGCGATAACGTTAACTCTCCGTTAACGGAAACTATTCGATAATTAATATGCTTCAACATGATGAAATAGTAAACATGATGCTCGATGGATGCATGATCAGATTAAGGGCTTGAGTACAACTTTTTTTATGATAAAGTTGCAAGCCAACAAAACTTCGTTTATATAACTTATTAGGGTTAACTACGCCATTTAAGGGGTTAATTAAACACATAAAATAACGTTAAATAAGCCCTAATGACATGATTAAGGTAAGCGCAAACAATTAATTAAAGTGCCAAAGGTCATTAGGGTTAATGACCTAAGGTCATCAATCAATCCCAAAGTCAATCAGATCCTATAATGATTAAGTTTAACTAAAGGGGTTAATTAATCATTTAAAAGCATTAAATAAAGGTATAAAAATTAAAGTTCTCAAATTAAGCCCAAAATTTTATTTTAGAAAGCTCTTAGCCTAATTAGATGGCAAAACAAATTTCAGAATTAAAAGCCAATTATTTTATTTATTAAAAATCATTGAAGGTCTATTTTTCAATTAAAAGGGCTAATTTTAACATATGCAAAAAGTACTCAAATTTGGCATTTCATATTTTTCCTAGGTAGATGACATCATAAGGAATACTCACAAAACTTTTTAGAATTTTTGGAGCTATATATGAATTACTATGATTTTTCAAAGAAAATAGCATTTAAATTATTTTCTGAAAATAAAAAAGAAAATCGGCACAGTACCCCCGCGCTGACCGACGGCGGCGCGGCGGTTGACCGTCGATTCCTCGCCGTCGGCGAGGTCTCTGGCGACCGGACTTGTCCCTACAGGCTCATCTGACACGGCGCGTCGATTGAGGTAGCTAACGGTGCTGGGGAGTGGCGGCGGCACCCACGCCGGCGGCCATGGCGGCGCGGCGGAGCTCGGGCACGGCGGCGTCGCTCACCGGAGCGGTTTTCGGCGACAGCGAGGTCACTGGCATGCGCAGGGTACTCAAGCGGACAGGTTTGGCTACTAAATGGCATCATCTCCTGGTCCCTAGCCAAAGCGGCAGCGCGCGCGGCGGAGCGGATGGCTGTGCCGGCGGCGAGCCACGGTGGCCGGCGGCTACAACACGCAATTGATGAAATTAATGGCACAGATAGATGCAGGAGCTCACCACGGCGCTGATGCGCACATTAATGGAGGCTCGGAGCGTCTGGGCTGAGCGGCGGTCGGCGGCGCTGATGGCGGCGGCGGCGCTCCGATGGCACGACGGCGTCACGGCAATCTCCGGCAATGCGCTGCTCAAGCCAAGGTGCGCATCAGGTGCAAGATGCCATGGAGAATACGGTAGCGGGGTCGAAGGTAAAATATTTTCACCTCCGGTGGCGGCAAACGGCGGAGATGGCACGGTGGCTCGGCTTGCCGGCCGCGGGGAAGAAGGTGGCGTGCGGGTGGCTCAGGCGAGGAGCGCGAGTACGGACTGGCTCAAAATGATTGTGAGGATGTGGCGAAGCTATTGGTGAGAGCAATTGGATAGAGATGAAGCATCGATGGCGAATTTGAGCGGCGGAGCGAGGTCATCGGCGACAGCGGCGGGAGGAAGAAAGAAGAAGAACGACGGCGTCCGATTGCTATTTATAGCGCGGAGTTGAAGAAGGAGCAGGTGACACGACGACGATGAAGTTTCTCGTGTCCATGAGCGCTCTGGCGGTCGAGGAGGTGCGGCGGTGGTCGGCGGCGCGCGATGAGAAGCCGGCCATGGCGTCCGCCGATAGGGTTAGGTACTGTTCGCAGAAATTACAAAAATGCCATTCGTTTTAAAATACAAATTACTCCGAAATTTATATAAGAACTTGAAAATCTCCAAAAATATCATTTGCATAACTTTTCAAGAGCTACACTTTTCTTTTAACTGGCATCCTCAAATTATGTCTAGATTTTGGAATTTGAATTCAGTTTTGAAAAGGGGATAAAACCCTAGAAATAATCATTTGAAATTACTTTTGATTTTTCAATAAAACTTGAAAATCTTCAAAACTATGAAACGTTGAGTTTGTCAAACCAAACATTTTTCATATACAAAAGTTTCTCAAATTATGCATAATTTTTGAATTATGGTTTTAAAATCAAAATGGGGTAAATGCTGGAAACTGTATTTTCAAATTAATTTGAAATTCCTTTTGGAAACTTGAAAAACTTTGTAACTTTGTAGCTCTTGTTAAGATCTATAAACTGTATTTTTAGAGTATCTCCAAATTCTTTATAGATTTTGAATTAGAGAAAAGAGGGTAAAACTAGGTTTGAAATAAAAGGTTTTTGAAATAGAATTTAAACTCAAATTGGTTTCTAACTTAATTGGTTGGTCATTAGTGATCACAAACATCATCCAAGGATATTTTTAGGTCATTGACCCAATGACACCCTTGGTTGACCAAGTTGACTTTTGAAAAACCTTTTTAGCATTTCCAATTTGACTTTAAATTTGAATTGCCAGGCTTAGAAGTAAGCTTTGGAATCCAAATTCAATTTCAAATATGGAAACCATCTTTAGGGTTGGACTCAGACTTATACACTATGCTTGACACTAGTGTAAACACAGTTTACACCTCAAGTACATAGAGTATAAACTAAGCATTTGCGATGTCATTCGAAAATAGGGTTTTATCATTTCATGTGACAAAACATTACAGAAGCTCAATCAACCTATGAAATGTAAACTTGTTTTAGTTGATGCACATTAAGGTTGACTTAAACATGAATGCTTGGCGATGCAGATGATGACATGGCATGTTTTAGTTAATATAACACCAGAGGTGTTACATAACGCCGTTGACCAAAAGGTATATCGCTCCATGATTGGATCATTTCTTTATCTTTGTGCATCTAGGCCTGATATTATGATTAGTGTGTGCTTGTGTGCAAGATTTCAATCTAATCTGAAAGAATGTCATCTCATGGCCATTAAGAGAATTTTTTGGTATTTGGTGCTCACACCTAATCTTGGCTTATGGTATCCTAAGGGCTCATCTTTCACTCCACTTGGTTATTCTGATTCAGATTATGTTGGTTGCAAAGTAGAGAGAAAGAGTACATCCAAGACCTGCCAATTTCTTGGTAGATCTTTGGTGTCTTGGAGTTCCAAGAAACAAAACTCCATTGCCCTATCCACCACTGAAGTCAAGTATGCGGTGGCCGGTGCTTGTTGTGCCCAACTACTTTGGATGAAGCAAACTATGAGAGACTTCAGTTACAACCTATCCAAGATTCCACTCTTATGTGACAATGAGGGTGCAATCAAGCTAGCCGATAATCTCATGAGCCATTCCTGTACAAAGCACGTAGACAGCCGTCATCATTTTCTTAGAGACCACCAAGCCAAAGGAGATATCACTGTTCAACATGTGATAACTGATAAACAATTAGACGATATCTTCACAAAGCCTCCAGATGAGTCAAGATTTTGTGCTTTGAGGCATGAGCTCAATATCGTTGATTCTCGTAACGTGGAATGACATCTTGCACACCTTGATTGTTTTCGTATATTGCATAAAATTCATTGCTAAAATATTGTGTGCCAAATTTCAAAATCTATTTTTACATCTCAATTATGTGTCCACTGCTTTGTAATGGTTTCCTAAAATCTAGACATATTTTTGAGATGGTTCAGGTTCTCTATATGTTCACCATTGTAGTATTTCTTTTGGCTGAAAATTGAACTATCGGAAGTTCTGATGGCACATGCCAAAAGTTCCGGTAGTAGACCGTATGGTGCATCCACCCGTCGTCTTTTGATCCCGGTCATTGGGCGGAACTTCCGCCTGAACCAGAAGTTCTGGTGGTGGCCGGCTCATCCTCTATTTAATTTGCAGTCTAAATCTGCACTGACTCGCCCGGACTGGAACCTATGGTTTCCCTAACTGGAACTTCCAATCAGCCAAATGACTGCAGTAAAAGGGGTCGCCTATAAAAATAAAACTTTTCTTACCTCTTTACTTCTCTCCTACCCGCCCCCCTGCCTGACTCGAACGGTGTCGGCGCCGCTGCCTGCCCCCCGATCTCCCTCCTCCTCCATCCATTTTCAAATCCCTTTAAGGGAGAGCTTCCCCAAGCTTTGAGGTTTAAGTTGGTGGCTTTGGTAGCCGCTGGGAGCTCTTGGGGGCGCTGAATCAGTCTCTCTCCACCTCATCACGCCCATCCCTGTCGCGCGTGCGTGTGCACCACCGGCGCCGTCACCCTGTTGTGGCAATCGCATGGGCCATGGTGGTGGTCTCCTGGAGGTCTTGCTTCACGTGCCCTCAGCCTCTTCTCTCCAAATTGCAAGGTAGCATGGAGTTCTTGCTCAATCTCAAAATTTACCTTGTTTTAGGCCGTTTCCTCGCACATGTTCATTGGATTTAGTGTCTACATGCTATTGGACTGCTTTTTGGGCAACTCCCATGGCCGGATGTGTGGAAACGTGTGGAACGTGCCGCGCACAGTACCACCAGAAGTTCCAGTCCTCACCGACCAGAAGTTTTGATAGGCCTGTGCGTGATCCGTCCGCCTGACTCCTCATGTCTGTGCTCTTGCTGCACTCCATTGCCGTGTCTAAGACCTTCCTCTGGCCATTTTTTGGTTGCAGCATGGCGGACCGCCATCTCAACCCCTCTCGTGGTGCTCGCCCTCATCCTAAGAGTTTGGGCAATGGGGAGGATGAGCGTGCTCCTATGTTCGGCTCTCATCATCGTACTGGCAGCCGTGGGGAGCCCTCTTCTGCTGCCTGCCTAGAGGGGCCCCTCAGTGTGCCCCATCGCTTCCCCGATTGCTCGAATCCGCCTCCTCATCATTAGACTTTGGTGGATGATGTTGTTGCTATTGATCTGGTTCAGATTGAGGGGCATGCCATTGCTCCTCAGTATGTTCGTGATTCTCCTCAGCACATTGGTCTCGCTACTAAGGATCACAGGCTTCTTCGACACAACAACTAGGTGCCTCATCTACGTCGTCCTAAACCGGTCAGTGGTTTCACTCAGCAGCTGCCTATTGATTACAAGAAGCAAGCCCGAGATATGAGAGCCATGCGTCATGACAATCCCTATGTTTGGACCAAGTATGAAGGTGTTGAATACAGGTTTTGGTCTCAGTTTCATCTTGACTACTGCACTCATATTTGTTACAAGGATGGTGTTCCTTGAGCCACCTCACCTCTTATTATTCATAAGGCTCCCTTGCTCAAGTCTCTGCTTGATCATGGCCGTTCTAATATTGATGCTTTGGTTGACAAGCTTCAGAACTCGAATATCATGCCTTTCATGGAATTCAAGCAAGATTGGAACACTGAGATTGTCTGTCAGTTTTGGTCTACCTTGTGGATTGATGAGGAGCACAAGGTTCTTCACTAGATGATGGAGGGGCTGCATTACCGCTGCTCCTACCTTCACTTTTCTAGGCTCCTTGGTTTTGATCATGAGGACAGAGATGCTCTAGGTTTGCTTGCTCTCTTTCCCAAAGGTGTTGGTCATGACGATTATATTGCTGCTGAAATATACACCAAACCTAGTCATGCTAATGGAAAGAGTCAACACCTCAAGCCCTATTTCTGTGTCTTGAATTACTTGATTCGTGACACCATTGACCCCAAAGTTGGTGATTCCACCAACCTGCAGAACCATGCTCCATATATTCTAGTTTGTTTTGGTCTTAACAGGAGGTTCAGTGTGACTGATTTGCTTTGGCGCAACATTCAAGATGCCTCCTTGGATCCCCATAAGTCACTTCCCTATGTGCCTTATCTGATGTGCATTATTCAGCAAGTGACTGGTTTTTCCTTCTATGGTGATACTATTCATAGGGATTGGACTATTCGGCACTTGGGTCCTCACATGAGCAAAGGCAAGGGCAAGGCTACTGAGGCTAGTGGTAGTGGGACTGCTCATGGTGATGATGGTGATGGTGCAGGTGATGGTGATGATACTAGACATGGTGATGATGTTGCTCCTTTTGCACACGGATCTCCTGGTGGTCGTGGTCATGGCCATGGTCGTGGTCGTGGTCATGATCGTGGTGTTGGTGATGCTACCAGATATGTTCCCACTTGGTTCATGTCTTTTCTTTCCTACTGCCAAAGGAAGCAAGATCGCCGCATGCGCCATATGGAGGAGAATTCTGGCCTTGCTCCTTCATCTCCGCTCTGTAACTTTAGGAATCCTTATGAGGAGTGGGATGCCATGCATGGGGCCTCTACCTGTGGTGCTACACAATTTGGACATGTCAACCCAGGGTACGAGTTTTTTACACCAGAAGGTTCTGATGGACATGAGGGCTTTGCAGGGCAGCAGCAGGACTTTATGTCTCAGGAGGGTTTTGTTCCTCATGGAGATGCTTCCCATGGCACTTCTCTTCCACTTGACTACTCCATTGAGGACACAGATCAGGGTGGTTCCTTTGCTGATATTTTTATGTTGCTGATGAGATCACCCGGGCCTCCACTTCAACTGCACCCGATCAGGCTGGTACTTCTTCTTCAGCACCCTTTGGTAGGAGCAGGTACAACTACCCCATCGACCCCGAATATGACTATGATGCTTTCTAGTGTTGTTGCTATCCTTGGAGCTTCACGATGCCTACCCTTTTTGGCATTTGATGCCAAAGGGGGAGTGTTAGGCTTATCATGACCTAATAGGGTCGGTATTTATTCGATTATGGAATATTTCTTCCCATGTGGTGAATTAAGTGGTGAACCTTGAACTATGTGTGTGATGGATGACCGTAGGCTAAACACTTATGCTTATTTGATATATCATGTTGTGTTAGCCTCTATTTGATATCTTGTTGTTGACTTTTTTTAGAATGGTTA
>CM041628.1:62058829-62117919 GCA_023333625.1 Bothriochloa decipiens
AGCCTCTATTTGATATCTTGTTGTTGACTTTTTTTAGAATGGTTATGTCAGTTTTAAGTCACTTTCTTTCTTGCATAACCATTCATTTTCTCTCATTTATTTCTTTGTGATATATCTTCTCATAAGCATCACGGATTATTATTGTCTCACACACTTTGAGGCACCCCATAGATTGCAAAAGTTAGGGGGAGCTTGCTCTAAATGTATGTAATCTTGATTTATATCAAGATTTGAAATTCCAAATCCTATGCATACATTTAGGGGGAGCTCTCCATAAAATTTGGCATTCAAAAGCTTCAATTCTTTTAATTTATTGTAAGCCTAAGTTGGTTGTCATCAATTACCAAAAAGGGAGAGTTTGTAAGTGCATTCGCCTCAGAAGTGGGTTTTGGATAATTAATGATAATCAAATTAGAGACTAACAAGTTTATCTCAGTGAATACACATGTGTTAATCCATTGAAAGATTTGAATTATAATATTTTGTGATACAAGCACCACTAAATTTTCTATGGATGAAAGGCGCTTCGACTCAATCGGTTTATCATTTTATATTTAAAATTGAGTTATAGGAAATGCCGTACTATCAAGAGGGATGCAAATTAGACTAGATAGATGGGGATATAAGTGCTCATGTTGGTCTTTTTAGCATGCTTGATAGACATCGTGCACTCACACACTTAGAAAAGTTTCTCAGCTGGTGCACCGGAACTTCTCATCCTGCGATCGGAAGTTCCAGTTTACAAAGTTCTGGTAGTGTAAAAGTTGCGAGCCACCGCACGTAAATATTTTGTTTCGGCGAGGAATCAGTAGTTCCAGTTTGACCGAAAGTTCCGGCCATCTGGACCAGAAGTTCCAGTTGCTGACTAATGCGAGCGACCGCATGCTTTCTTTCTATTCCGTCCCTAAGGCAGAACCTCCGCCCTGACTGGAAGTTCCGGTCAACCTGACTAGTAGTTCTAGTTGACTTTGTGCATGACTTGTCTCCAACGGTTAGATCTTGATTGACCGGAAGTTCCGGTGGGCTCCACTAGAACTTCCGGTGGTTCATCTGAGGCTCGACGATAAATAATTTCTTACCTCCATTTTTTACGATGGCCCATATTATTCACTGCACCCAAGCTTTGCTAATTTCTCTCGAGCTGAACTCGTCCACTCTCTCTCCCCCTTTGCTTCCAAGCTTCATTCCTCGATTGTTTTAAGCTAGGGACGTGAGATTTGAGAGCGGGAGCTTTGATTGTCAACTTGAGCACTTGTCTTCCTTGTCTTGCCAGTTTGGTTTGCATTTGTTACTCTTGGGTTCTTGGAACCCTAGCTGGCTAGGTGTTCTTCATGGTTGCTCGTGTTGATTCATTTGTGAGGGCACCTCGAAGTGTTTGTATTCCCCCTGATTCTTAGTGGATATCTCAAGCTTTTGCTTGAGGAAGGAGACCTTCGTGGTTGGACCTTCATGGTCACCTCAACAACAAGGACGTAGGAACTCCTGAGTGGAGATTGTCGAACCTCGGTATAAATCATGTGTCTTACTGTGGAGGTAGCATGGACTACCTTTGTTCTTGTGTTCTTCGTGTTCTTCCTCTCTACCCTCGAAATTCATAGGTTGAAGGAGCCGATCTATGATTTGGTGAGGTGCCATGCTCCGTGGAGTTCAACATCATCACCAACAACATCTAGGAGGGTGTGGTAACAATCAAAATCAAAATCACAACTCATTTCAATCTATTTTCATAGCTCAGTAGGGCACCAGAAGTTCTAGTCGGTTTGCACCAGAAGTTCTGGTCCAAACCGGAACTTCTGATCCAAACCCACCAGAAGTTTTGGCTAGTATTTAACTTTCGCATTTTGAGTTTGTGAGTTTTAGGATTTTCAAGTAGGCCTATTCACCCCCCTCTAGGCCATTTAGGTCCTTTCAATGGTCTTACTTTAGGTCTAGCTTCACCAGCAAAAGCATCAGCAAAAGCCAAACAACTAGATGTTGTTGGAGCCAAACCGGAAGCAAGACAACTCATTGTTGGTGGTCCTTAGCGCCATTTTTACAGCCAATATTTTATGCTAAAACAAATAGTGATAGGGCCTTACAACTAATATTTCCACGAGTTTTGGTGTTTACATGTTTTGCAGAGACAAACTCGGAGAACACCAAAATACACTTCCAAGAAGACATATTTTGGCACAAGTAAAACAAGCTCAATCATGAGGACGATCAGGGCCCTATCAAATAGAGAAATAGACCCAACATGAGCCAAAGAAGCAATGGCCCAAGTAAAGTTTGAGTTCATTTTAGGGCTACACAAGTACACCTGAGTAAAACGATCGCTCTGGGCTCATCCGAACTCCAATTTGGGTGAATCACCAGGAAAAATGAAGCTATCGACAAGGCCGACGTGCTCTCCAAAGATGGGCTTGAGAGGGGCCACCTAGGGACCGGCCGCCCCCTAGCTGGGCCTCCCAGGCCTAGTTTCCTTTGGTGGTTCATATGCGGTTTGGCAATGACAGGTCCACCTACAATCGGTGCAGATGGATAGTGGAAACCACCGTTTTGAGGTTGGTTTGGATCCTTCCATATGGGGATGGTCCTTTTGCATAGAGCCCCCTCCTCTCAAGCTATAAAAGGAGGTCTTCTCTCTTCACATTCATTCGTCAACACATCAAGGGAGAAGAGCACTACACACTTGAGCATCACTTCAAAGGAGCTATGCCCTAGTAGCTATCTAGAATTAGAAAGTGAGATGTGAGGGAAGAGAGCGGGGAAGTTTCAGACTTGTCGGTGTCTCCCCGAGCTTGTACCTCTACGAACAAGTACTTGGCTCCTTCATGGGATCTTGGCTAAGTAAATGTTCATGTTTCTTATAGTCTATTAAGTATTTTGTTTAGTTGAGCTTTACCTATACTTGTTTGCGGGATCATCGTTCGTCTCTTGTGGCGGGTGCTCTAGTAGAAGGACCCCGGGAATGCGTAAGCCTTGAATTCACGCTAGAGTAGTAGTTGACAGCTTAGAAGTGGTGTCTAGGCTTGAAGCTACCTTTGTTTGCCTTGTAGCTCGATGGGCAGAGGGGTAGTTGGGCAGGTGGTGATAGTCCTGTTTGTCTCTTGCATTCCCCCACGTTAGAGTATGGCGTAGAGCTATATAACGATATCGCATGGCAGATCAGGTGCGCTCTAGTGCCCGAAGTGGGCAAGTAGAAGTTTAACAATGCTATTCTTAAGGCCCAAAAGCTATACGTATCCATTTCTACACCCTTTCTATCTCTACCCTTGTGTTGTCCTTGGGCGAATTAGCTAGCAGAAGTACCTCCGTTCCCTGTGGAAAATATGATTCCCTGAATACTTTCAGGTGAAGGCTACAACGATATATCCGTGCGGTTGCGAACTTTTCTGCTAACGCTAAAGAACACCAAAAAGCTTTCTAGTGCCGTTGCTAGGGAAGGGTTGCTATTTTCTTCGAACCTTGTTTGTCCTCATATCTGTATCCTTATTTTAAAAACAAAAAATTTATATTTTATTTTACAAAACAAAATATCTTCTTTTACCCTATCACCATGAAGCCAGCTCCAATTCAAAACTTTTCTGCTTCAAAGGGGGAGTTCTTAGAGCCACAATCTTTTTCAAAGTCAAACTTTTCATCTAGCCATGAATGCACCCAAGATTCGAAACCATGGTTCGGGCAAAACCCTTCTTTGGTCATGATAACAAAGATTCATGATAACAAAGATTCTTTTGACCACTTGCAAGAATTAGAGGAATTGTGTTCGTACCTAAGCATTCCTGACATGACACAAGAAACTCTTAAGTGGAAGTTGTTTTCATCCTCACTCAAGGGAGAGGCGAAGCAATTGTTCACTAATGCCGTAGGAAGTATGAATGGGGACTGGGAAGAACTTAAAGACAAATTTTGTCTTATTCTTTCCTATGTCTCGTATCAACTCTCTACCATGGGCAATCCTTGATTTTAAGCAAGACAAGGAGGAGTCTATAGGTGTAGCTTGGGCTAGGTTTACAATGTTAATACATGCCGGTCCAGATCTGTCTTTACTCGACAGCATGCAATTCCATCTCTTTTATTTGGGTCTAGACGAAGATGCTGCCCTATGACTTGACATGGCTATCGGAGGGAAGTTTTCACATAAAACCACGGGAACAGAGGAAAATCCTCGATGACATCCTACGGAAGCATGATTTCCCCATTGTGGAAACCAAAACCCTCCAGGCCATAGTCATGTCAAGTGTGGGGGAGCCCCCATTAGTTGAATCAAACCTCATAGGTTTGACTCATGAGCCCCCACCAGAACCACGAACACTGAAAGGGATAGTGCCCTATCCTTCGGAGTTCCTCATAGATTGTCCCTTGGATGAACTTTTCAAAGATAAATCTTCCCAAGGGAACCCTAATGAGAAGTTTGGGAACATTGCTCCCACCACTCACCTAGAAATTCCAATGGTGGAGCATCTTCCTGAGAAGATCCCGTTCGAGGAGGTGAAGTTTAGTTCTCTGTTCATTTCTCATTCTTGTGAAAATGAACATCTGTCATCACCCTCACTCAAACATAAGCCATGTCCCTCTGGCCTTGGAAATGTTGCTCTTGATAATGGCCAAGATTCAACATTAGTTCCAAATGAAAACTTTTATGCCACGGACATGCTCGAAGCAACTCTAGAGACCAAGTAGCAACCTACTAATGAGCATGCTAACATCCCTTATGAGACCTCTCATGTTTCATGCTCAATTTTGGAGTCTCTAGAGTTTGTTCTACTTTTGACCATGTGCTTCCACAAGAATTACAACCTTCTCTTAATCCTCGTTGTCAAACTCTTTAAGAGGTTGGTTTTTGATGCCTATGTTTATCATAAGCATTCCATATCTCGTAGTAGCACGATGGTGCTTACCTTGCAACTTGAATATCAATGCCCAATGCTTGGTGGTGAAGTTGGGAACTACACCACAATTGATAGCTACAAAATGAAGTTCCCATGGTCAAGCTTAAGACCTTAACTTTAGCACTGCCGAGAGATACCCCAGATTATCTTAAAAAAACTTAATATTATAGTTTTGATTACTATCATTGAAAATAAACTTTTCTTTTCAATAAAAGCAAGGACATGTTTTTGAATTAGTATGCACCCTCGGGTATTTTTGTTGCTAACCATTTTAGGATAAGAAAGCGCGGGGCATACAACGCTTGAAAATAAGAAGCTACATCATCCAAAAACCTTGATGCTCTTAGTTGATGGAACACACTCCAGAAGGGGACCCTGATTCTACACTTGACTTTGACACAAAAGTTCAAGTGTGGGGGAGGATGGTGAGAAGGCCAAGTTCCATACATACCAAGTGGTCATTCAAAAAAATGATGATGATGTCAGCCCTGCCTTGCTAAAAAAGAGAGAGTAGAGAAAACACGTTTCTTAAAAAAAGAGAGAGAGGCGTTGAAAAAAATAAAAAAATATGAAAAAAGGGAAAGACGAAGTGAGACTTGAATAAAAGAAAAAAAGGGTGTCTCCTTCTTCTGGACCTTTGCTACCACCAAAGTAGTCATCTGAGTTTGAGGAGGTACAATCAAGTCATCATGGTAGCAAACCATAAACGTCTATCCGCATCTGCTACTGGTAAGAAGCACTCAGGTATGCAAAGGTAATAAATAGAATGTTTGCCAACTTCCTTACTCATTCTTATCTTCATGTGCTCATACAGAAACATGATTCTTTTGTTTTTGTCACCTGCCTTGGTTTGGGTGTATTCATATGGTACATCCATAGGTCCTTTTAAATTAAACATGGTGCTTAGGTTAAAATGGCCTTCTTCAATCAAAATTTGACATGGTGTTGAAATTTGATCAATGAACTTTAAGCTGTTGACATAATCATTGGATGTAATCTAATATGGAGATAAACCAAGGGATATCTTCCTTTGCATACTATCTTGGTTTTGAGTTTGAATAAAAAGTTGAGTGACCAAGTTTTTAGTAATAATTAAATAAATAATAGTTATCATAATAAATTTTGAGCTCCCCGGGTTTCAACTTGGTAGAGCCCATGCTTGTTTCCCTTTCTTCTTGTTTCTTTGTTAAAAAATCAAAACAGGTACAAGAACAAGTGTGGGGGAGATCTCTCAAGAACAACTAACACACACTCGAGATCTCCCCATGTTGCACAACGCCAAGCAAATCGTCATGCAAGAAGGACAAAGACACATGACTTTCATTAACTCCTTCATCTTTAACTGTGGTTTGTGCAATTCTATCCTCACATCTCCTGAGTCTACTTTGATTTAAATTGATTAACTTGAAAGGGAAAATCTTTTTGGCACAACATCTCCATGCTATGCTTTGATAAAATTTGCATACTCTTTATTCCTTGTCAATACTCTTATAACTTGTGAATAACTATCATAGGGACCCCATGTTGTCTAAGTGATTGGAGTATGTGATATAGCTGGATGATTTGAACCTTGCTCTTTTTATGATGGACTTGGGATTTATTTAACAAAATCAAAATGCAATAGCATGCTCCTCAATGATAATGAATTTTCTACCAAGGCCATATGAAATGATTCATTTATACAAACCTTTAGTCATATGCTACTTGTTGGATCATTGAGTTTGGTCAAATTTTGTGACCTATGTGAGATTATGGTCATGCACCCATGATTGAGATTCACACGCACCTACAAAAAAATGCCCACTCTCACCCAGAGAGTTGCGCACGCTTCCACCAAATAAAAATGCCGACTCTTACCCTAAGAGCCGCGCATTCATTCTCCACAATATAAGCACTCCTCGCATTCCATCATCACATCTCTCCGTTCAAAGTTTTCATTGCCATAAGAAGAGATATGGGCTATGTTTAAAAAAAGAAAAAAAATAAAAATATGCCAAGGGGCATAAAAAATATATACATGCCAAGGGACATGAGAGAAAAGAAAATATTCCAAGCAATAAACAATGGAAAAGCCCAAAGCCCCGTTGAAAATATATATATGGATATTTCCTTTTATAGCCCATACTCTTCAAAGAATCATTCCAACAATAAAGAGAATTATGATGCATGGAGTACCAAAAAATATTTAGAATTAGAAACCATGTTCCATTCCACACACTTGCACATCTCAATCTAGTGTATGACTTGTATCTCCGTGTGGTTCGGTTTTTGACTTGACAATACATGTGATGCAAGTATGCCCACTTTCATACCTACCTAAAACTCCACTCAAAAGCTTTAGAGATAGGTTATGGAAAGAAGGCCATTTCAAAATGCCTTGGTGAGGAACCAGACACATATATGAGCGACTTGAGAGTATCAATTGAGGAGCAAGGCTATCTTTTTTTTTTCAAAAATCTTATGAAAACCCAAGTTTCTGACCTAACTGTTGCAAGGGTATTTGAATCCATGTTGTTCCATTCTTCAATTGCCCAAGATATTTTGGTAGACACTTGGAAGTTCACAAGTGTAGGTGAAGCTTGGAATAACTTGTATGCAAGTTATATATCAGGGAGATGACCCATCTTAGTCCTAAAACTTTACTCGAGGACAAGCAAAGGGCTAAGTGTGGGGGAGTTGTTGGCGGTCCTTAGCACCCATTTTTACAGCCAATATTTTATGCTAAAACAAATAGTGATAGGGCCTTACAACTAATATTTCCATGAATTTTGGTGTTTACATGTTTGGCAGAGACAAACTCAGAAAACACCAAAATACACTTCCAAGAAGGCGTATTTTGGCACAAGTAAAACAAGCCCAATCATGAGGACGATCAGGGCCCTATCAAATAGAGAAATAGACCCAACATGAGACAAAGAAGCAATGGCCCAAATAAAGTACGAGTCCATTTTAGGACTACACGAGTAGGCCCAAGTAAAACGGTCGCTCCAGGCTCATCCGAACTCCGATTTGGGCGAATCACCAGGCGAAACGAAGCTATCATCAAGGCCTACATGATGGGCTTGAGAGGAGCCATCGAGGGACCATCTGCCCCTAGCTGGGCCTCCCGGGCCTAGTTTCCTCTGACGGTTCATAAGCGGTTTGGCAACGACGGGTCCACCTACAATCGGTGCAGATGGAAAGTGCAAACCGCCCTTTGGAGGTCGGTTTGGATCCTTCGATGGTCCTTTTGCATAGATCCCCCTCCTCTCAAGCTATAAAAGGAGGTCTCCTCTCTTCACATTCATCACTACAAGGTTTTCACCCTTTAGCCATGAAACATTTAGGCAACACTACTCATTTGGGTGCAATAGGGGGTACTATGGCACCCAAACATTGAATTGGTAGTAATATGTGTGCATATTGCGACAGTTAAATTGTGTTGTGATATTTTTTTGTTTTGTTGCAACAAGGTGATGCTAATGCACCCACTTTTTGGATTTTGTTGCATTTGGTTCGCCTTATAGCTACAACAATTTTTAGTTGCATTATCATTTCGTGTGTGGCAATAGAATGGTGCTATGGCAACTGTCTTAGCATTGGTTGCTTATGAACAGCTATATCACAACCGTTGATTTAGGTTGCAATTTTCTTGGTGCACTGTGGCAATAGATAGATGGCTATTGCATCCATTGTTGCTGCGAGATGCAATAGTATATAAGTATTGCCACAATTTCGCATGGTTGTAACTGCCATATATAGTCGTTGCAACTGGAACACGTCTATTGCAATGAAGTCTTGCTTGGTTGCACTTAAATTTGTATATCGCCACACTTTCTATTCCTTAGGTAGGCCCCAACTATAGGCAACCTATACCTCTTCGTTTTGGATCAGAAGCTCATGAGGATCCGCGACATAGTAGATCACATCTGCGCCACTAACCTACATCTTCGATCGACATCGATCTACACCGTCGCGCCACTGGTACATATGTTGTCTCGATCTCTCGTGCGCCTGCATACATATATATGCATGCTAGATCATGATCTCATTGTGATCGATCATGCATATGCAGATCAATGTCACACGAAGATAGAAGTTGGATGTGGTTGCCTCGACATTCAGAGGAGTGGAAGGCAAAATTCTGAACTTTTGTTGAACACTTTGTCACATCATCATCAGAAGCTGGTGGATCAATTATGTGCCCATGTGCTCAATGTCAATGCATGATAAGATATAGTGACATGTTTCGGATTCATCTTCATATAGTTTCTAAAGGGTTTGCTGATTGTTTCATCGATGAATTCAAAGGCCAAACTTATTCATCATCTGAGGAACATGTGAATCCTATTATCAATCCTGATCTGAATACAACTATAACGAAACTCGAAGATGCACTACCTACTACTGACGTAGGCAACGACAAAGCAGTACGCCCTTATTTTGGAGAAGACGACAATGAAGAACACATAATTGATGACCCTGCTGCCACTAATACCATGATTAGAAATATTATCAGTGCCTCTATACATGGAGAAACCATAGATGGTGATGATAGACCAAATAGGGATGCAGAGATATTTTTGAAATTATTAGAGGAGGCAAAGAAGGAATTGCATATAGGATGCAAAGAGGCAGGTTTCTTTTATCGTGCAACTTTTTCAGATAAAGTGCATGTATGGTGTTAGTAATGCATGTTTGAAGGCCATACTTAAACTATTCTCAAGGATTCTCCCTGAAGGCCATTGTATCCCTGACTCCTTGGATAAAGTGCAAAAGGTGGTTCAAGACCTAGGCCTGGACCATGTCAAGATACACGCATGTAAGAATGATTGTGTGTTATTTTTTAATGAAAATGCAAAGCTGTAGGAATGCCCCAAATGTGGGGAGTCTAGGTGGAGAGTTGTCGAGAACACCTCGGATGGTGTTACTTTCAAGAAGCGGTTTCCAGTGAAGATCCTAAGCTACTTTCCTCTTATTCCTTGGCTGCAAAGAATGTATATGTCAAAGCGCACATCAGAGGACATGCAATGGCACAAGAAAGGGAGGGTCAATGATTGAAAAATGTGTCACCTTGCTGACTCAAAGGCATGGAAGCACGTGGACAATGAATATAGCTGGTTTGAAAAAGAAGGTCGTAATATTAGGCTGGGTCTTGCTTCAGATGGCTTCAATCCCTTTGGGATGCAAAATACGACCTACTCCATATGGCCTGTTGTCCGAATACCTTATAATTTGCTTCCTTGGTTGTGCCAGAAACAATCTAACTGGTTGATGTCAATGTTGATCCCTGGTCCAAAATCTCCTAGAATGGATATTGATGTATATTTGAGGCCCCTTATATTGGAGCTCAAGGAGCTTTGGGAAAAAGGTGTTGAAACATGGGATGCACAAACTATGATGAACTTTAGATTACATGCTATTTTACTTTGGACAATAAATGACTTCCCAGCATATGCTATGCTTTCTGTTGGAGCACGAAAGGAAAGTTTGCATGCCCATATTGCCACAAAGATACTGAGTATTTGTGGTTGAAGCATGGAAGAAAGCACTGCTACATGGCACATCGACATTTCTTGCCCTTGGACCATGCATGGCACCTGAACAAGGTCAGCTTCAACAACATGGTCGACACTAGGGAGGCACCAATACCACTGACTGGTGCACAGGTACTTGAGCAGTATGAAAGTTTTGAACAAGTGAGTTTTGGAAAGACGATGATGACAAAAAAAGGAAGCGTGATGATGATCAAAGATGGCACAACTAGAGGAAGAAGAGTATTTTTTTGAGCTCCCATACTGGTCTTCATTGCTCATCAGGCATAATTTGGACGTTATGCACATTGAGAAAAATATATGTGAGTCCATATTTGGCACTCTGCTTGAATTGGAAGGTAAATGTAAGGATGGGGAGAAGGCCCGACTTGACATGGAGCATCTAGGGATAAGACCAGATCAGCATCCTGTGATTAAGAATGACAAGTATACCTTGCTAGCAGCCTTGTACAAGTTAGATGGGAATGATAAGGGAAATTTATGCAAATTTCTATATGGAGTGAAAATGCCTGATGGGGTCTCCTTCAATATAAGAAGATGTATTGACCTAAAAGCATGTAAGGTGTCTGGCTTGAAATCTCATGATTACCATCTAATTCTACAGAAACTGTTACCCTTAGTGGTGCGGAGGATTTTGCCAGAACAAGTTGTCATTCCATTGATCCAGCTTAGTAATTTCTTCAATGCACTATGTTCCAAGGAGCTGGTGTGAAGCAGACTTGGACAAACTTAATACTATATGTATTGATACTCTTTGCCGACTAGAGATGTTATTCCCACCTTCATTTTTTGATATCATGATGCATTTGCCTGTTCATCTAGCGAAAGAGGTTAAACTTGGAGGGCCCGTTTGTTATAGATGGATGTACCCAGTGGAGCGGTACCTACGTACTACAAAAGGATATGTGAGGAACAAGGCGCACCCTGAAAGCTCAATAGCTGGGGGATACATTGTAACAACCCAAAAATCCGAGCTACAAAATTTTTTCGACAAAACCCTGAGTGATGTGGTGCAACATGTCATCATACACCCCTTAACCTTGCATTAACCCTAGCATGTCATGCATGGCATTCATGTGTTTTTAATTAATTAATGTCTCATGTCAATGCTCTATGTTTCATATGTTATATTTCAATGCTGCAATAGCTTTGTTTCAACCTTTCAATAGTTCATGCATCATGTTGCATTACAAGAGTGATTTGGATTTTATTTGGTTTATGTGTTGAGAAATAAAAATGACAAATATAATATTTATTTTGACAAATAAATATTAAGGGAATAATACCCTAACATTATTTGGGCCATGTATGCTCACTATTTTGTTGCTCATAATTCACACATCACATGTATATATGTATATATAAATGTATTTGAAAATCGAAAAATAAAAGAAAAAGAAACCCTTCGGGCCTTCGGGCTGGCCAACCAGCCTAGCCAGCCGGCCCAGCCGCCCTCTTGCGCGTGCTCACCCACGTGCTGTAGCAGCCTAGCAAGCGCCGCGCCTGCGCCCGCGCCACGCCGTCGCCCCCGCTGCCGCTGACGGCCAGGACCCGCTGTGGACCCCGCCTATCATAAGCGCCGCTGAGGTCACCCGACCGGCCACGCGCGCTGACATCGCCGTAGCCACGCGCTCTTCCCCCATGTCACTTGTAAGCAACCAACGCCGGCCGCTCGATCCGTATCGACGCACGCCCGCTCGCCACCTCGGCCGACCAGCCCTGCACAAGGCACCCACGACCGCAGGCAAAATCCTCCGCGTGCACACACATGCGCTGTCGCCACGGTGGAGCACTGCTGCTATAAAGCTTAGGCTCGCCCAGCACGTGCTAGCTACCTCTCGCTGCTCCATGGACCCAGACCGAGCACCAGTTGCTGACCTTTGACCTTGGATCTGTGCTTGCCTTGATGAGACGGACTTCATGCACCCCTTAGCTCCACGTTTGCCTCGCTGGAGCACCGACCCGAGCCACCTTGCCAGCCGTTGTGCCCGTGCACCGTCGCTCTAGAGCGTCGCCGTTCGCCATCATTTCCCGCCGACTCTGACCACCGTAGAGATCAAAAAGAGGCTAAAGAGCTCCGCCGTGACATGCTGCATCAATTGGACAAGGAGATGGAGGCCGTGGACCCTTCCTGAGAGCCATAGCCGTGCACCGTGGACACACTGGAGTTTCGCCGTGGGAGTTGCTGCCCGCGCGGACTCCGCCGTGGCTTTTGGTCACCACCGGCACCTCAGGCAGATGCTCCGTGACTCCAATCATGCATCTACGCCACCAATTGGAGCTAGAGTGACTCGGTGTGAAGTGTACACTGAGCACCGTCACCGCTGAGCCGCCGTCCGCCGTGGAGCTCGTCACCGGAAGCAAAGCTGCCGCCTTGAAGCCCATCAACGTGACTGTCGTGAAGTCCCGAAGCCGATGGGTGGGTTAATGGTGCTGAAGATCCACTGTGGCACCAGGAATCAAGGGTTTCCCCATCGCCAATCACCGAGGAGGAACTCCACGCTCGAGCCAGTCTTGTCCGAGACGGACCCCGCGCTCGAGCCGATCTCGTCCGAGATGGACCACGCGCTCGAGCCGACCCTCGAGTGCGACCCCTCGACACACAATGGGGAAAGAAATAGAGGAGGGGATCACTTCGGCAAAAGATAATGGACGCGCTCGAACCGACCCTCGAGATCGACACTTTGATACGCCGACCCTCGAGTTCGACACCTCGATACACTGACCCTCGAGTTCCACACGTCGACACACCGTGGGGAAGGAAACAGAGGAGGAGATCACTTTGGCAAAAGATAATGGACGCACTCGAACCGACCCTCGGGACTGACACTTCGATACACCGACCCTCGAGTTCGACACATCGATACGCCGACCCTCGAGTTTGACACTTTGACACACCAACCCTCGAGTTCGACCCCTCGACACACCATGGGGAAGGAAACAGAGGAGGAGATCACTTCGGCAAGAAGATGAAGAATATGGTGATCATGGACTGAGTACCTGCAAGTGAATCCTGAGCCACCACGTGTCAGCACCAGATAAATCGACCCTTTTTCTTTTTCAAAAAATGGTTAAATCCTTGAAAAATCATAACTAATTCATACGAGCTCAGAAAATTATGATCCACATATCCAAATTTTCTATAAATCAAGCCCTATCTATCTAGGCTATGTTTGAGTGCATTTAGATCTTCTATTTTGCATTAGTTCTTTGTGCTAATCTATAGGGGTTGCTTCCGCGACCATTAATTCTCGTTACAGGCTCGAGCGAGGACAAGTCGGACGACAGTGACCACCAGAAGAAGTCCAACAGCTATGTCAGTGAAGGTGCCACACCTCATCCAACCTCGTAGATCCCATTACGCATGGCAAATGTAGTATGGCTAGTGCTTTAATTCCTGTTGCTATAATGCTTTGCCTGTGTTAGGATTGCATGATAGATTATTACTTGATGAGCCCTACCTTGTTGTAAACTTTCACCTACTTACCTACTGTTATGTTAGCCACTTGCTTATCTGCTATATTTATATATATCTATATATACTTCACTCGCTTACATTTTGATGTGACGTGATGAACCCTGGAAAGGCCTGGAGGGTGCCAGGCTGGATGTGTGAGTTGATGGATCAGATGGGCATGTGAGCTGATGATGCTGTATCTGGGTTTTTTTGGGGTGGAACTTACGACAGGGAGTAGGGTGAGGGTTGAGTCGATCGAGCCGGGATCTACGACGAGCTTTTGGAGCAAGTCTTGCCGGGGGATGGATCTGGACATTCCCATGAGAGGAGCCTATGGCGGGCTAACTAAGATGTGACGGTGGTCTTTGGGTGTGATCCTCTGAGAGGTGGAGCCAGGGATGAAGGTGCCATGGTAGCACGTTAAAGATAAACCCTGCTGAAGATATCACGGTTTGGTCAAACTTAGGAACTGCTACGCTGGTATCCGGACCTTAGGAATCTCTTGCTTTCCACTCGCTCTCCATGGGGGGGGAGACAGCTAAACCGCTGGATAGATCGATGCCACTACTGCTAGGCGAGTAGTGATAGGAAGGTATATGCATGGGATGGAGCTAACACCCTACCGAGACGATCATGGCACCCCCTTTGGTAGTGGGTACATGGCATGGCATCCTCTACGGGAGCGGAAACATGCTCTCTTCATAGTTCCAGTGATCCAGAGTTGGATGGTAGAGTCTCATCGTTCTATGGCAGTAGGCGCCCGAAATTTTCCTAGGTGGTGAATAACACTGATGATGGTAATCTAGTGGATTAGTGAAACCTCTGCAGAGTGTATGGTTGATCGATTGATACATATGCCAATTCTTTGGCTATGGACCTTTCCTGTGTTCTGCATGTACCGAACTAGTAAGTGGAGTGTTCTACCTTCCCCTGAGTTGGATCGAAGATGATAGCTTCTGCACCTCAAGCTTTTATTGATATGCTGCATGAACTCTAATTCCGCCAAGTGGCGATGTAATAAGTTATTGTAAACCCCTCTATTTGCACTCTTTTGTTTGATGTATGGTTTATGGTATTCAACTATTATCGGGTAATGTGATTTAAATGGTCATATTACACTTCGGCTCTGTGGATTTCCCTTCGTGGAAATCAAGGTCGTTTCAGTTGGTATCAAGAGCCATACTTGACCCTAGGACAAAAGCCTAGAAATGGATGTTAGTACAGGATAAACCAGCTTTTCTTTTGGTTATATACCAACCCTGCATCTCTCCTTATGCAAGGCTTCTCTATTGTTACTGACTTGCTGACCCTTTCCCTTTTAAACATGCAGATGACAAGCTTTGGACCCCTGCTTGGACCATTGAGCAGCATGCCCAAGGCTGAGTTCACCTACCAGGGACAGGAGTTCCCAGGCTTTCTGTGCACCCTACACCGTGTTCTGGGAGTGCTCGGAGTGCCTATCGAGGAGATCAAGTACATCTGCACTGGAGCACCTGACCTAGAAGGAGGAATCAAGGGTTACATAGTCACTCACCTAGAGATACCTGCAAGTCAGACCCTGTCTTCAGTACCAGCTCTCCTAAAGATGACATTCGAGGACTCAATCGAAGAAGGAATCCAATCTGTGTCACTCAAGGCTCTGCGTGAAGTGATGAAGAACTCTTACGAGCACCTTCGCAATATAGAGTTTCATCTTCTTCCTCAGGCCCTGAACTCTCTCCTCACACCAGAGCAGCAGGATGACCAGGTCAGGCCGGTTATCCTAGCTGAGACCAGTCTTTGTAGCTGTGCCTCCGCCGCTCACCTCTTCGAGCAGAACCGCTACATAGAGCACTTGGAGAAGAAGAGGCGTCTCGACCGCAACACTCTGATGGAGTACCAGGAGTTCTGCAAGAAGGAAGCTGAGGAGAAAGAAGGACTCGAGGCTACCATCACCCAACTGAAGGACAAGCTCGCACGTCAGGCAAGGGCTCACAAAGCCAAGGTCGCTGACCTACGAGACAAGGTTGAGGACATTGGGCTCCAAAACTACTACCTCGACATGAGTTCTCTAGTTGGAAAGAGAGAAGATGGACAGGGACAAGGAGATCAGAGAACTGCAGAAGAGAAGATGGGAAGATGGCAAGAGCAACTTCACCGTGCAGTGTGAGAAGTCAATGCTCGTTAAAGCCCTGAAGAAAGTAGAAGCAAAAGCGTAGTGCAACCAAGGCCATCTGATTGCCCTAATGATTCAGAACGAGACCTTAGTGGACAGGTATAAGAGACTCAAGATAGCTTGGAAGAACGCCGATGAGAGACACTGCCAGGAGTACGTTGAGCTGCGTGACCGACTTCCATTGTCAGCCAGACGCAAGGACCCCTTCAAGGAAACTTTCCAGATTGGCCAGACTCTCTTGAGGCACAACCACTGTCCAGCTCCCCCAACCTGCCGCTTACCAAGGAGTTCAAAGAAGCTCAGGCTTACGTAAAGCGCCTTCACATGTCACAGGAGGAGTTGATGGTTCTTAGCAGCCGTTTTCACCCAGTAGTGTACAACACACCGATGTATGAGTTAGAGTAGTGTGGACCCTGCGTGGCCACGTTATGAGTTAGAGTTGTGATAGCTGTTATCCCTGATGTACCCTTCATGAGTTATCGATATGTAGTGCGAATCTCATACGTCATCTAGCGTAGCTGCTAGAGATGATCCCATGTAATGCAAACCATGTAATGAATGATCAATCTTATCGCATTTTATGGCTCTTATTGCTTCTTTGTATGAGTGTTGGATAGATTAAATGTTTTTCCTTAAATCATTGAAATTATTTAATTATATTGGATTAATAAAGTACTAAACCATTATCGACCCGTGTCGCAGATGTCTGCACGTCGCTCCGCACGTTTGGGCAACCGTCCGCCTCTACCCGAGCCTGAGCTTGGGCGTGGAAGATGCTATGGACGCAGGGGTGGTCGCGTTCTACCCATCGCCTCAACCATGGTGGGAACGATCATGAGCAGACCCTGTCTGCTGGAGGTGCCACTGGAGGAGGTGATGCCAATGGCAATGGGCCTCCACCTCAGCCGAATCCTCCGCCGTAGCCGATTCTGCCATCGCCACCGCTGCCGAATCTGGCAGAAGTGATGGCGCAACAGACACAGCTGCTTGCCGCATTGGTCAATGGAGCCAATCACCGCTATGGAGGAAACCCGAATGACTTCCAGATGAAACTTGAGGGCTTTCTGAAGCTCAGGCCACCCACATTTGATGGCACCTACAAGGAACCACTGGAAGCAGATGATTGGCTTCGTGAGATTGAAAAGAAGCTGGAGCTTACCACTTGTACCCCTGAGGAGCGAGTCGAAATCGCTGCTCACCATCTCATTGGAGCTGCACGCTCCTGGTGGGTCAGCTACCGCCAAGCTCATGAGGACCTCGATCACATCACCTGGGATGAGTTCGCTGATGAGTTCATTGAGTACCATGTTCCTGAGGGAGTCATAGAGTAGAAGGAGGAGGAATTCCACAACCTCACTCAGAAGGGATGTGATATTTGTGAGTACACCAACTTTCACCAGTTTGCTGTGTTATGCACCTCTGCATGTTGCAGCTTCTGAAAAAGAGAAGATCACTCAGTACAGAAAAGGTCTGAACCCAAGATCAAGGTGGCCCTGGGAGGCACCAAGAGTCACACCCTTCGTGACATGATCGATCGCTGCATCCAGATCGAAAAGGATCAGAAGGAGGTAGGGGAAATGTCTAGAAGGAAGAAGAAGAAGTCCAAGGGCTTCTACCATGACCATGAGCACAAGAGGTTCCATCGGGACAGGTCATCTAGCTGCCCTCACTACGGTAAGGACTCTACCTATGACTCGGGTAAGAGTGGTGGTGCCTACTCTGCTGACCACTTCCACTCTTCCTGTGACCATCGCTCCCACGACCATCACTCTCGTGACCACCGCTCTCATGACCGCTTTGGGAAGGATCGCTACCCCCGTGAGCATTCTTCGCAGCCGTGTCATAGGTCTGATCACTCTACACCTACTCGTGCTGCGCCAAACTCAGGCAACTGGAAGGCCGTTGTGCCAACCCCCACAGGCAGTGTGCCGTTCACTTGCTTTGGTTGTGGCAAACCTGGCCATAAGGTGTATGACTGTCCTAAGAAGACACCCACACCAGCTGCACCCAAGTCTCAGTACCATGGATCTGCAAGCCGTGGTCGCCTCACGCACATGAATGCAGAAGAAGCTCAAGCTGCCCCAGATGTTGTGTATGGTATGTTTTTAGTTAATGGCTTTAAAGAATCTATCTGGAGCTACATGTTCATACATCTCATCTAAGTTTGCATGAGAGAATAAGATACCTACCACTCCATGTTTGGAGCCTATAGTCACCAGTTCTCCTCTTGGTGAGATGAGAAGCACCCATATCTGTAAGGGAGTGAAACTTTCTATTGAAGGTCTAACCTTTCGAGCTAACCTTACCCTTCTACCTTCAAATGGTTTGGATGTCATCCTAGGCATGGATTGGCTTACCGAGCACAAGGGTTTGATCTCTTGTTCACCCAGATATGTTCAGATAACTCACCCTTCTGGCCAAGCAGTTAGATGTGCACCTCAGAAGGATAAATCAGTATCTGTGTTATGTGCCCTGAATGCACTCAAGTCTCAGGCAGAATCTCAGGAAAAGGAGAAGGCTCTCGCTGATGTTCCCGTTGTCAGAGAATATGAGAACGTGTTTCTAGAAGAGTTGCCAGGCATGCCGCCTGATCATGACGTTGAGTTCATAATTGACCTCGTGCCAGGAACCGGTCCCATTTCTAAGCAACCGTACCGCGTGTCAGTTGATGAACTAGAAGAGCTCAAGAAGCAGTTGAAAGAGCTTTTCGATAAGGGCTTTATTAGGCCTAGTGCTTCGCCCTGGGGATCTCCTGTTCTATTTGTGAAGAAGAAAGATGGTTCAATGAGGATGTGTGTTGACTACCACAATTTCAACATTGTTACCATCAAGAACAAGTATCCTCTGCCAAGGATCGATGACTTGCTTGATCAGCTTCGTGGTGCTAGGTACTTCTCGAAGATTGATCTCAGATCTAGCTATCATCAAATGAAGATTCGCGAGGAAGACATTCCTAAGACAGCTTTTGTTACCTATTATGGGTAGTATGAGTTCACCGTTGTATCCTTCGGTCTCACGAATGCCCCTGCCTACTTCATGAATCTGATGAACAAGGTATTTATGGATGATCTTGATCGGTTTGTGGTAGTCTTCATTGATGACATTCTGGTTTATTCATCCACTGCCGAAGAACATGAAGCACACCTGAGAGTAGTGCTTGAGAAGTTGTCTCAACACCAGCTCTATGCCAAGTTCAGCAAATGTGAGTTCTGGCTTGAAGAAGTTGCTTTCCTTGGTCATGTACTCTTAGCTGATGGAGTTGCCGTAGATCCTACAAAGATAGAGGCCGTGAAAGAATGGGAATAGCCTCGCAATGTGTCCGAGATCAGGAGTTTCTTAGGATTGGTGGGTTACTATCGCCAATTCATTGAGAATTTTTCGAAGATAGCTCATCCTATGAAAAATCTCTTGAAGAAGACCAACGAGTTTGAATGGACACCTGAGTGTGAGCACAGTTTCCAAACTCTAAAGGAGAAGCTCACTACCACGCTTGTCCTAGACTTACCTGATATCACTAATGACTTTGTCATCTATTGTGATGCCTCTCACCAAGGACTAGGTTGTGTGCTGATGCAGAATGGGCAAGTTATTGCTTATGCTTCTCGACAGCTGAAGGAGCACGAGCAACGATACCCCACTCATGATCTTGAGTTAGCAGCTGTTATGCACGCTCTGAAGATCTAGAGACATTATCTCATTGGCAACAAGTGTGAAATATACACTGATAACAAGAGCTTGAAGTACTTTTTCACTCAAGAAGATCTGAATATGAGACAGCACAGATGGCTAGAGCTAATCAAGGACTACGACATGGAGATTCATTATCATCCAAGAAAAGTGAATGTAGTCGCAGATGCTCTTAGTCGCAAGACTTATTATCATGCTTTGTTCACCTCAACCCTGCCGCCTGAATTGAAGAAAGAAATTGAAGATCTCCAGCTAGAGATAGTACCCCTTGGTCTGTTGCACGAACTTCGCATCGAGTATAATCTCACTGAGCGAATTCGTGAAGCTCAGAAAAGTTGCGAGGAAATGGAATACATACATGGGTTGATGAAGCTAGGCTACAGCCCCAAATTCAAAGAAGATGAGCATGGAACCATCTGGTTCAAGGACAGAATCTGTGTGCCCAGAAATCCTGCTTTGCGTAAGGAGATTCTGTCAGAAGCACATGACTCTAAGTATTGCATCCATCTTGGAGGTGCAAAGATGTATCAAGATGTGAAGAAGCATTTCTGGTGGAAAGGCATGAAGTCAGACATTGCTAGACATGTGGCCAAATGTGACATCTGTAACAGGGTCAAGGCTAAACACAGAAGACCCGCTGGATTACTCAAACCACTCGATGTTCCTGAATGAAAGTGGGAGAGCATATCCATGGACTTTATCGTGGGATTGCCTCGATCCCCGCAAGGTCATGACTCTATATGGGTAATATTTGATCGTCTGATGAAGGTAGCACACTTTATACCAGTTAAGACTTCGATACGTGCCGAACAGTTGGCAGACTTGTACATCAAGGAGATTTTGAAGCTCCATGGAGCTCCTAAGAGTATTGTGTCAAATCGTGGACCCCAATTCATGTCCCAATTTTGACAAGCTCTTCATGAGTCCATTAGGACTAACCTTGACTACAGCACTGCTTACCACCCTCAAACTGATGGTTAGACAGAGAGGTTGAATCAGATTCTTGAGGATATGCTTCATGCCAGTGTTCTCAAATATGGAACAGATTGGGAGAAGTGTTTGTCATTTGCTGAGTTTTCTTACAACAACAGCTACCAGGCAAGTATCAAGATGTCACCCTTCCAAGCTCTTTATGGCAAACCATGCAGAACCCTGTTGATGTGGGACCACCCCGGTGAGAGGGCAGTCTTTGGCCCCACCAAGATCAAGGAAGCCGAAGAAGGAGTTTCTCAAGTTAGAGAGAACTTGAGGATCGCTCAAAGCCGACAGAAGAGCTACACTGATAAGAAGCACAGAGACCTTGAATTCAAAGTTGGGGACTTTGTTTATCTCAAAGTGTCTCCACTTCGTGGTTTTGTCAGGTTCCATGTAAAAGGGATACTAGCCCCGAGATATGTTGGACCTTATCGTATCTAAAATAGAGTTGGAAAGCTCGCGTACAAGCTTGAACTACCCCCACAGTTGGCAGGAGTACATCCCATATTCCATGTTTCACAGTTACGCAAATGCTTAAGGGTACTAGAAGAAGAAGCAGTTTCTACGGATGTGCTTGATATCCAAGATACTCTAGAGTATAAAGAGCACCCCATCAAGATTTTGGGTTATGACACCAAGGAGACCCAAAGCAAATCTATCCCCATGTGCAAAATGGAGCAATCACACTAAACATGAAGCAACATGAGAAGATGAGAGTCAACTGCTGCTATAGTATCCTTACCTCTTTGAAGGGTATGTCACCTCTTAAATCTCCAGGACGAATTTTCAATGAGGGGGAGGACTGTAACAACCCGAAAATCCGAGCTATAAAATTTTTTTGACAAAACCCTGAGTGATCTGGTGCAACATGTCATCATACACCCCTTAACCTTGCATTAACCCTAGCATGTCATGCATGGCATTCATGTATTTTTAATTAATTAATGTCTCATGTCAATGCTCTATGTTTCATATGTTATATTTCAATGTTGCAATAGCTTTGTTTCAATGTTTCAATAGTTCATGCATCATGTTGCATTACAAGAGTGATTGGATTTTATTTGGTTTATGTGTTGAGAAATAAAAATGACAAATATAATATTTATTTTTATAAATAAATATTAAGGGAATAATACCCTAACATTATTTGGGCCATGTATGCTCACTATTTTGTTGCTCATAATTCACACATCACATATATATATATAAATGTATTTGAAAATAGAAAAATAAAAGAAAAAGAAAAGGAATAAGGAAAAAGCCTTCGGGCCGGCCAACCAGCCCAGCCAGCCGGCCCAGCCGCCCTCTCGCGCGCGCTCGCCCGCTCGCCCGCGCGCTACAGCGGCCCAGCCAGGCGGCCCAGCAAGCGCCGCGCCCGCGCCCGCGCCACGCCGTCTCCCCCGCTGCCGCTGACGGCCGGGACCGCTGGGGACCCCGCCTGTCATAAGCGCCGCTGTGGTCACCTGACCGGCCGCGCGCGCTGATGTCGCCATAGCCAGGCGCTGTTCCCCCGCATCGCCCGTAAGCAACCAACGCTGGCCGCTCGATCCGCATCGACGCACGCTCGCTCGCCACCTCGGCCGACGAGCCCTGCACAAGGCACCCACGACCGCAGGCAAAATCCTTCGTGCGTGCACACATGAGCTGTCGCCGCGGTGGAGCGCTGCCGCTGTAAAGCTTAGGCTCACCCAGCACCTGCTAGCTCCCTCTCACTACTCCATGGACCCAGACCGAGCCCTAGTTGCTGACCTGGACCACCCCGTGGCCGCTTGATCAAGCCGGAGCCGTGATCGGCCGTCCACCGGTGACCTACCTCCGCCTCTGCCCTATATAAGAAAGGGGCTAGAGCTCTAGGGCTTCTAGGCCACTGCCACCACTCTGGTGGAGCTCAATTTCATCTCGAGCTGCTCAATTTGGGAGAAAGAGGAAAGGTGGGAGAAGAAGGAGGCGGGGAAGAGAAAGCTGTCCGCCGCCGGAATTGGAGAAAAAGAGGAGCTCCGCCGTGCTGCTACACCAGGAGCAAGAAGGAGAGGCCGTATCGCAAGCCGAAGCCACAAAGACACTGGAGCCTGGACTTATACCGCACCTCCTATCTGCGCCAGCGCTGGTGAGCACCTCCGCCATGCCCTTCTTCCCGACCTCCGCCCTTGCTTTTTCGGCCATGGCGCTTCGCCTTGGGAGCGCACAGGCCGAGACCACCACCGATCTCCTGGGACACACCCGCACACACACGAGGCTGGCCCAGCCCCCCTTGACCACGACATCAGGTGGATGCTGGACCAGAGCGCCACCTTGCCCACCGCCACGCGCAGAGTGCCGCCGCGGCAAAGCCACCCAGCCGCCTCTCCGTTGAGCCTCAACCTCCTTTAACCTTGGATCCAAGCTCACCTTGATGAGACAAACTCCGTGCACCTCTTGGCTCCACGTTTTCCTCGCCGGAGCACCAACCCAAGCCACCTTGCCAGCCGTCGTGCCTGCTCTGGAGCGCCACCGTTCGTCATCATTTCCCGTTGACTTCGACCACCACAGGGATCGAAAAGAGGCCGAAGAGCTCCGCTGTGACATGCTGCATTGATTAGAGAAGGAGATGGAGGCCGTGGACCCTTCCTAAGAGCCGTAGCCATGCACCGTGGACACACCGGAGTTTCGCCGTGGGAGTTGCTGCCCGCGCTGACTCCGCCATGGCTTTTGGTCACCGCCAGCACCTCGGGTAGATGCTCCATGACTCCAATCACGCATCTACACCACCAATTGGAGCTGGACTGACTCGGTGTGAAGTGTACACCGAGCGTCGTCACCGCCGAGCTGCCGTCCGCCGTGGAGCTCGTCACCAGAAGCAAAGCTGCCTCCTTGAAGCCCATCGACATGATCGTCGTGAAGTCCCAAAGCCGATGGGCGGGTTAATGGCACCGGAGATCCACTGTGGCACCAGGAATCAAGGGTTTCCCCACTACCGATCGCCGAGGAGGAACTCCGCGCTCGAGCCAGCCTCATCCGAGACGGACCCAGCGCTCGAGCCGATCTCGTCCGAGATGGATCACGCACTCTAGCCAACCCTCGAGTATGACCCCTCGACACAACATGGGGAAAGAAATAGAGGAGGGGATCGCTTCAGCAAAAGATAATGGACGCGCTCGAACCGACCCTCGAGATCGACACTTCGATACGCTGACCCTCGAGTTCGACACCTCGATACACCGACCCTCGAGTTCGACACCTCGATACATCGACCCTCGAGTTCAACACCTCGATACACCATGGGGAAGGAAACAGAGGAGGAGATCACTTTGGCAAAAGATAATGGTGCACTTGAACTGACCCTCGGGACCGACACTTCCATACGTCGACCCTCGAGTTTGACACATCGATACGCCGACCCTCGAGTTCGACACTTTGACACACCAACCCTCGAGTTCGACCCCTCGACACACCGTGGGGGAAGGAAACAGAGGAGGAGATAACTTTTGCAAGAAGATGAAGAATGTGGTGATCATGGACTGAGTACCTGCAAGTGGATCCCGAGCCGCCATGTGTCAGCACCAGATAAATCGACCCTTTTTCTTTTTCAAAAAATGGTTAAATCCTTGAAAAATCATAACTAATTCATACGAGCTTAGAAAATTATGATCCACATATCCAAATTTTCTATAAATCGAGCCCTATCTATCAAGGCTATGTTTGAGTGCATTTGGATCTTCTATTTTGCATTAGTTCTTTGTGCTAATCTATAAGGGTCGCTTTCGCGACCATTAATTCTCGTTACAGGCTTGAGCGAGGACAAGTCTGATGATAGTGACCACCAGGAGAAGTCCGACAGCTACGTCAATGAAGGTGCCACACCTCATCCAACCTCGTAGATCCCATTACGCATGGTAAATGTAGTATTGCTAGTGCTTTAATTCCTGTTGCTATAATGCTTTGCTTGTGTTAGGATTGCATGATAGATTATTACTTGATGAGCCCTACCTTGTTGTAAACTTTCACCTACTTACCCATTGTTATGTTAGCCACTTGCTTATCTGCTATATTTATATATATCTATATATACTTCACTCGCTTTTATTTTGATGCGACGTGATGAACCCTGGGAAGGCCTGGAGGGTGCCAGGCTGGATGTGTGAGTTGATGGATCAGATGGGCATGTGAGCTGATGATGCTGTATCTGGGTTTTTTAGGGTGGAACTTACGGCAAGGAGTAGGGTGAGGGTTGAGTTGATCGAGCCGGGATCTACGACGAGCTTCTGGAGCAAGTCTTGCCAAGGGATGGATCTGGACATTCCCATGAGAGGAGCCTATGGCGGGCTAACTGAGATGTGACGGTGGTCTTTGGGTGTGATCTTCTGAGAGGTGGAGCCCGGGATGAATGTGCCGTGGTAGCACGTTAAAGATAAACCCTGATGAAGATATCCCGGTTTGGTCAAACTTAGGAACTGCTGCACTGGTATCCGGACCTTAGGAATCTCTTGCTTTCCACTCGCTCTCCATGGGGGGGAGACGGCCGAACCGCTGGATAGATCGATGCCACTACTGGTAGGTGAGTAGTGATAGGAAGGTATATGCATGGGATGGAGCTAACACCCTACTGAGACGATCATTGCACCCCCTTCGGGAGTGGGTACATGGCATGACATCCTCTACGGGAGCGGATACATGCTCTCTTCACAGTTCTAGCGATCCAGAGCTGCATGGTAGAGTGGCATCGTACTATGGCAGTAGGTGCCCAGAATTTGCCTAGGTGGTGATCAACACCGATGATGGTTATCTAGTGGATTAGTGAAACCTCTGTAGAGTGTATGGTTGATCGATTGATACATATGCCAATTCTTTAGCTATGGACCTTTCCTGTGTTCCGCATGCACCGAACTAGTGAGTGGAGTGTTCTACCTTCCCCTGAGTATGTTTTCCGGTCGTGAGCTAGGTTGAGGGCTGCGGGCTGCTGAGACAAGCCGAGAGGGAGTTGGCTTGTCGACTTGAGTCTGAGATGGTGTTGGAGGAGTTGGGATGGTGCTACAGACATGGATGGTGATGGATGTGTGGGATGGGAATGAGTTTAAAACTTGTTTATTATATTATTTATTTATATACCTGATTTATGCATAGGAAAACCCCAGCCTTATAGGTTCCTTTTCGATATATCCATGTTTTGCATCCACTTCCACAAAGCAATGCATAGGGTGGGAGTGTGGCCAGTACAAATCATACTAAAAATTTGGTTTCAGGTTCAAGGAGTGAGTACTCATCTGGGGAGTACAGCGATTGAGGGTTTTGTGCCTACGCTCAAGTTGGATCGAAGATGATAGCTTCCGCACCTCAAGCTTTTATTGATATGTTGAATGAACTCTGATTCCGCCAAGTGGTGATGTAATAAGTTATTGTAAACCCCTCTATTTGCACTCTTTTGTTCGATGTATGGATTATGGTATTCAACTGTTATCGGGTAATGTGATTTAAATGGTCATATTACACTTTGGCTCTGTGGATTTCCCTTCGCGAAAATCAAGGTCGTTTCATACATACTCAAGGAGTGCCTTACATTTTGCTCTAGATTCTTGGACATGGACACCAAACTAAATCATGTTAATCGTCATGAAAGTATTGCAGTGAATGAGCCACCATCTGGTCTGAGCATATTTGCTATAATGGATTACAAGAGGAGAGGACAGACTATCCATATCCTTGAAAGAGATGAAATGTGGAAGATGAGGCACTACATAATTTCCAATTGTGATGAAGCTAAACCATGGATTGCGTAAGTTACATATTATCAAACAGCACTATTAAAGTAACATTATTAATATACTTTTCTATGCAGTGTGCATATGGCAGAACTGCAGGAACATGGTGGTTCAAGAAATCTTAAAAAGTGACACGAGGAACAATATGTAAGATGGTTCAAGGGCAAGATCAAAGAGCAATATGCCAAAGGGGAAGTAAGTGCAGAGATGTTTGCACTTGCTGATTGGACGGACAATCAAGCTCGCACATTGCATAGATGCCATATCAATAATTGGCTGTTTTGAACATTTGACGTTGAGAAAAACCTCGTAACACAAAATAGTGGTGTGCTTGTGAAGGGCGATCCTAGTACTAGCAAAATGTGCTGGTATGAGGTGATTAAAAGAATGTTCTCACTTGAATTCGCCGGACAAAAAGAAGTTATTTTGTTCGAGTGTGACTGGTATGATGTGCCTGGACCTTGAGGATAATTATGATTCAAAGATGAAGATATGGGCCATTCCTAAAGAGTGTTACAAAGGATGGCATTCAACTTTAAGTGCTATGGCCAAGGCATACAAAACCTACCACAAGAGAATGAGCCATAAGCCTAAAGAATTAGACTTGGTTGAATGGCACTATCTGTTGAAGTATTTTAGGAGTGCAAAATTCCAGGTTTGCTCCACGTTGTTAATATTCTTAACATTAGCAATTTTTGAAAAATGGCCCTGTCTCAATCATTAAGATCCTTGTTCAAATTGCATTGTGTAGGAAAACAGTATAAAGAACTCTAGGAATAGATCCCTTAAAAAGACCACACATTTGTCAAGCTCTAAGCCTTTTTCTCAGTGTAGCTATGAGAAGGTAATAACTGAGAAGCACATCTACAAGCTTTCTTGCTGCATGAATTACTAATTCGTTATGTTCTTGGCATATCAAAGAGACCTAGAAACTGGTGAGGAGCCTTTGGTTTTTTACTCACACTAAGAATGGGAAATGGACAGACCAAGCATCTCAAGATGTCTATGTGAGTTCTTATTGAATTTGTCCATAACTTACTAGTGCATGCAATTAGAGAATGCCTAGAATTTCATCTACAACTAACTCCTTCATCTGTGCCTTGTAAATGTTAGGAGAAAGCAAGCAGCTGTATTTCTGATAAGGTATCAAATGCAGAGGAAAACTTCCTTTCCCAAAAGGAGAGGAACGAGATTTTCTAGGAGGCATACAAGGAAGTCACAAAGTGCAAATCAACCAAGTTGCATGGTAATGGCTACCTTGCAAAAAACCCAACTAGAAGGCAGCTGCTGAATGAGAATTGCGATGAACAAATTCGTAGGGAGGAGCAATAGCATTAGGAACACCTCAAACTCATGCGTGATTTTGGGTAGCTACAACAACAAATGAGTGCATGGGAAGCTGACAAGGAAGCTGAAAGGTTACATTATACATGACAGATTGATGAAATTATGAAGGCAAGGGAGGCTAATAAAGAAGCGTTTATGAAGGCAAGGGAGGCTGATAAAGAAGCATTTAGGCAAGAGATCCAAGAAATGTTGTTAGCAGGAGCACAGGTAGCGTTACAGGAGGTACTAGTAATGCAAAATGTTAATTTGTGAAAGCTAGTTGTTGAGTGACTTTCTTTCCTTAGGTTCTACAACTAACTGTCTGTGTCTGTCCAGCCAAACAACTATGTAACTGTAATTGCAGAGGTGGCAGCGGCTGCAACAAACACGAGTACTCAAGATGTTGAGCCTAGCCCATAGCTTTTGGTCTCCTCAAAATAGGTTAACTGTGAATTGATAACTTTTTGCTGCTATCATCTGATACTGCATAAATTGGCGTCTAATTTTATCCTTCACCTTATTTGTTCCCAGGACAAGCAACAGCCTGAAGCCAACCTGGAGGAATCTCAACTCATTGATAAACAAAGGGCAGGTACCATTTGCAATACAAGAAGTACTAGAGCTGCAATCAATGAAGCAACTAGTAAGGGAGCAGCGGCCAAATACGTTACTATAGACCAATTGAAGTCAAATAAGAAACGAAGCACTACTGGCAACAAGAAGGCAGCCAGTGAAAATTGGTAACTCCACTACATGCTGTGAATGTTTCTGTTTCAGCTGTCAAAGTGTTTATAGTTGAGTTCATTATATGATGTCAGTCTTATAATTTTCTGATGAACAATTATGATAGTTTTATGATGAGCAATCAAACTTTGGTTTACTGTCTACTGCTGTGTACCCTTAATGATAATTTTAGTTTACTTCATGCTAAAACAAATGTCATTCATTCTTTCTAGAAAAGTAAGGCATTTTGATGGAGCGACAAGTGATGGGATTGTCTTGAAGTCACCCTTTGCTGATCAAGTGATGGGATTGCAGATCAAGTGCTTTATTTCGTATCCATTAGCCTAGGATGATTCATTTTGATTGTATCAAGTTACCCTTCAGATTTCGTTGAAACAATGGAGTCTCGTCTGAAACTTTATTTCAGTACTTGTGGTGTACTTTCAGTACTTGTGGTTAAATTGTAATTGATGGATGTTAAATGCATAATTGTTATTGATCCCCTATTATATTATTATTTAAATTGTTGCTGGTCGAACTAAATCAGCTTGGCAGAATAGACACGTGGCAATAGCTACAAAAATATGGAAATCAACACCATTCATGGCAAACGATAATTCATCCTATCGCAACCTAGATTTTTCGATGTCACAAAGGGTCGTGGCAATAGAGACATGAACTTTTGCCTATCAAAATTTTTTGGAAGCAATAGAGGAGATCACATCTAGCCTCCAAACTATTTTTGGTTGCAATAAAATATCCAACCTATAACATCCAACCCTATTGGGTGGCAATAGAGGTATGCACCTCTAGCATCCAAACAAACCAAGTAGCAATAGAGGACACCCCCTATTGCACCGAAACCCATTTTGAGGTAAAAGAGGGAAACACATATTACACCCAGATCACTTTGATTGCAATAGAAGGGCTAACCCTATAGCAACCACAACCGGAGTGTAGCAATACAATACTTTGCAACGCCTCATCTTATACATTGCTACGCTTTGTGTACGATGCAATTGAAACCTATCGCATCACCTGATTCGCTGTGATAGGATACATGGCAACCAACTCGAGCGTGCCCATAGATGATTTTCACAACGCCTTACTGTGTTGCAATACCAAAACTAATGCAACAACAAAAAGACATTCATGGTTGAAGGCTAAAACCATGGGACTTATTGTAACATCTGCTTACGAAATTTTTGGGGTGCAATTGCGGCTATTGCATCAAAAACGAGCATATTGCAACATATTTTAGGCATTGCTAAAGGGTGAAAATCACATAGTGCATTCATCAACACATCAAGGGAGAAGAGCACTACACACTTGAGCATCACTTCAAAGAGGCTATGCCCTAGTAGCTATCTAGAGTTAGAAAGTGAGAAGTGAGGGAAGAGAGCGGGGAAGTGCCATGCTTGTCGGTGTCTCCCCGAGCTTGTACCTCTACGAACAAGTACTTGGCTCCTTCACGGGATCTTGGCTAAGTAAGTTTTCATGTTTCTTATAGTCTATTAAGTCTTTTGTTTAGTTGAGCTTTACCTATACTTGTTTGCGGGATCATCATTTGTCCCTAGTGGCGGGTGCTCTAGTAGAAGGACCCCGGGAATAGGTAAGCCTTGAATTCATGCTAGAGTAGTAGTTGACGGCTTACAAGTGGTGTCTAAGCTTGAAGCTACCTTCGTTTGCCTCGTAGCTCAACGGGCAGAGGGGTAGTCGGGTAGGTGGTGACAGCCCTGTTCGTCCCTTGCATTCCCCCAAATTAGAGTACGGCATAGAGTTGTATACCGGTATCGCCTGGCAGACCAAGTGTGCTCTAGTGCCCGAAGTGAGCAAGTAGAAGTTTGGCAACGTTATTCTTAAGGCCCAAAAGCTATAGGGATCCATCTCTACACCCTTTCTATCTCTACCCTTGTGTTGTCCTTGGGCGAATTAGCTAACAGAAGTACCTCCGTTCCCTGTGGAAAATACGATACCCTGAATACTTCTAGGTAAAGGCTACAACGGTATTTCCGTGCACTTGCAGACTTTCCTGCTAACGCTAAGAAACACCAACACTCATCTCTATAGAACAAGCAAAACCCATGAACTATAAAAGATGAATGGTAGTCTCACTTTGGGTCTATACCCACCAGCATTAATGCCAGCAAAAGCCAAACAACAAGATGTTGCTGGAGTCAAACTGGAAGTAAGACAACTCATCTTGTCTCACCAAAATAAAAGAACTAAAGTAAATAACAAAATACCACATACTAAACCTGAAAGGAAGCCTCACTGCTTGGCTATTTATAGAGAAACAAGACTCAACTCGCATTAAAAAATGATAGTTGGCTAGTACCAGCTGGAAGCCATATTCACAACCCGCAACAAATGAAAAGCCAAGAAGACAGGCTTTATCAGCCTATACCCTAGGCCGGCAGCAGGCCTACAGTACAATAATTGCGGAGGATATGGTACCTCAAGTCAGAGCAACCTGATGACCCATCAAGGCAAAAGATATGAAAATCAGTATCATGGACTCACTGCAATAACAACCAACAACCCAAAAGGCCCATGCACCAATGCTACCTCTATAAATGGAAAGGCATCAGCATGCTCTCCACTGACCAAGTCATCACTCACCTTCGCACAACAAAGTTTATCCCACCCTAGAAGCAATCACCCTAATCAAACAAAGGCGCAAGTGCATAATGACTTTCATGAACGAACACTAAAATATTTTCGTCTCCCCTCAGCCAACAAAGGTGGGGCGGCGTGAACCAAATGTTTAGGTTGAGGGGCTTATAAAAGCATTCAACACCGGCACACCTCCCACGGCTAATAAAGATCGAGATAACTTTTGCAAGATAATAAACTTTTTGACAAAGAAAAGGCATAAGACGCATGAAATGCGAAATTTTTAGCACTTTCGAAGCACATCAAGCGCTGAATTTCAAATGAGAACAATAAGCTGATGCCAAATACCATTAGCAAGCAAACTTTAGCATAACAACAGCAAAACTGTTATGTTACATCAAACAGACATGTCAATGAAGTCCCTCTTCTAGAGAACTCATTGAGATGAAATTATACCGCAGCTTCCCAAAAACCGACATCTCCTCTATCGGCTCCTCTTTCGGAACCTTCTAATCACCTTCTACTCTTCTAGATCTAGAAGGACCCTCATTGAATGCGGCCCTTGACTCAACATGCCGAGCCCAAAAGTAATCACCCTCCTATTTCTCAAGTAGTGGAACCCAAAAAACGCCGGCGATAGTTGTACAAAGAATCTCTAGAAATAAAGAAGCCATCCTGAGAAATCATAAGAGGATAATGCTCGACGGCATTCGCAAGGTCATCACCATCAACCTGCTCGCACAAAGTTCAAAAATGAATGAAAGTATTTTAAGTTTACAACAAGCGCACAACTCCCACGCTAATGAACCAAATACGACAAAACAGTTGGATCAACAATTTAGCCTAGCTATCTACCGCAGGTTCCTGATCCTGGGCGATCGGCACGGCTAGAGGGTTAGTCCTTGCATTCACCGAAGGGGTAGCTACAGTGCTAGGGGTACCAGCATTGTGAGCAGAAGGAGTCTCATTGCCCATCCCGGAAGTTCCTGCAGCTTGGCTCTCCCAGATGTCACGCTGCTTAATGAACTCCTTCACCCTAGTCTTGATGGCAGCTTTCTTGGTTTCCGACTATCGCCATAAATAAAAATTCAGATAGAACAAGAGAAGAAATAAAATCAAATAGGAAGATTATTACCTTCCCATGTGAAAGAGCTGCACGGATAAGAGCCAGGTCTCGGCCACCCTTCATCTAGTATTCGTCGTAAAAACGGGTGATGGTAGCTTTTGCTTCAGCAAAATGAGACTAGTACTCCTTGGGCTCTCCAATAACCATTTTATCGAGATGGTCGCAGCCTGCACCAAGAAGACATTGTGTGAAAGCGCCCATGGCCTCAAGAGATGCATAGCCATGACCAATATCCTAGAAAGTCTCAAAATTTTTGAGCTCTTCCACACAATCCAAGTCAGGAAATCTTTCAAGGGAAGGTTTAGAGGGACATTCAGTTTCGATCTAATCCCTTCCACCAAGTTTTGTTTGGCTTCCAAAACTTTCTGCCCCTCCGCCCCGAGAGCAGCCTCCTCATCCTTATGCTTCTGCCGATATTTATCCATGTCATCCTGCATTTCTTGAACCTTGTTAGCACAAAGTTTCTTTTGAGCAGCCTCATGCGCCACCTTTTTCTCCTCGCCCTTCAGCTTGCCCTTCAGGTCTTTCACCTCCTTCTCCAAGTCCTTAATCTTGGAACCTCTATCGGTCACGCCATTGGTGAAACTCTCAAGCTAGGCATCATCAAATTTTGACAAAGTCCGATTGAGGACAAGAGCATGCAATTCACAACAAAATTACTCGAGCAACACCTGAAGCCAAAATAAAAACAAAAACCAAAAGTATCCATACAAGCAAAGGACTGCGGAAAACTCTGTTACCTGGACTAGGTGAACATTCACTGCCTCAGTGAGCTGGGCACGCGGGAGCTTCAATGGATCCTTTTCAACTTCAGGCATCCAGAAAGAGTCGGTGCACTCTTCGGCTGCTTGGACAGCAAGAGAAGGCGGAAGCATCCCGATCTCCTGGTGCTTCACTTTCCAGATGAGCCATGCATCAGCTGGAAACCCATGTAAGACCTCTCTTTTGCCGGATTCAGCTCTCCAAAGAAGCTGGACCTAGAATACACCACCATCTCACCATAGTCGTCAGAGTGAGAAATCAGGTCCAGCTCCCCGTGACCGAAAAGATGATCACGAAAGATATTTCCCAATGTCGGCTCCATAAAGAACCTAGACTTACAAGGCGGCCCGCTTCCAGCACTGCATCGGGTAGGGGCTTTTGCAATTTGAGTGGCAGCCCCAAGGGAAGTAGCTTCTGCTTTCGCAGCCACATTAGCCCCTTTCTCCAGAAGCTTAGCCTTCTTTGCATTTTTCCCGGCATCAGTCAAGGCAGACGGATGCTTTGAAATAGTCAAAGCATCAAAAAAACCCCGAAATCGAGTCGTCAGCATCCATTCCTTGATTCCTTGACATGGATCGGCAAGGTCCGCATGACGTGCCATAGAACTATCGCTTTTCTCAGCCTGCAAAAAGAGCAGATCAACCATAAGCAAACAGGGATTCGAAAACAAGATATAAACTTAACACGCTGTTATCATGCTAAAGCGCACCATCTCATCAAGAGTCATCCCCCACTTTTGTGTTTTCCCAAAAACTATGCTAGAACTGGCTTAACTGCTTTAGCAATTTCCTAGCAAAAAGACACATCCACACGTTCTGGGTAACCCACCTCTTCAGAGCAATCTTTCCGCTTCAATGATTCTAGACGTGCGGTGCTACTATCGCGACCTCCGCGGCCTCGCGTAGACATAGAATGACCACCTCGGCCATGTTTTCGTTGGCCTCTGTGAGTTACATGTTCAGCAACTATGCTCCACTCAGAGTCAGACTCTGGTAGCCTAGGGTTAGACTTCAGCAGCCTAGGGTCCTTCTGATCCTCATACGAGACATCAAGTAAGTCAAAAACCCGATTGATATGCTTAAATCTCACCTCGTTCAACATTCGGGCGTCGTGTTCATGATCACTGTAGTGCACGAACACTTTGGAGACATTGTCCTCAATGAATTTGGCATATGAATCCTTATCAACGTCCGCAAGGCCTCCAAGATCAAGATCAGGAACCCGAAGGCCAGTAGAAGTAGTGGTAAAGCTTGTAAATTGTACCGAGGGATCCAAAGGCGAAAGCTACAAAACCACCCACTCCTCAACCAGGTCACGGCTAATCTGCATGCGGGGCAGTACAGCTAAAAACACGGCTAGCTTCTGATTCTCCCGTGCTTTTGCCCACTGTACCCTAAGAGATTCTGGCGGTAGGCGTCAGCACCAAAACCAGCGGATGAGCTTTTGGCGTGCCATTATTCCTCATAGTCTCAACATCATCGTCGTTGCAAACGCGAACGTAAAACCAGAAATCCTTCCAGTCTTGCCACTTGTTCTTGAACATAGGAACCAGATTACCAGTGTAAAGAACAACTTTTAGAACAAGGTTATAGCCCCCAAATTCCAACGTTCTTTTCACATTCGCAACCTTGTATTCGTATCCAGACGGCCATCTGTAGTGCCATGCGAAAGAATCGGCATACAATCCACAACCCGCCATTTTGAGTGCCATAGCAAAGATGCAGATTCAGCTAATGGCATTGAGTGTTAGTTGGTGGATTTTAAGGTTGTATCTTTCCAAAATCCCCCAAACGAGTGGTTCACAATGAAGCCTTAATCTAGCCTGGAGGAAATCATGGAAGACAATCGCCTCGTACAGCTCAGGCTCAGGAATAATTTCATCACCAGGGGCTCGGCATCTCTCCTAGGAAGAATTACTCAACCACTTCTGCTCAACATAAGTATCCAAAACAGCCTTCGTGACACGGAACCGTTTGAGTCGATACACAGAAATACGAGTCGGCTCACCCAAAACTTCTCGAGACTCAGCAACCTGCTGATCACTTTTGAAAAAACCTCACCTTCTCCAAAAACTTCATCCGCAGCAGCATCAACATTTTCTTCACCAGCTTCCGCTTCCTCTACAGCAGTTCCACGGTTTGCCCCACCCTCGCGGTTGCCCACAGTTTCAGACGAACAATCAACATTGATATCGGCATCAGTCTGCTCATCGGACACAGCTTTCACAAACTCCTTGCGAGTCAAACCAAGTTGGTCAGAAACAGTAGCTATGTTGTCATCAGAATGAACTTCCGCTTGTGTTCTAGTTCTAGAGGATTTAAAACCGCATGCGGAGCCTGAGCTTGAAAGACTCGATTCTGAACCACACGGGGATGTTGACTCACCCGCCATATAAAAACGTGAAAGCAAGAAGAATAAAAAAACAAAACAAGCAACCAGCCAAACCCCAACAGAAAAGTAAAATAGAAGACTAAGGGAAAAGAGAACTTATGAAGCAAGCGCAGAAGATACAGACCAGGCTTCACTCCAAAAGCTGGAAATAAAAGATTGATAGCGAATGAGCTCGAGTGCAGGAAGATTCAAGGGATGCGTACCCGGCATGCACTCTGCCCCTCTATTTATAGGCAGTGGACACGCCCCAAGATGTGAACCATCACATTGGTCCCACATGGCGCAGTTACCAAAGCGAAAAGACTAGCGACCGTTCAAAAAAATTGAATGGTCTAGGGGACGGCGCTGGGCGAAAGACAATCAAACACATCACGTTCAAAAGAGTCGGCCGAGATGGTGTTGAGGGGCTACTGTTGGGCAGCCTCGGAAGCTGGCCACCCCTCGTCCAGCGAAACTGGTCTAGAGTGGACTCAGTTGAGGGAAACTAGTGTGCAGCGAAAGACAAAGTCGGGGCTAGATGCGAAAGCCGCGACCGCGTGATCTGCGAAGGACAGGACCATGGTGGTCAGCGAAAGATAGGCTAGTCGGGCTAACGGAAGTCTCGGACCTCGAACTTGCGAAAGTACTGTGAGTGCATGCCGCGAAAGAAAGTCCAGGTCGAGGGTCGAAGCCGAGCTACGGAAGAAATGATGACGTGTCAAGCGGAAGACTCCCGGCGGCGTGATGACCGGCGCATTCAAACATCGTAGCAAAAATCACTTGGGTAGTTGGGTTTGCTTGTCTTGATCAATGCAAGTTAGCGCTTTTGGGCTGATAGTGGGCCCATAGACCGGAGCGGACCCTGCTGGGCCAGATCGTGGAGCGGCGGGCCTGAAAGGGAGCGCCACAAGCAGTGGGAAGCAGAAGGATAGTTCTACCCTCGTATGGGAAGAAGACCTATAGAAGTGTGTGTGCGTGTGCGTAAGGGCATTTGTGTCTTGTAGTTGTCCGCGGGTTTGTATAAATATCCCCCATGGGGCGTTGTAATGGAGGACGGACCAGAGATTAATGAAAGGAGGTCATGCCACTCCTTGGTTCTCCCCGTAAGCTTTCGTCATTTACTTTCGTCACTCACTATCAGGTTCCTCTGGTGTTCGGTAGTTAGGACTAAACCAACAGCTATTTACCATTCTAGACACAGGTCTGGGCTCTCTCGATGATCAGGTGTTGTGGACCAATTGTTTTAGTGGAAGATACAAAGTAATGCAAACATCTGTCTAATATATAAGATCACACCAACTTCCAGTCCATGCCATAAACTATCCATTGCTTTCACTACTATCTGGCGCGTTTAAGAGGGGTGTTTGACAAGTTCAAGTGAGGTGTTTGGATCAAGGAACGATGGATCAAGAGATTGTCCAGTTACCATAGGCGTCGTTAGTGATGGACATGTTGCCTTGCCTATCACTAAGAGAATAACGTCAGTTCAAACATAAATTTAGGAAATACTAACACTTACCCATGAGGAATAGATGAGTCGTACCTGTGTGGAAAAATTCCACTAATAAGAACCTTATGAGCTGAGATACGTTAAGTTCGCAAGTATTCAAAATATCTTAATTTATCAAGCTCTCCCCTTTTTTTGGATGGGTGCACTAATTCACTACTACAAGAAACCAATACATAATGCTAGCGGATGCAGACTGACTAATTAAACTTTGTACTCTAATGTGAACAAACAAAGGAAAACTGATTTGGACTTGATGGCACTAAACATTGCTCGAAAAGGGAAAGCGAAAGTGCACGGTCCTATATGGGATCTTTTATGTGTTTTGGACAAGACACACTGGCACATCACTTTGCTTTATGTATCTTATACTTGCTTACGAGGACCACGCGAAACACGCCGAGGTATCAAACAGATTAATAGTCGTCACGAAAAGAATTAGATGCTAAATCAGATTAACAAAAGTGATGAAAGGCACATTGGCACATCATCACTTTCTGCACGTACACTGATTGCAAATGAAGCAATCTAGGTCCTTGTCCTGTCGAGCATATCAGTGGAAGAAACAAAGAATATCTGAGCAGAACTGCAGGCCGGCTTTTCATTTATTATGTGCATAGTCACTTTGGTTAGTCTGAAGTCTATGCTATAATCTTTAAAAAGACAATCACCAGCACAGGCTATATTCTCTTTGTCTTAATAAAAAATAGGCTATATTTTCGCTGGTCGCAAAACAAAAGTCATGGATGGTGTGATATTCACATCTGACATGCAAGAGTGCTTGATCTACCTAGGTGAGATGCTCATGAGAGATTGCACACACCAAGCAAAAGACTCGATGTTTGGTAAAGAGGTTCAGCTTAAGTCTACATCTCTAGAGCAATGCTTACAAAGAAATAATCTATTCCCTTCTTTCTCTATTGCTGCCAATCCCTTCTCTCTCTCCCCCCCTCACGCCAATGTCCCCTACCCCAGCTGCACGCAGCCGCTCCCACGCCCACCAAGGCGCCAACATCAGCTAGCACAGCAGCACCGTCGCACCTCACCGCCACACTCGGCTAGTTTAAGTATGGAATAGAAAGATAATTATTTGCTTAATTAAAACACACAAATTGTTGACTCAACATAAAATTGAACTAATAAAATGTTCATCAACCCGGCCCGGTCGGACTCTTGGTACTTAGATAACAAGTGTTAATGATGAGTTTGTTGATGCAACGAAATAATACTCATCCCACCACGTCCAAGTATGCCCAATTGCCCATGGAACTTATCTGCATTGACAGCGAAGACCATCTTCGCAAGCATGATGAGGCCCTCTACCAGAGTTGTCTTTCACCAGCGTGAAGATGTAGTGCCCGAGCTTGGTCCCCAAGCAGATGCTCCATCGCGATGACGATGAATGACTTGAAACAATCCTTGGTCACCACTGCCACCAAGATGCTGGTCTGCTCGCCGTCCACAAGCCAAGCTGTTGGAGCACTCACGGATTAATATCTATCTCCTCTATTGCACTAGGGAAGTCCCGGATCCTGATTTGCCATCGCGCACGTGAGGGAGAAGCCTTCTAATTTGTTCCACACAGTAATGTGTGTGACAATCATTTATCAGAGAAATTATATTAAACCGAGAGCTTGGGAATCAACTCCGACAAACTAGAGTCGTGTTACAAGAAGTATTTACCAATCTAGACAGGTCTGGCCTCTCTCGATGATCAGGTTTTTGTGGACTAATTATATTTTCTTTGGAAGATATGAAGTAATGCGACATATCGGTCTAATCTATAAGAGCACACTAACTTCCAAAGTCCATGCCATAAATTATCCATTTCTTCCACTACATCTGGTGCGTTTAAGTGGGGTGTTTGACAAGTTTAATTGGGGTGTTTGGATCAAGGAACAATAGATTAAGAGATTGACCAACTTACCATAGCCAGACGTCTCGTTAGTGATGGGTACTACTGATTCAACGTTTCTTTACTACTGATTCAACATTTCAGATAATTTTATCCATTATTTTTGATATTCTCGGATTTTAAATCATTACTCACCCAAGTTGATCATCAACACATGAACACTAACCCTAAACTCTTTCCTACTTAATCCATCTTTTTTGTTTGTTTGGCCCCTCCTAAACTTGGGGTCACGCTACGCGCCACCCTGGTCGGACAGGTGCAGGAACCTCGGTGCATGCATGTTACTGCTATATTATTGGGCTGTCTTTTAACTGTTCTGTTGGCCCGGAGCAAGAAAGACTTTCTACTGTTTTGGACTGTTTCTTTATATGGACTGTTTTATACTGTTTCTTTATATAGACTGTTTATTTGTTTGGACATTTTATTTGTTTGGACTGATTCAAACTGTGTGTTTGGAGTGTTCGACTTAACAAAATACACAAATGTCAAAAAAAATTTATTTAGACTGTTTTATTCGTTGGTTTTTTTGTTTTGAGAATTCAAAATTTCTTGCGTGGGTTAGTCACTTTTTTTTGCTATTTAAGTGTTACTGTTGAGAATTTGTACAAATTTGCTATTATACAAGAATAAATGGCGAAAAAGGAAGAACATATATTTGAAATTACTCAGAAATCTATAATACTAGCAAAATATGACATTTATCGTATAAGGGCACTGTAGAATAACATTGGAAAATACACGGTAGAACTTTGTTCGAATTCTAGTAGAACAAATGTAGAAATATAATGTATAACATTTGTGGGCCAACTGTTTGTTGACTAAGTCTTATCACACCGAACATATTTCCAAAACAGACTGTAAAAGACACAAAAAAAATATAAGCCTCATGACATTTCAGAAACAAGAATGTTTTTAAATGAAAATATAACAGTGAACAATTATTTGTATATATAAACATAACATGGTTATTTAGAGAACATGACAGTATCCATAATTGAACTTCAGGAAAAAAAATCATGTAAACATCTAAACATTAAGACGACATTAAAGTTATAAGAAGAAATATTTGCATCAACATAAAAGTGGAACATGTAATTTTATAGAAGAGACCGTATATGCAACAAAAATTAGTGATTCATGTATAAGTTTCATTACAGATTTGTTCACAACAATATAATTCAGAAAATAAAGTTGTGAATAACTACCATGTAACATGGTTACTTACAGAACACAATATCTATAACTGAACATAGTTATGTTACTATGACCATTCAATTGAACATGGTATAGTTACTATGACCATTCAATTGAAACATATAGTTATAGACAATTTTTTCCTAGGAAAGAAAAAAGGACAGATTTTTCTCCCTAGAATGGCACAATTATAAAACAAACACAAACACAAGGACAATTGGCAATTTTTTCTATAAAAGGACAACATACAAATTTTTCTCCCTGGAATGGCAAAATTACAAAACAAACACAACCACAAGGACAATTGATAATTTTTTTCTAGGGAAGGACAATATATAAATTTTTCTCCCCAGAACGAAACAATTACTGTTCGTAGAGCAGTGGTTGCTTCACAAAGGGCTAACCCTAGAAGGGTAGCTATATAGAGTCATACATGGGCCTCATGGGCTTAGCCTCATAGGCCTCATGGGTCTAATATTCTCATTACTCTAACAGCCCCCGCAGTCTGAACTTCTGACGCAGCGGAGTTACAGACTGGACATGACATGAGAAGAAGCACACACACGAGCCCCCTCACAGACGCAACTAGCCACCGGTGACGTTGAGGCTGGAGCAGAACTCGGTGAAAGTCGAGGACGGGAGGCCCTTGGTGAAGATGTCGGCAAACTGGGAAGTGGTCGGGACGTGGAGGACCCGAACATCGCCGATGGCGACTCGATCACGGACAAAATGAAGGTCGATCTCCACATGCTTGGTCCTCTGATGCTGAACAGGGTTGGTGGAGAGGTACACAGCACTGACGTTGTCGCAGTAGACCAGCGTGCTCCTGGAGAGTGGGCTGTGGAGCTCGGCGAGGAGCTACCGGAGCCAGGAAGCCTCCGCCACGCCGTTAGCGACAGCGCGGTATTCCACCTCGGCACTAGAGCGGGAGACCACCGGCTGACGCTTGGACGACTAGGATACCAGGTTGTCGCCCAAGAAGATAGCGTAGCCGGAGGTGGAGCGCCGAGTGTCCGGACACCCGGCCCAGTCAGCGTCAGTGTAGATGACGAGCTCGGAGGAGGAAGACTGGTGAAGGAGCAAGCCGTAGTCGATAGTGCCACGGAGGTAGCGGAGGAGACGCTTGAGGGCAGTGAGGTGGGGCTCTCGGGGATCATGCATGTGAAGACAAACCTGCTGCACGGCATAGGTGATATCCGGCCTGGTGAAGGTAAGGTACTGAAGTGCACCAGCGAGACTCCGGTATGCCGTGGGGTCTGCCACTGGGGTGCCCTCAGCCTCTGACAGCTTGCCCTTTATGTCAACTGGAGTGGAGCAGGGCTTGCAGTTAGTTATCCCAGCGTGCTCTAGGATATCGAGAGTGTACTGCCGCTGGTGAAGAAGAAGACCGGTGGGACGAGGCTCAACAGTGACCCCGAGGAAGTGGTGGAGCACCCCAAGATCCTTCACAGGAAACTCCTGCTGAAGAGAGCTGATGGTGCGGCTGAGTAGTGACGAACTGGAGGCTGTGAGGACAATGTCATCAACATATAGCAGCAGGTAGGCAGTGTCAGCTCCACGGTGATAGATAAATAGAGACGTATCTGACTTGGCCTCCACAAAGCCCAGTGTCACCAGGAAGCCGCAAACCGAGAGTGCCATGCGCGCGAGGCCTGCTTGAGGCCGTAGAGAGATCTGTTGAGCCGACAGACCATGTCAGGACGAGAAGGGTCAACAAACCCTGCTGGCTGGCTATAGTAAACTATCTCATTGAGAGTCCCATGCAGAAAAGCATTCTTGATGTCCAGCTGATGCACAGGCCAAGATCAAGCAAGAGCCAGTGAGAGTACGGTGCGAACGGTGGCCGGCTTCACCACTGGGCTGAAAGTCTCATCATAGTCGACACCAGGGCGCTGAGTGAAACCCCGGAGAACCCAGCGAGCCTTATACCTCTCAAGGGTACCATCAGCCCGCCGCTTGTGCGTCCAGATCCACTTGCCGGTGACAACATTGGAGCCAGGCGGACGGGGCAACAGATCCCATGTCTGGTTGGCGAGAAGAGCCGCGTACTCCTCTTTCATCGCGCGACGCCAGTGAGGGTCCGACAAGGTGTCGCGAACAGAAGAGGGTACAGGAGAGACCTGCGTGTCGTCGGGCATCGCTGCAAGAGCCCGAGGCCACAGGGTACCTGCCGCGTGCCGCGTCACCATAGGGTGAACATGCCGCAGGTGGCGGTGAAGGAGCGGTGGGTGATACACCGGTGGCACGACACGGGCCGCCGGAGGCGGCGGCGGTGGAGTAGGCGTCGCTGGCGGAGAAGAGACCACCGGTGATGACGGAGGCGCCGGGTCCGCCCGCGTACGGCGCTAGTAGACAAGCGCCGGCTGGGCGAACCACGCCGGGGGTGCAGGAACGGGTGTCCCCGGCCCCGCGTCACGCGGAGGAGCAGGGGCCGCACCGGAGGGCGACGCACCAGGACCTGTGCAGGGCCTAGGGTCAGGTGCAGCACTGGTGTGCGACGAGCCGGGGCACGGGCCCGGCGAAGTGCACGGTGGAGTAGTACCTGCAGGGGAAAACGGCAAAGGTGGCTGGATCACCATGTCAGTGGAAAATAGAGAGGCGATGTCAGGGTCATGGATGGTGGAAGGTGGTGTGGTAGGGGTGGAGAAGTCGAAGACCGACTCATCAAACACCACATGGCGAGAGATGAGGACCCGACGAGACGTGAGGTCGTAGCACTGGTAAACCTTGTGATCCGGGGAATACCCGAGGAAGACACACAGTGTCGAATGGGGAGCCAGCTTATGGGGGGTGGTGGCAGTGGTGTTAGGATAACACGCACACCCGAAGACATGAAGGTGGTCGTACCGAGGAGGGGTACCAAAGAGAGTGTGGTGCGGTGTAGGAGCGAGGCAGGCAGCGAAAGGAAGACGGTTAAGGAGGTAGGTAGAGGTGTGAAGACTCTCGGCCCAGAAGCGAGCAGGAAGGGATGCCTGGAGCAGAAGGGTGCGCATGACGTCGTTTGTGGTGCGAATCATGCGTTCAGCCTTGCCGTTCTGGGAGGAGGTATAAGGGCAAGTCATACGCAACTGGACACCGTGAGAGAGGAAGAAGGCACGGGAGGTGGAGTTGTTGAACTCACGACCATTGTCACACTGGACGGCCTTGATGGGAAGGCCGAATTGAGTAGACACCCAGGCAAAAAAATGAAGAATAGTGGGAAAAGCCTCAGACTTTGCTCGCAAGGGAAAAGTCCACGAATAATGAGAGAAATCATCAACCACCACCAAATAGTATTTATACCCAGAAATACTCATGACCGGAGATGTCGATAGGTCGCAATGTACAAGGTCAAAAACATGGGCCGCATGTGAAGAAGAAGTGTAAAACAGAAGACGAACATGGCGGCCCAGCTGGCACGCATGACACAAGTGCTCATCGTGAGCTCGAGTACAACGAATGTCGGAGCTATGACTAAGCTGCATCAGAGCATCACGACCAGGATGGCCAAGACGGCGGTGCCAAGTAGTGGAGGAAGGCGTCGCGGTGAAAACAGCTGACAAAAGAGCCGGCGAAGAAGAGGAAGAAGACGCCGAAAACCGAAGGGTGTAGAGGGGCCCCGAGCTGTCACATCGGAGCAGAGGACGCCGGGTAGCCAAATCCTTCACAGTAAGACCAAAAGAGTCAAACTCAAAAGAACAGGAATTGTCAGCTATAAAACAAAGAATAGAAAGGAGGTTGTGGACCATAGAAGGAGCAACAAGAACATCAGGAAGACGAAATGAGCTATGGGCGGTAGCGGCACCCACGGACGTGACAGGAAGACACGACCCATTTGCGACCATGATGGACGAAGGAAGAGAGGAAGAAGGAGGGCGAATAGAAGAGAGTATACCGGGGTTGGGAGTGGTGTGGTAAGTAGCTCCAGAGTCAACGACCCACTCTGGCCCAACAGGAGGTGTCAGGGCCACGGTGTTGTAGGAGGTGGCCAAGGTCGCCGGGTCCCAACCGACCGGCCCGGGCGAGTTGCTGGGAGGTGGAGCCCGCGTGGACATAGAGTAGGCGCTGGGGGGTGTTGCCCACGGGGTCGTTGAGTGGAACCCCGGAGGAGCACCAGCGAACATGGCCGCCGACGGGCGAGGCTCGCCACCAGGAGCCTGGAAGGGCCACATGGAGATGCGCCCGGACCACGGATTGTGGATGGTGGGCCAGGGTGCACCCCGTGGAGGCGTCGGTGCTGGTGTGTGCCCACGGCCACCACCGCTACTACCGCCACAACCTCCTCCGCGACGACGGCGGCCACCACCGCCACGGCCCCCCTACCCCCACTCGGCCGGGGAGGAGGAGGACGAAGAAGAGACGACGATGACGGACTAGACGGACGCGACGGGGACGTAGCGGCAAGTGCAGTCGAGGAAGACGAGGACGCCGGCGTGGAGACCGCCACGGCCTGAACTCCCTGCTGGAGCTCCTCCATGACAAGGTCGTCACGGACCTGCAGGAAGGTGGAGAAGGGTCGCTGGCGAGTGATCCACGTCCGGAGGTGAGCGTAGCGATCACTGAGCCCGCGGATGACGTTGAGGACCAGGATACGGTCCTCCACGGGCCAGCCCAGGTCGCCAAGAGAGTCCGCCATGCCCTTCATCTTGCGGCAGAAGTCGCTAACGGAGAGGTCGCCCTGGACGAAGGTCCGGAAACTCGCATCCAGATGCAGAGCCCGGGCCTCGGCATTGCCCAGAAACTGGCCCTCGAGCGCCAACCAGGCCCCACGAGCGTTCGGAGTGTTGCGGACGAGGTCGTGGAGATCCAGGGAGATCATCCCCAGAATCCAAGAGAGAACGATGCTGTCGAGGTGCAGCCACGAGACGGTTGGGGCCACGCCCACGGCATCGAGGAGGACGTGGTCGTCGAGGGCATAGCTGTGACAGAACTGACCAATTTATTAGAGCACAAGCACATAATTCGCCATTAAGACGGCAAACTACATGATTGAGACCTAATAAACCCGGTAGTCATACCGAAATCTCGAAGGATTTCAAACATTTCCGGCACGACCAAGATCGTAATGAGTTTAGCGTCACCATTCACAACGTACATAGTTCGCACATAGTTTTACACCATCAGAGTACGAATAAAGTTATTACAAACCAAGTTCAAATTTCAAAATAGCGAAAGCGATTAAGTTCAAATACACACACACCAGTTCAAATACTGTGCCAGGTCCTCGGTCAATATCCAACAAAAGCATAAGGTAGAGTAGAGTGACCATGCCCAAGGTCTAGTCATCTCCCAAGGCGGGATAGAAGCAGTGCTGACAATAGCCATAAAACATCTCACCATCTGCAACAACATGGGAAATAAAACCCTGAGTATGGGAATGTACTCAGCTAGACTTACCCGTCATAAACTAAAAATAAATTGACTCCAAGGAGTATGCAAGGCTATATAAATAGGATAGCTGACTCATCAATTGCGAAAAAAGCTTGCGTTAAGAAAGAATTGATCATGACCTTCTAGCATTGTATTTTAATTTGATTAACCTTATCATGCTAAATTAGCACCTGTACTAAACAAGCATGGTAATAATTAATCAACAAGAATAGTAACCAATTCCGGTTGAGTATCTTTCAATCTCAACAGCTCAACCATCTCATCTCTTGTTCAAGTTCTTACTACGATGCCGCTACTCAAGTCAAGTGTTCACTGTCCAGGAACGATGGCGATTATAATCAATTACTAACCAGCTGGCGGGTATTCCTCACACAAACCACACTCACCCACTAAGGTGAGCTACAGATCACCGAAAATTTAATTCGGGAAAAGTCGCGGGATCAACAGGTACCATCGTATCCAGGAACCGCCCGGCTGCCTTATTCAGGGCGACCCTGACCTCGGACTTACTCTCCGCGTAACCCGTGGTCCCCCATCTTCACCAATACGATGCGTACAGTAGGTCGACTCCTGGCCCAAACCAAACCCAGGCTTCGCGGTCGGAACGAATTATCCTTCCAGCTAAATGTGAGGCATAAATTCAATATCACTTGAGGACGTACAACGGACGGGGTCCTAGTTTGACACAGACGGGATAACCTCACCGAACCTCCAGTTTAGTCCCAACACCAATCCCACCCGGTCTCGATTTATTATCTCCACATGGTTATCCAAGATAACAATGTATTCAACCATTCTAAGTCACCACCTATAACTCGTGGATGACAGGAAATCACCCGACTTCTACCGATCTGGTTAAAGCAGGGCTAAGCAGATAATCGCACCTGAACCTAACAGGGTTGAAGGATAAGCAGTGGCAAGGATATAAGTAATGCAGCAATGGTATAAAACAACGCCTATAACTTAATGCATCAAACAAGTAAAGGACTCAAGTTAGATATTTTGCAAACCACAGGAGAATGCTCCGGGGCTTGCCTTTCAGGAAAGAGCTCGGCTGGTGGTCGGGACACTCGGGAAGATCAGCTTCGGGATCCTCTTCTACTGCTATCTCCCGCACCAGAGCTTCCTGCTGGCCTTCCTCTTCTGGTGCTCCGGGAACTATCGTTTCGAGCTCTGACGATCCTGTATGATACATAGTGCGTATGAATACCATGTATACATAGAAATACAATGCTGATGCTGATGGTGAATGAATGCTCAGCTAAGATAAATGATATAATTTTGAAACATGTAAGATAAGCACATGTCATCTGCATTGTCTTCTACCGATAAATTTTAAACAAGCCTCGCATTACAATTTACTCGCATGCTATAAGGAATTATAAACAACCATTGTTTTGCATACTACCCTCTACTGAACCAAAACCAATAACAGATCACACACATCACAAATATCAAAAAAAGTATTATTACACACATAAAATGATAGCTTTAAAGCATTATTACTTATTAAAAGAAATCAGGGTAGAGCTGCAACATGACTTTAGACTATTTAGGAAATTCTGTAAAAATTACAGGAGCTTAAACATATCTAATATGGACTACCATAAAAATTTCAGATCAAAACAGTAATTAATTTATCCTACACAAAAATGACAAGGCAGCACAATTCATTGGGCATAAAATACTTTGTATATAGAAAAATGTCAAACAACAGATCTCAGAACATTCTTAGCTCTAGATTGACATAAAAACATCCTTCAAAAAGTTTCATACACAAATTCCTTATATATTATTTATTATAAATTATTTATCATCTAATGGAAATAAGCACCATAACTAGACAGAGCAAACTTTTCACAGGACATAGCCTCACAACATTTTTCACAGATAGAGCATGACATAAGAAGACTAACAAACTTGGTCTCATATTTTTCTGAGCAACAGAGAATTACTTATGCATTTTCTAAGATAAAAGCAATTAATAGAGATAAATAAATCTATACAGAAATGTATCACAAATTTCACATTTCATATTTTTCATGCATAGATCTTCTCATAAGAAAAATACTGCAAGTTAAACCAACTCATTTGGATGAAAAATGAAGAAGTTATGATTTTTCAAAGATTTAACAAAAATCTGGAATCAGTTTCTTTAAAAGAAAAAGAAAAACGCTTTTGCACCGGAGACCCTGGGGTTTTTAGAAATACACCAAGCCCTATAAAGAAATTCCCTGTGTCTGGCAGATATGCACGAAGCACCCTAGCTTTTGTCCTATTCAAGGACGAGGTCCTTGCACAGGGGAGGGGCAAATCGACGGCATCGGCGCAGCGTCGTCGGCCGTTGCCGTGGCTCCCCGACCAAATTGAACCGAGGGATAGCACGAGCGGGTCTAGGCGCATCGATTCGAGGTCCTAGCGCGGTTGGAGCGGGGCCGTGACGGCTCGGCCGAGTGCGCAGGGCGAGCGACGGCTTCCCGACTGACGGCGTGGTCTAAATCCGGCGAGGAACGACCCACACTGGCTTCATGGACTAGGGTTACGGCTTCTACACGGCAAGGCACAGTTAAAGCTCGAGTCAGAGAGGGAAGAAGACGGCCGAATGGACCGGAACGCGGCGGCGGCGGTCACCGGCTCGCCGGCCGCGGAAAAGAAGGGTCGATTGGGGGTCTTACCCTCGGCGAGGACGGCTGCTAGGGGGCGCATGAGCAAGCGCACGTCGAGGCGAGTCTAATGGCGCGCTCGGGGAAGAAAATGAGCGGCGGCGATGGCTCGGCGATGGCAGCGCGTTCGGCGACGGCGACGGCGGCGCGTTCGGCGGCGGCGACGGCGAGCTCGCGGAGCGGGGAAAGGAGGCAGCGAGAGCAGAGAATGAGAGGGGGACAGAAAGGAGGAAGCGGCCCGCACTCGCTTTAACGCGGTCGGGACGGTCGCGGCCACCCCGGACCGCCGGTGTACGCGCGCCACGCGAAGCGCGTAGGCTGGGCGCGATGGGCGGTGGCCGGCCATTTCCCTGACGGCTTTGACCAACGGTCACTGAAATGCTATTTTCATGACCTCTAATACAAACTTTTCTACCCTATAACTCCCAAACCAAGCCGAATTAGCCAAAACTTATATTGAAGAAAATGTAGCTCTAGAAGAGTAGAACATTTCATCTATACAAAGTATGGCCAGATTCTTCATAGATTTTGAAATACAAAAATCCAAATGAAAATGCCTTTAAAATTCCCTAAAATAGAAAAACAGCCCCCAAACCTGCCTTTTTCAACATTTTTGAACATCTTCTAAGCATTTTCATGAAAAGTGGTAATAACAACTTTTGTTCCTTATAAAATTCTCTACAAACTTTATTTAGGGTGCACACACATGCAAACACTCTAGCTACCACTTTCAAATCAGTCAAACAAAACCACTTTCATGGTCCACCTTGGTCAACCATGACATCAAAGCTTAATTAACCAAAACCATGAACATAAACCTAGATTCAATTGGTGTCCTAATCATGTCTAGGTTACTTTAGAGGTCATTAAACACCAAACGCTCATATCACTTATCCAATTCATGTGAAATGCAACCATAATTTGAATAATTCAAACATCCACATAAAATAACAATTGCTCTTTTCATCAATGCTATGCATAATGATGCTTATGCTTAAGAATGCAAGTGATTATGCATGCTTAACACCAGAGTGTTACAGCCCTTCCCCCCTTAAAGAAATCTCGTCCTGCGATTAAGTAGACTAACCATTCTTTATGAAAATCAGGATATACTTCTTTTAAATAGTCCTCGGTTTTTCAAGTGGCATCGCTATCATCATGATTGCTCCAAGAAACCTTGTATTGCCTGACCACACGATTTCTGGTCACTCTGTCTTTGACATCCAGGAGTCTCATAGGTTTCTCTTCATAAGTTAAATCTGAACTCGGCTTAATATCTTTAACTTTAACGGCTTCTTCGGTTGGAACACGTAGACATTTCTTGAGTTGGGATACATGAAAAACAGGAAACACTGCACTCATCTCTTCAGGCAGTTTGAGCTTATAGGCCCACAATCCTTTTCTTTCTACTATCTGATATGGACCGACATAACGAGGTGTTAATTTCCTTTTAACACCAAAACGTTGCACTTTCTTCATAGGAGAGACCTTCAGATACACATAATCACCAACATTAAAAGTTAGAGGTCTTCTCCTCTTATCAGCATAACTTTTCTGACGGAATTGTGTAGCTGCAATGTGTTGTTGAATTGTTCGAACCTGCTCTTCAGCTTCTTTAACAAAGTCGATGCCATAATACCTTCTTTCTCCAGGTCCTACCCAATTCACAGGCGTTCTGCACTTTCGGCCATACAGTGCCTCAAAAGGAGCCATCTGTATACTCTCTTGGTAACTATTATTATAAGAGAATTCTGCCAAAGGTAACCACTTCTCCCATGAACCCTTGGATGATAAAACACAAGCCCTCAAGAGATCTTCAAGAACTTGATTCACTCTTTCTGTTTGACCTGAAGTTTGAGGATGATAAGCTGTACTATGATTCAGTTTTATCCCCAAATCCTTCTGCAAGTGTTCCCAGAAATAAGCGGTAAACTGAGATCCTCGATCAGATACAATTGTCTTGGGAATTCCATGCAAACGAATTCCATACAATTGTCCCCCGGCCTGGTAATGAAGCTGGGCCACGAGTGGGTCGGCCGAGTCGTGCCAGAGGACCGCAGCGGTGGACACGCGGTGACCCGCCGAGGCGGAGGAAGTGGCTCCGCCGTCGTGGGAAGCAGGAGGGTTGATGAGCTGCTCCGTGTTGGCGATCTGCTGAGCCATGGCAGCGGCCGCATCGCGCTCGCGCTCCCAAGCGAGGGCGGCCTCCCGCAAACGAGCCAGCCCCGCCGCATACTCAACCCGGGCAGCAGCGAGGGCGGCGGAAAGGGCGGAGATGGTGCTCGACGAGCCAGCGCCCGCCGGGAGGACGGCCGCCGGTGGAGGCGCTGCAGGCTCGACGATGGCGTCCCCAACCTGGGCTTCGTGGCCCTGGCCGGCTGGGCCCTGGCCACCCTGGCCGGCTGCGCCCAGGCCGCCGGCGTCCGCCATGAGGAGGGGCGCGGGGGCAGCGGGACGGGGAGGGCCGCCGCCGGGCCCGCGCGCGACGCGCACCCACGGAGAGGTGCCAGGCAGGGGCGGGAAAGCGGCCGGCCGGCCATCGCGGGCGCCCCGGGGGGTGGAAATCCTCTGGCCGGCGCAGCCCCTACTCGGCGGGCGACGGCGCCCGCGGGGGGGTGCAAATCCTCAGCGGGCACCCGTGGGCGCGAATCAACAGGCCGCCGGGCGCCTGTTCGCAGCGGGCGCGGCGCCTGGACGAGGCGGGTGGCGGCTGGGGAAGAACCTGTTCGATACCATGTTAGTAGAGTAGTGGTTGCTTCACAAAGGGCTAACCCTAGAAGCGTAGCTATAGAGTCATACATGGGCCTCATGGGCCTCATGGGTCTAATATTCTCATTACTCTAACAATTACAAAATAAACAAATCCACAAGGTGGCAATTTTTTCTACTCCCTAGAATGGAAAAATTACAAAAAAGAACACAACCACAAGGACAATTGACATTTTTTTATAGGACAATAGACAAAATTTTCTCCCTAGAACGACACAATTACAAAACAAGCACAACCACAAGAACAATTGATAATTTTTTTTCTATAGAAGGACAATAGACATTTTTTTCCCTGGAACGACACAATTACAAAACAAACACAACCAAAAGGACAATTAACAATTTATTTTCTATGGAAGACAATAGACAACGACACAATTACAAAACAATGGTGGCAACTACCAACACAACCACAAGGACAATTGACAGTTTATTAACCATTACAACCACAGCGGACAATTTTTTTTTATATGGAAGAATAATGAAATAGAATAACAGTAGTTCAGTAGGACTAGAGCATTAGTTCATCAGAACTAGAACATCAATGAGTAACCACAAGAACAACATGTGGCAGTAAGAAAAAACTTGTAGAATTTCAAAGTACAAATTACAAAAACGAGTCAAACAAACTATAAAGTCTTCTGACCCGAGAGTCCAAATGACTGCTCCAATCATACCTTCATCACAGAGCAATACAAAGATTCAACATGATATGAGTGCTTAATATGCCAGTTGCTTCATAGGCACTCCAACAAATATATTATGAATAGCTGAACATCACCTTGTTCCTGAGAGAAAATCACATTATGCACAGTAGAACATCACCTAGTTACTAAGAAAACATCATATTATGCATATGTGAACATGACATAGTTACTAAGAGGATACAATTTAAATATGTAATGTTTGAACAAGAATATCTATTTCATAATACAAGGTTGTGAAGGGAGAAATTGACGCACCAGTATGTCACTCTGAAATCCTTGAGTCTCACATTGGATGACCTCGAGTGAAATCCTTGAGTGAGCCTACATTGGATGACCTCCTGATCCTAATCACCTCCTCTAAGCTGTCATTCAGAGACCCAGCGACTACCAAGAGCAGTGGGAAATGAAAGCACATGAAGTCAACATTCAGAATAAGACAATCAACACAAAATTATAGTGCTAATTCATCATACCAGACCTCAACAACTCAATCAGACATAAAGAGAATCACATACATATATTAGATTAATGTAGAGTCCAAGACCTAACAAAAAACCGAGCATGGTAGAAGATTCAGTTTCACAAAGTGGAAAGGGAGAAGTGATAGCAACACTCCAAATTAAATAAGAAACTAATAGTCACCTTGATGACAACACATGAGTGAACCATGAACACTTAGAACATTCCTCACTTAGCCCTCAGAGCACTCAAAACACTATCCTTCTTGTTGCACAATACACTCATACATTCAGATTTTTTTAAGAAAAAATTACAGTGTGAATATAAGAAACATATTCAAATACGTCAAATAAGGCAACTTATAAATTTCTAAAAATCAACAGATTTCCATCAACATAATCTGTCATTTTCTCAAATCAAAGGTCAAAAGATAGCAAGTACACTTCACATAAAAGCTAAGTATCAAAAGATAGCAAGTACTTGAACAATTGATTCCAGATAACAGAATAATATGTTGTTAATAAGAGACACAAAGCACTAGCATCTAATCAGAACATCACATTATTAACGATAGAATACCAATTAGTAACTAAGAGAACATCAAATTATTTATTTTTAATGTGATAGCAATTCCTAAAATGAAAGTTATACAACACAGTAAAATTCAGTTCAAAATGAAAAGGAGATCATCAAAATTACCTCAAGCTGCACTTAAGAATATTCAAGTTTTCAACTTTGAACTCATAAATATTGTTGGTCAGATTTGCTATTTCTGCCTCCTAGTTAGAAGTGTCTTTGATATCACATCAAGTTTTAAGTCAACAAATGGCCTATTTTTTCTGAAGTATCCTATATAATACAAGAAAGCATAATAAGAAACATTGAGCAAAAAAAAAGATAAAACATAAAACTCTATGAATGCATTATTGTTTCCTGTAATAAAATGATGGATAATAGAACATTGAAAAATGTTCCCAGAATATTGAAATAATGACTGAGTAAGTGTAAACTGAGAACTTTCACGAGAAACATTCAATGAGAACATTAATTTATTTATAATAGAACACCGAATTACACATGATAAAACATGGGAATAATGACTGAGAACATAAAGGCATAAACTGAGAACATTCACTGATGACATCAATTTATTTATAATTAGAACATGGAAGCACACATTATAGAACATAGGAATAATGACCGGGAACATATAGGCATAAGTTGGGAACATTCACCTCAATTTATTTATAATAGAACATCAAAGCACGCATGATAGAATATAGAAATAATGACCGAGAACATAGAGGCATAAATTGGGAACATTCACCACAATCATTCACTGAGAACATCAATTTAATTATAATAGAAGATCGAAGCACACATGATAGAACATGACAATTATATAGAAAGTATCATTCAAAGTTCCTAAAAAGCAGTTACGAGGCTACATAAAACAATATATGAAATATCTAAAACATCCGAAGAATTCCAAATCACTATAGGAAACAACATGATAGCTGAAAAAATAGAAACAAAAATGTAATACCATCTAACAAAATAATGTGTGAAAGAATATTTAGTAAGAGAACACGAAAATGTATATTAACAGAACACCACATAGTTACTAGCAGTACATCAAGTTGATACTAGCAGAACATCAACTACTTACTAGCAAAACACAACTTGTTACCAACAAACATAATTGAATTTGTTCCAATCAATCACTTTTCTAAATTACCTATACATTCTCATGTAAAAACTGAAAGCCACCATCTACTACAAAAGCTATACCTGAAGCCTCGTCATTAATCATCCAAAATTCCACAGCCCGGAGGCACACACTACAATGTGATATAACATACCCATTACAAAGATTGTGAAGGGAGGATTAGGGAAGTGATAGTCACCTTCACGTCAACATAGGAACAATCCAGAACCTAGATCACTTTGAACCTTCCTCAGTTAGCCCATATAGAGCACCCAGACACTATCCTTCCTGTAACACAGTACAATCACAAATCACATTGATCAACAAAAATATAATGACGAAATGAAGGCAACATTTACATACATGAATTTGAGTGACATAGGAGAAACATGGAAGAATCAATCATTCCAGCTAGAAAAAAAACACATCAAGAAAATGCAATGAGTTGCAAAGAACATACTAAAAGCATAACAGTCCACCTAATATATATTAAGAGAACATCATATTATGAAAAAAAGAACATCACATGGTTAAAATCAGAACATCAAATTGTCAACTATGTTCTTATGAGGTTGTTAGACATGACCATAAACTCTCACTCATAGTCTTCACTAAATCTAGTTGACTCACAAACATGAAAAAGACAAGTATGATGTTACCAAGCAACCACAGGTCAAAAAAAAAGAAGAAGTCTAGCCACCCCTACGTTCAAGTAGCCGAAAGTGTACTGAATCCCTTACACATACTAAAAAGTGAACTGAAAGATTACTGAATTCCTCATATAAACACAAATCAGATTGATCAACAAGATATCTTCAAGAAATGCAGTCAACATTCAGAATAAAATCATGCTGAAAATATACTTAAGCCTGACAACTTGATAGGTGACTTTTTTAAAAAAAAATAACAGCATCTAACAAAATTATGTGTGAAAGAATATTTAATAAGAGGCACAAAAGTATATAGTAATAAAACAACAACTTTGGTTATAAAATTGTGTGAAAGAATATTAATTAAGATTGTTTAAAAGAATTTTGAAATCGAGCGGGCTCAAAAGAACAGTCTACAGCTCCTCACTGGAATGACTACCTAATAAGTATGACGGAAAACAACTATTGTGTCATCTCGGGTTACAACCAAAGCTAACTTTTACTATGCCGACCCACAACGATTTTGCAAGCTCCAAAATATACGGAGTGAATCCAAGGTCTTGATTTCACAATGCATCCTCTAAAGCAACCAGTCAAATGAACATCATACAAGCCACCAGCACGCCGCGATGCTTAAGCTTGCGATTAAAAAGCCCAGTCAAATGAACATTAAAAAGCCCAGTTAACATCCATGCAAGAAAACTAATCAGTTGTAAGAGTCATATTTAGAAACCGTGCCTTGGGAACATGAAGCAACACATACATGCAGTAAATAAAGATTGTGTCCATGATGTGTCTTAAGCCAATGATCGTGGGTGTGGATTGGTTGGCATAAACCCAATTGTTTTCCACTTACTTGCCATTTACAGTGGCTACAGATCAATGAAAACAACCTTGATTTGCTAGGATTTGTTTACTTATGATGATGATACTGAATGTCTGGATAATTTTATCCCTTTCATGAATGTCAGGCACTTGCAGTCTAAGAAATGACAACCCAGCTAACCCATCGTGATCTTAAAATGTACTAATAAATTGTCCAAATAGATTGTTCCCATTAAATCTCCTGGTTAATAACTTTCCTAATATACGTCAATTTCTATACCTAGCTGCACTATAACACAGCACCACATCTACAAATATGAACGTACAAGGAGAAGGATACGCCGACGGGGCCGGGGAACCTTCTGCAAGTCGCATGCCAGCTTCTTGGACGTCTGCGCCAGCGAGTCCCGCTTCTTGCTGAGCTTAATCTGCACCAAAAAGCAAGCACCTGGTTCAGAAACCCAAACGAACGCAAATACAAAACAAATTGAGCGGGGTCAGCAGCTCCGGCACGAGCCTCCTGCAGCGCGGTGTCGAGCAGCGCCACCCGCTCCCAGAGCTCGGCGTTCTCGTGGTCCTTCCCCACGGCCTCCGCACGCAGACGCCCCGCCTCCCGCTCCAGCCCGGACACCTGACCCACCACCGCCAGCGCGGTGATGCGGCGCGCCAGATCGAGCTGCTCGTACGGGTCCCGCGGCAGCGCGAAGTCCCCCGCCACGCCATCGCCCAGTGGCAAGGCTGCCGCCAGATCTCTCCGATCCGATTTAGGGGCACGGGGGCGGACAGCAGGAGCTCCGAGGTGGCGAGGCCGGGCCGCCGCGCGCTGTGGAGAGACGGGGGAACCGGAGCCGCAGCAGCCGGAGGAATCTGAGGATGGAGAGGCGGCGAGGGCGAAATCGAGCGGAGCCGCGAGTAGAACGAGGAAGAAGAAACAGTCTCCGACCGAGCAAACGGATGCAGGAGCTTTGGGCCGCGATCGCAAACTGGGCCGAAATAGAAAAAAAATGCGCGTAGCTGCTGGGTGATCGGCAGGCGGCTGCGCACCACCTTGGTCGGCACGGAAGATTTCCGCTAAACTTGTTGCCAAGCCCCACCACTGGGCTTACAGATCGCAAACACCGGAAGATGTGTAAGCTATAATCTTTCGGAAGTTATATATGTGTAGCCCAAACAATAATTATTTCCAGCCCAGTCCAGGGACAAAAGCTATTTCCTGCCCTATCCAGCCTAGATGTACTTGACAAATACTATTCCTCGACAAGTCAATAATTCAATCCAATAAGCAACCGACATATTTAGGACAGACCAAGCAGCAAAGCAGATTAGCTAGCCCATTTTGAAAGAACAAACCAGTTGCTAATTGTGGCTCATAATCCTGGTTCAGTGAGACGCTACCAACTAAGATTTAATTTTTAGTGCTCGCATCTTTTTCTGAGATTTTCTCAGAATTTGCCGGCGTTATGCGTTAAGTGGTAAGCGACGTTCATGTCGATAACGAGACGCCAGTGTTGACTTCGGGGATCTCCATATCTTCCGAATGTTCAGTCATTCGAAGGTGCTTATAGGGGGTAGCGCTTGCGTACGTGTGTTCATAGAGCTGAGTGTGGGTACGTGTTGTGGACGTGTACCGTGTAATTCTTAAAAGAAAGTCAACATGCATGCCCATGCCACACGAACCCAACCGAATAAATAGAAAAAGATACATGACATATATAAAAGAAAAATATATACTTTGCACCATTAATTATAAGGTGCCTAAGCTCAGTCTTCAATTTTTCAGACCATAAAATCATTCGCTTTGAACCGGCAAATGCCCAGAAGCCATTCTCGTGCCGCTTCAACGTTTTCTTTCTACTCCTTCTGTTTAAAACTATAGCTCGTTTCAGTTTTTGTATGTACATATCGCTTTTAGTACTTTCACATAAAAAAACATTGTTTTTACTTTGTACTAGTATAGATGCACGTGGCGCACTGATCTGTTTCCCATTTCTCACAAATTCCTACCCACTTGAGCACCTAAGCAACAAAGATCAGGCACCATTCACATCTATTTTTAACAAGAAAATTGTCACATAGAATTGTACAAACAACAAATAAGAATAATATCGAGTAAAGAAATGCACAGTGTCAACCAAGTTCCACTCAGTTTGAAGAAAAATTAAAATATCTTAAGTTCAAAATATTATAAATAATAATATATTAATATTGATAATATCAAATATGAGATATATTTTTGTACTTATTTGGTGTCGAAAACATTAACCAAGACTACACATTCTTTTATGAATTATGAGGTAGCATGTCACAATGAAGACTTCGGATTTACGACTTTACATGCAAGTTTCTTGATTCTACTCGATTTATTAGAGTTGGAGGATGAAAAGACCCAACATGAGAAGCAACGAACTACGAACACAGTTTACTCTATTCTACTCGGTTGGCCTCGTGGAATGCAGGTGTCCCGTGCGTGCACGTCAAGAAGCAGTGCTGTGCTCTTGGAGCCTCTGTCTCGGATGCCCAGAGCAGCCATCAACCAGAAGAAATAGTCGAGATGGCCCTTGTTCAGGTCGTCCGGGACCCATCCGGGCTCCACGCCGCCACGCGCCGTGGTCACCGCGACAGTGCTGAGCACCGCCGAGTAGAGGTAGCTCCCGGCCGCGACGGAGAGCTGCGCGAACGCGTTGCTGAGGTTCTTCATCCCGTCCGGCGACCGGTCGTAGAAGAACTCGAGCATGCCGATGCAGGCGAACGCTCTCGCCGCGCGGAGCGTAGCGAACACCGGTGCCTGCCACATGATGTTCATCGCTGGCATGTCGGCCCGCGCGAGGGCCAGGCGCCTCGCCTCGAGCAGCGCCGCGTACACCACGGAGACCACGGACAGCGCCATGCCGATGCCGATCCGCTGCAGCTGCGACAGGCCGCGGTCGTTGCCGGTGGCACGCCGGGCCAGCGGCACCAGCACGGCATCGTAGACGGGGATGCTGATTATGTCGACGGTTGCCAGGGACGCCGGAGGAAAGGTGAATGGGCCGACGCGGTTGTCCATCACCGCCCCCTGCTCGATGAATGTAGATGACGTCGCTGCGGTGATGCTGAAGAGCACCATGGATGCCCAGACCGGCGACATTCAGAGCCTCATCTTCAGCTCCTCCACCTGCGACAGCGTGCAGTCTCTATGGACTCGTCTCTGTACCCTTTTCGCCAGTGCAGGGCATTATTATCGCAGCCTTGTCAAAGAATCTGGGCAGTACAATACCACGTCAAATTTGAGTGAATCTATAGGTATCTTTGTTTTTTTGAAACGGGCACACTGTTCATCGTTCCCAACCTGAGACTAGGATCACTGTTCAACTACAGTGTAGCCCGTTAACAAACAGTAACAAGTTAGCTGCAGCGTAACTGTTAGCAAACAGTAACGGGTCCTATTCATCTACAGTACCCGTTACAGAACAGCGGAGGATCCGGTTAAGGTACACTGCAACCCGTAAACAACAGTGCCATATCCGTTAATATACCTTTTTTTCCCCTTTTTTTCCCTCTCTCTCTTGCTTCGCGTTGCATCTTCCAGTCAGGGTTTTGCCGTTGATTTGGTCTGTGTTTGCTCCATAAAAAAAAGGACCACACTACATATGCTCTGATACCTAATTTCGATTGATACATATATATTCTCTATTATTAAATTACAAATAATAATTAAATATATTAATCTACATTGAAAATTCTTTTTCAAGTGTTTGCTACACAAACAGCAACATATGCTCTGCCATTGCTCCTTTTACTTTCTCTTCTCATGTGCCTAAAGCAAACGAATTACATATTCCCTAAATCAGTCATATATCGACATGCTAACCAAATCTTAAAAAAATTGTGCCAATTTCTTCTGTACACCAAATCTTAAAAAACCAAAATTGTGTCAGTTTATTCTATATTTTCCTATTACTCGGTCAAAGATTTAAAATAAGATTCCCCATTCAATATGTTTC
>CM041628.1:62137919-62247338 GCA_023333625.1 Bothriochloa decipiens
CATTGATCAGGTGATGAAGGCCCAGGCTGGTCTACTTCATGGAAAATGGCCCTATGGGCGCATCTTCACAACAGTGAACATGCATACAAAATGATACTGCAGCTAATCACTTTGGTAGATCCAGAACACGAGGTTTCAAGGGAAGGAGGCCTATACAGCAATCTGTTCACTGCACATCCACCTTTCCAAATTGATGCAAATTTCGGGTAAACATGATCATTTAACTTGGATCTGTTTTATACAGCATAGCATAATAGGCCTGTTTGGTATAGCTGTAGTTTGTTGTCATAGGGCACGCAAAGAAGCCAGCAGCAGCATTCACTGGCTAGGATCACTGAGTTAACCAAATCAGTGACTGCAGTCGCTGAATTAGACAAAGGAAAGGACTTAGAGTGATTGTAGGAAATCACAGTGTCAAGGGCGCTAGTGCCCAAGGTAGGAGGACCTTAGCTCAGTTCATAGCCAAGGCCGGGTAATGGTGCCAGGGTTTTTGCCTAGTCAACCAAGGTAGAAGGAGGTGAGATTGAGAAGCAGAGGGAGATTAGGAATAGGTTTGGTGTTTCTTGCTTGATTCATTCAAAACAGGTTACAGGGTCTAAGTAGAGGGCTCAACCCTGGCTGGCGCCCAGCCCCTTGGCTCCTCTATTCTATCCTTCTCAGTAACCCTACTCCCTCAACCAACACACTAATTCCCTCAACCAACACATCATAGCTAGATTCTATTTGGGCTCATTTGCAAGCTACAGCGCGTATTTTCTGAAAATGGAAAACAGTGGAGATTTGTTTTTTCCAAAAAAAAGAAAAATAAAACTATGCATGTGTCGGGAAATCGTTCACTACCACAGAATCGGATGAGCGCTCGTCGAATAGTGGTCCTGGTCACTGTGATGACTCTTTGGTCGAAGCTTTAGCGCTACATGTGTGTCATTTGGGATTGGTTATCCCAAACCCCTGTAATTCGGTTTCTTTGTTTTAATTAATATATTTAGAGTCTTGTAAAAAAGATGTTTCTCTTTCAGGTTCCCAGCTGCATTGTCGGAAATGCTGGTACAGAGCACTGGAACCGACTTGTACCTTCTCCCAGCTTTACCCCACAACAAGTGGCCTCAAGGCTATGTTAAAGGTCTGAAGGCCCGAGGTGGTGTGACTGTAAACATCAGCTGGAAGGAAGGGAGCCTCCATGAAGCTCTGCTATGGTCTGGTGGTGGGCAGAATTCCCTTGCAAGGGTGCACTATGGTGACCAGACAACCACCGTGAGCCTATCGTTGGGTCAAGTTTACATGCTTGGTAGGGATTTGAAGTGCTTGAAAACTTTGCCACTGTGATAGCACACATTTGCTGAAATGGAAGGTACAGTTGGCTGTGGCAAAAATCATGAATATCTTCTGCATGGCCATCAAATAATCGATTTCATACAACATTACACCTATCGGACATTTGATTTGCTGTGTATGTTTTTTCACATAGTGTGTTTTTATTCACATTTCAGTGTGTACATGTTTAGACGTTGCCTGTGCTATACAGTAAATGTGCATTCTGTCAACATTTTCATAGATGGCCACATCTACAGAACAGGCGAGAGACGAAACTTGCTAAAGTTGAATTCCGTGCTCCTTTATTTGGTGAAAGATGAACTAGCCGTTCTGCTAAAGATGAATTCCATGCTGTTGGCCTCGCACCTCCATTCTTCAGTTCTCTGCACCTCCATTTTTAGAGTCATGTGGCAGTTTAGGCACAGAAAAGGAAAACAAAATATTTAGCTTATAAAAACAATTAGTCATCAGCTATTTTCTCTGCACCTCTTATGAGGTTTACGATACTGTGCATGATTGCACATCTTTCATCAACATGCCATCTTCACGGACTGCCTCATTGAGTAACGCACAAAGAGAGCCACATTCAGTAAGCTAAAAGTGGCCATCATCCAGAAGAAATAGTCCAGGTGGCCTTGGTTCAGGTTATCCGGGATCCACCCCGGCGCCCCGCCGCGTGTTGTGGCCACCGCGACGATGCTGAGCAAGACTGAGTTGATGTAGGACGCGGACGCCAGCGCCAGCTGCCGGAGCGCCGCGCACAGGCTCTTCATGGTGTCCGGGGACTGGTCGTAGAAAAACTCGGTGGCGCCGACGCCGGCGAACACCTGGGCTGCACCGTGGACGAAATGGAGCGGCGCCTGCCACAGGATGCTCATCGGCACAGGCGCGTCCTGGTCTCTCAGGCCGCTGGCCTCGCGACCGCCAGCCTCCTCGTCTCGAGCAGCGCGGCGTACACCATGGTGAGCATGGACAGCGCTAGGCCGGTCCCGAGGCGCTGTGCCTGGGAGAAGCCCTTCTCCTTGCCCGTGAAGCGTCGAGCGAGTGGCACCAGTGCCATTTCGTAGATGGGCACCCAGACCAGGCAACTGATCACCCCGAAGGTGGACATGGACGCCGGTGGGATGGTGAAGGAGCCAACACGGGTGTCCATGAACATGCCCTGCTCAACCAGCGTCGATGGCATCTGCGCGTCGGCCATGTAGACGACGACGAAAGATGCCTAGACGGGTGACGTCCGCAGCAGCATCTTCAGCTCCTCAACTTGTGTCACTGTGCAGAACCTCCATGATGAGTTCAATGGCACCGTGGATTCGTCATCTGATGGGGCCGGTACAACAGCAGCCTTGTCCAAGAACCTGGATTGGATTGGAGAACAATTCTTTTAGAACTTCTATGTGTGTCGTCAGTTAGACTGCACTCTGTCATGTACTTTATTTTACATTTACATCACCTGAATTCATTGGTATGCTCGATATTGTAAGGTACGTCAGTTCCAGAAGGCAAGCTGGTCGGCTCATATAGAAGCGAGCTATCGTCCGGCAGTCTGATATGCCACTTCCTGACAGCTGCAACAAGCACTTGAAGTATGCTCGTAAGGGGGCTGACCCCCATTTTCTGAAACCTGTATACCTTGGAGCCAGCCAAAAATGCAGGGTAACAGATGAGCATGAGCAGTGTGGGTATCACGTAGCTGACTGCCCACCCAACATTGTCCTGCACCCAAACAATCACAGTTCCGGACAGCAGGTTGCTGAAGGTTATCAGGAAGAAGTACCAGCTGAAGGAGCCCTTGGTCACCAGCTCTGCATGGTCATTGGTGTCAAATTGGTCAGCCCCAAAGGATGGCGTGCATGGTTTGACACCACCGCTGGCAATGGCAGCCAGGTACATTCCAAGGTAAACCACTGCTCGGTGAACGCCGCCGCCATGGTCAGAAGATGTTGAGAATATGGGAAGGGATGCAGAGGCTATCAGAACGACCATTGCCTGTGACGAAAACGGAAGGGTATGCATACTATTCAGATTTGTGTGGCCACGCAAGGAAAATTGGTTGAAATGCTTTCTTTGAACTTACAACGACAAAAAGTGGGAAGAAAGCGACAATCGTCCAGTATCTCCCCCAGTAAGTGTCTGCAATGAAAGCCCCAAAAAGTGGCGTGAAGAAGCAAGCTCCGACCCAGGCGGACATGTTCCTGGCTGCACTGACTTTGCTCTCGTGGAGAACAGTCGTGAGATAGGTGACCAGATTCTTTGAGATTGTGAAGAAAGCCATATCCTCGCAGAACTCAACACCAAGTCCGTAATGTTCAAGCAGTTAACTAGCTATTATGCAGAATTGCAAAGAAAGGAAGAGCAGGACTGCAGGAGCAATTTGGAGAGCGTCAGCTGCTCTTTATCAGTAGTCTTTCAATTCTAAATTATAAGTTGTTTTAACTTTATTATGAAGATAGCTTTTTCTATGTATCTAGGTGCATAGAAAAAATAATATATTTTTAAATATAAAGCCGAAACAACTTATAATTTGAAAACGAGAGAGTACTTAGTATCAGGAAGCATGCCCTCCATTTCCCCGTGCTGTGCTTGAGAGCAGGCTGTTTGTTAATATCAACTGATCCATCTCTTGTATATTCTGAAGTTTCGCCCTGCATGACATGACAGCACCAAGAGATTGAGTTTCGGGATTCAGTTCTGAGTCAACCAATCCTCTGATTATCTACTGTGATAAATAACTGTCCGAGGCTATAACGGTAACATAGTACTGTACTAGCCAGGCAAAAAAGTGGAGAGAGAGAGAGAGAGTTACTGAGTAGGAGGATGGAGATGAAGGAGGGGAGTCTCCTCGTCTCCTTCTTCCATGGCAGTAGAGCTCTTTCGAAGTGAAGCTTTCATCGAGGGAATGGAGGCTGTGCAGGCTCTGCAGCAAAACCTTCAGTGCGCTGCAGAGTACATATTGAAGCAGCTGATAAAATGGAGCCTGCGGGCTTTTGATCGGTGATTAAAAATGAGTTATTACAAGGAGATGGTACTGTACAGTGACTGGCGTATCGTACTAAATCAGTACAGTGATTAGCACATGGGTTTAACGCCGTATGAAACTTGATGCTGTTTGCTGTGAGTGCAAGAACATGGCTCCTCGCTCCGCCCCTGCCTCTCCCCCTCCCGGCGCCCCTACCCACCCCAGCCCCACACCGGCGGCCGCCTTAAAGGCCGCCCCTCGGTCACCTTCCTCTCCCCTCCGGGCGCCCGGCTCCTCCTCTCCCTTGTCTCCAGATGCCCACCCGTTCGTTCCGTCCGGCCGTTCCAAGGAGCAGAGATGGAGCGACTCCAGCCCCTCCCCCCTCTCCGGCGGGCCAGGCACGTCGCCTGCTCCCCGTGCTACCTACCGGGATCCCTTGCTCTCATCGGTGGCATATGTGGAGCAGCCAGATCCTACCGCGATGCCGCCTCTCCATGCGAAAGTGGTGCTACAGAAGGGCGCAGCCCTCTCCTCGCCAGAGAAGCCTGGGCCTGATGAGGATGGCTATATGCTAGTGGAAGGTCGGCGAGCTCGCCGTCGGCGGATACTGTCTACACGCCGCCCCCGTCGACCGGTCCCTGAGGATCTCCGGGGTTGATGTTTCAATTGCCTGTCTCCCTCGCATCGGGCTGCTGTTTGTCGCCGGCAGACTTGCTGCTTCCGGTGTCATGCGCTGGGCCATCGCTCCTTCGAGTGTCCAAGGAGTGCTCCGGCCAAGCTGGCTTCTGCCTCGCCGAAGCGAATGTCAGTGTGACGGCGGATCATTCCCCCAGTCGTGACGGATGCTGACCCGATTGTGGTGGCCCCTGCGGTCTTGGCCAGCAACGGGGCTCAGGTCGAGAGCTGCAACGTGCTTCCGTGCCACCATATTCGCCGTAGGAGGCGCCGTGCCAGAGGCGGAGGCGCAGTGCTGTCTTCCCTTGGGACTAGCGATGAACTCCCAGCCCCTGCCCCGACGGAGGCCTCAAGTGTGGCGGCTTCTTCCTCACAGGCGGCTAGGCCGTGTCATCTGGGGCCTGTTGAGGATGGCTAGCAGCTAGTGGAAGGTCGGCGAGCTCGCCGTCAGCAGATTTTGCCTACACACCGCCCCCGTCGACCGGTCCCTGAGGATCTCCGGGGTTGGTGTTTCAATTGTCTGTCCCCCTCGCATCGGGCAGCTGTCTGTCGTCGATGGACTCGCTGCTTCTGTTGTTGTGCCCTGGGCCATCGCTCCTTCAAGTGTCGCTGGAGCGCTCCGGCCAAGCTGGCCTCTACCCCCTCGAAGAGAATGTCGGTGTGGCGGTGGATCTCTCCCCCAGCTGCGGTGCGCGTCTCGATGCAGACTTCCCCGGTCTCCTTTGCCTGGGAGGAAATCGAAACTGTAGTTACTGACGGTTGGCAGTCGGGCAATTGCCCGTTGGCTGGAAGCCCGTTGGACGCCCTCCCATTCAATGCCGAGGGTGGTGAGGATTTATTACGGGAGTTCAAGTGCAGCTCGTCAACGATGGATCCCTTTGTCGCGGGTTTTGGGGAACTGGCATCGTCGCTTCCTCCCGCCATCCTGGCCTCTTTGGCCGGCCTCATACATGGGCCTGTTCAGCAGGAGCTGGGAGTCCGCTTTGGGCTCCAGGGACTCGACGAGCCTGGGGAGGGGGGATGTTGGGCCTCATGCTCATCCCTCTCCGGGGCTGGCACATGTCTCTGTGGATGACCCATTCGAGCGGGCGGATCCTATCTCCCCCACCAACACTGGCTCCGCTGTTGCTGCTGCCAAACTGCCAGCGACGCCGGCAGCTTCTTCATGGGCAAGATCAGGGTGCGGAGCCCTGAATGTCTACTCAAGGAGGCGTCGCGTGGAGGCTACCCCCTCCCAAACGCCGGCCGCGGAGATCCTCCCCCACCGCCTCCGTCGGCCGTGGAGGCCACTGAAAGTCCTCGGTTTGGTTTTGGATAATTGATGAAACCTAAGGACTAACCTTGTTTCTAAGTGGATGATTTAGGGAAAGGTAGTCCATGCCAAGTGGAGCTCGATGATAAGTCATGACATAAAGCTAAGTAACCTAAGCATGGTGAAGATCAAGATGGGCTTGGCTCGATGGACCAGTTGGAAGTGTGAAGGGCAAGTTGAGGCTTCGAAGCGAAGGACTGTGCGACGGTGAAGCTTGGGCAAGACTTGACGCCGATGGACCGACCAACGGAGAAGAGCAAGTAATATCGAGATCGATGGACCAAGACGGTTGCATGATGGCGTGGAGTGTCAAATGTCATGTAAAGGCTTGGTGGTTGGAGGATTGACAAAATGGACACAAGGCAAAGGTATAACCTATAGGGCCATTTTGTTTTGCACTCAAGACACCATAGAGGGTGTGAGTAGTTTAGGATCGATAGCCGAACTATGAAGAGGGGAGATCTTCGGTAATTCGGTTCATGAGTGCCACTAGGTCCATCATTTCATGTGGTTGCATTTAGGATCTAGTGCACGATAAAAATCCTTTGGAAAATGGCTTGAAATGCTAACTCACTTGCACATGGAGATGTCACATGATGGAGTTTAGCACATTTGCAAAGATGATGGTGTTTGCAGGGTTGAGTTGGGTTTGGTAACCGCTCATCCTCCCCCTAAACTTGCTTGGGGGGATTCGGCGTTTTTGAGAAAATTAGATGCATATTTTCTATAGCGTCGGATGCAAAATCTTGGTGAAAACATGCTAATTCTCGTGTACAAAGTGTTATACTTGTTGATTAGCATGTATGATAAAAGGTGGTGAAGTTTGGCGCCGACGCAGGCTTGAAAGTGCAAACCTTCCAAGCGCTGGACGCTGGCATGCGGAGCGCTGGACGCTGGTCTGGCGCATCCGGCGCATGGAAGGCGAGGCAGGCAGTCTGGCGCGTGCGCCGGAAGCGTCCGACGTGACGGCCCCGAGCGCGGTACGCACTGAGTAGCGTCCGGCGCTCGGGGACACGTCCGGCGCGTTGTGCGTGGCACGGAGGGTGAACGCGCTAGACGCTGAACAGAGGAGGGGCAGCGTCCGACACTCAGTCGAACTGACACGTCCTGTGCTCCCGGTGGCTTGACGCGCGGATGGTGAACGCGCTGGACGCGTCCGGCAGTTCCATCTGGCGTGTCCGGCGCGTGTTTCTCGTGTGTCCCGAGGGGGCAATGGCTAGTTTGATGGATGGGGGTTATAAATAGTTGTTGGTCGGCCTTGGGCTGCAACCCTTGACTCTCTAACTCATTCATCAATTCATTGAGCTGAAAAATAGCCCTCCTCTCATCCTTTCTTGCTTGGTTGCACATCATAAGTGAGGATTGAGTGATTCGAAGTACATTGCATGAGTTGATTCATCTAGTGGCACTTGTGAGTCATTTGGCCGGTGATTTCTTGTTACTCTTGGTGAGCACCGTCACCTAGCCGGCTTGGAGATTATTGGAGGCGTTGGGAAGAGTTGGTGATTGTTCTTGCTCACCTCCGGTATTGATTTGTAAGAGGTTCTTGTGCTTTTCCTCGGCGGAGCGCCAAAAGCAACTCTTGTAAATTGCTCATGTCATTGAGTTACCTCGCTTGAGAGTGGTGTCTTGCGGTTCCCTTGTGGGAGAGTGCCTTGTGGGGCAAGTGACTTGAGGGTCACACCGAGGAACCATCTAGGTGGAGGTCGACACAACGGGAACTAGCTTGTCGGTGTACAAGTGAACCTCGGGAGAAAAATCATTGTGTCACCTCTTGTCTCCCAGTGATTGGTTCTTCATCGATATATTTATATTATTGTCATTGTGATCGATTGAATATCATCTTGGTGATTGGCAACAACTCCTCTTCACCGTCAGTATTGAAATTGCCATCCTACCTCTTGTATTTACTTTGTTTTATATATATATATATTCATATTGTGTAGCTTGTGTAGAATAGATTATGTTGATAGCTTAATAGATTAGAAGATAGTGACATAGTCTTTGCGTGACATAGAGATCATAATATATATTAGAATTGTCACTAGGAGGCTTGCTCTCAATATAAGCTAGGCAAAACCGCGTTTAGGCCATTTGTTACACTAATCAAGTTTTGTCTAGTGGTTTGTAGAATTTTTAATAGGCTATTCACCCCCTCTAGCCATCTAGGACCTTACACGTGGTATCGGAGTCGTGGTCACCGTATTTACAAGGCTTAACATCCTTCGGTGTTGAAAAGATGGCTCAAATTGTGTTTAATCATGTGGGCAGCAAACCACCTTTCTTTGATGGTATTAGTTCTTTTGATCATTGGAAGAGAAAGATGAGTATGCACCTAGGTTTAATTCATGAGAGAGTGCTGGAGGTCACCGAGAATGACTATGCTATTATAAACTCTAACAATCTCACCGATGAAGATAGAGCAAATAGAACATGCAATAGAATGGCTCTCAACACAATATACAATGGCATTGACACTAAGATATTTGAGGCCATCAAGGACTTGTAAACCGCACATGAGGTTTGGACAAGGTTGAGTGAGACCTATGAGGGCACTAAGGTTGTGAAGAGTGCCAAGCTCTATGGCCTCAAAAGTGAGTTTGAGAACTTCAAGAAAAGGGATGATGAAACCATTTTGGAGATGTTTCATCGTCTACAAGTGATTGTGAATGATCTCAAGAGCTTAGGGTACAAGACACAAGACCAAGATTTTTGTGTCAAATTCTTGATGAGCTTGCCCACAAGGTTCAAGATGTTGATCATGATGCTACAAAGAGATGGGCTTGATACGATGAAGCCAAATGACTTGCTTGGAGAGGTTTTGACCTATGACAAATATGACAAGCAAGTTGATGAGAAGGACAAGAAGGAGGAAGAGAAGAAGAAGCAAACCGTGGCATTCAAGGCCACATCCTCTAGTAGCAAAGCTCCTATCTTTGAAGAAGAAGAAGATAATGGAGAAGAAGGAGAGTTTGAGATTGATGATGAGGTACTTGCTCTTGTTGTCAAGAAGATGGGTCATATGTTTATCAAGAGAAGAGGCTTCAAGAAGAATAACTACAAGAGAAATGAGAAAGTGAGGAAGTGCTTCAATTGTGATAGCACCAAACACTTGCAAGCGGAGTGTCCCTATGACAAGAAGAAAAACAACAAGAGGGGCAAGTTTGACAAGAAGAAGAGAGAAGCAAGAATGACTCTCAAGAAGGGCAAGGATGGTGCATTTGTCAAGAAGCCTTCACTCTTCTCTACATCACATTCATGTTTCATGGCAAAGGAGACTAAGGTACAATATGATAGTAGTGATGATGAAAGTGAAATGGAATATGCTCATGATAATGATGATGATAATGATGAACCTACTAAAGAACAACTATATGACTTGATGGAACAAACTAGAGATATTGCTATTGCCAAGGACAAGGAGTGTAAGAAGATTTCAATGAAAGTAGAAATACTTGAGAAAGCCCTTAGTGAGCTTATGACCACTCATGAGAGTCTAAAGGAAGACCATGAGAACCTCGGTCAAGCTCATTCCAAGCTTGAAAAAGCTCACTCATTGCTTCTTGAACAACAAGCAAAGAAGGACGTTGTTGTATCAAGTGATATAGGTGTAACATATGATATCATCAATGAACCTCTTTATCAACATATTATCATGCATGAAACTAATCCTTCTTGTAGCTCTTCATCCACCACCACCCACTCTACCTCTACTAGTAGTGATGGTTTCACTTGTGATGCCTCACTAATGGTTGAGAATGAGACTCTCAAGAGAGAGGTGGATGAGCTCACTCATGCCTTAGGCAAAGCCTATGGTGGTGAGGCCCGCTTGCTAAAGTGCTTGGGTAGCCAAAGGTTTTCTCTCAACAAAGAGGGATTAGGCTACAACCCCAAGAAGGGCAAGGCGACCTTTGCAACTCTAAAGCCTAGCTTTGTGAAGAGCACTGGTCGGTTTTGCAATAGATGCAAGCAAGTTGGGCACTTAGAGCATAATTGTAATAAAATAAACAAGAATAAGAAAAAAGTGAATGCTATATATTTTGATTCTTGTTATGTGCTTACCAAGGGTGAGAAGGGTGTGAAAGCTAAGTTTGTTGGTACACCCATTGTTGGCCCAAAGAAGAAGGAAATTTTGGTACCAAAGAGCTTAGTTACTAACCTATAAGGACCCAAGAAGGTGTGGGTACCTAAATCTCATTGATTTTCTTGTAGGTCAATTATAAGGCCGGAGGAAGGCATTGGATTATTGATAGTGGGTGCACTCAACACATGACCGGTACATCAAGAATGTTTGACTCTATCAATGATAATGTTAATGGCATTGATTCTATCACATTTGGCAATAACAAAAAAGGCAAGGTTATTGGGAATGGTAAGATTGCAATATCAAATAACTTGAGCATATCAAATGTGTTGCTAGTTCAAAGCTTAGATTTCAATCTTCTTTTTGTGGCACAAATTTGTGATTTGGGTTTCAAGTGCATATTTGGACCAAATGATGTTGAGGTTGTGAGCATGGATGGTTCCAATGTGATATTCAAAGGATTTAGATTTGAGAACCTCTATCTAGTTAATTTTAATGCTAGTAAAACATCTCTATCAACTTGTTTGATATCAAAATCTAGCATGGGTTGGCTATGGCATAGGAGACTTGGTCATGTTGGCATGAAACAATTGAAAAAATTATTGAGTCATGATCTAGTCAACGGCTTGAAAGATGTTGGGTTTGAAAAGGATAGATTATGTAGTGCTTGTCAAGCAGGGAAGCAAGTTGGAAGTGCACATCCAAAGAAGAGTACTATGAGCACATGCAAAGCATTTGAGTTATTGCACATGGATCTATTTGGACCAACAACATATTCTAGCATTGGTGGAAACAAATATGGATTTGTTATTGTTGATCACTTTACAAGATTCACATGGGTGTTCTTTCTTAGTGACAAGAGTGAAGTGTTTGATACAATCAAAACCTTTGTCAAGAGAGTTCACAATGAGTTTGAGATCAAAATTAAGATTAGAAGTGACAATGGGAGTGAATTCAAGAACACAAGAATTGGTGATCTTTGTGATGACTTTGGTATTGGACACCAATTCTCGGCCAAATACACACCCTACAATGGTGTTGTTGAGAGGAAGAATAGAACATTGCTTGATATGGGAACTATGCTTAATGAGTATAGTGTGAGTCACAAGTTTTGGGATGAAGCAATCAACACGGCTTGTTTTTTAATCAATAGGCTATATTGTCATCCATTGCTTGAGAAGACCCTGTATGAGCTACTTCATGGAAGAAAGCCAAATATTTCATTCTTTAGAGTGTTTGGTTGCAAATGCTATATCTTGAAGAAGGGAACTAGACTTGGAAAGTTTGACTCTAGATGTGATGAAGGGTTTCTGCTCGGTTATTCAACAACAAGCAAAGCTTATAGAGTTTGTAACAATGCTAGTGCTCTAGTTGAAGAAGTCCATGATGTACAATTTGATGAAACCAATGGATCTCAAGATGAGGAAGACAACTTGGATGATGTTGGTGGACCTCGATTGGTTGAAGCAATGAAGAACATGGACATTGGGGACATTAGAACAAGGCAAGTGATTGATGTAGATAATAACAAAGGTCAAGTACTCACATCACCCATCAAGCAAGCTAGTGATTCTCAATTGCAAGATCATTATGCTAGTTCACCATCTCATGAAGACAAATCAAACGACCAACCTATCTCAAGCAATCAAAACAAAGTGCTCCAACCAACTCATATTGCAAGAGATCACCCACTTGATAAAATTATTGGTGATATTAGAAGTGGTATGCAAACAAGATCTATGGCAATGATATGTGAGCATGCATCATTTATGTCAATGAAAGAACCTAAGAAAATTGATGAAGCATTGAAGGATGTTGATTGGATCATGACAATGCAAGAAGAGCTCAATAACTTTAAAAGAAATGATGTTTGGGAATTGGTAGAAAGACCTCAAGATCACAATGTCATTGGAACCAAATGGGTATTCAAAAAAAAGCAAGATCAAGATGGCATAGTGGTGAGAAACAAAGCAAGACTAGCTGCACAAGTTTACACTCAAATAGAGGGTCTTGACTTTGAAGAAACATACGCACCGGTGGCAAGATTGGAGGCAATTAGAATTCTATTAGCCTATGCGTGTGCCCATGACATCAAACTCTATCAAATGGATGTCAAGAGTGCATTTCTCAATGGGATCATCAATGAGCTAGTATATGTTGAGCAACCACCCGGTTTTGAAGATGAGAAGAAACCCAACCATGTGTACAAGTTAAAGAAGGCATTATATGGCTTGAAGGAAGCACCTAGAGCATGGTATGAGAGGCTAAGGAGTTTTCTTATCTCTAAGGGGTTCATAATGGGAAAGGTTGATACTACTCTATTCACCAAGAAGATTGGAAATGACCTATTTATTGTACAAATATATGTTGATGATATCATATTCGGTTCAACCGATGAAGATTATTGCAAATAATTTGGTGAAATGATGGCCAAAGAGTTTGAGATGTCTATGATTGGAGAGCTTAGCTACTTCCTTGGTCTTCAAGTCAAACAATTGAAGGAAGGCACATTTGTGAGTCAAGGAAAATATATCGAGGACATGTTGAAGAAGTTTAGAATGCAAGAGGCAAAAGCTATATCAACTCCAATGGGCACCAATGAAAGTCTTGATAGTGATCTTAGTGGCAACATGGTGAATCAAAAGGAATATCGATCTCTAATTGGAAGCCTACTCTATCTCACCGCATCAAGGCCGCATGTTATATTTAGTGTATGCATGTGTGCAAGATATCAAGCCTCTCCTAGAGAGAGTCATCTCAAAGCCGCAAAGAGAATATTGAGGTACTTGAAGCATACACAAGATGTTGGACTATGGTATCCTAAGGGGTCATAATTTGAGTTGATTGGATATTCGGACTCCGATTATGGGGGATGTAAGATCAATAGAAAGAGCACTAGTGGAACATGTCAATTCCTTGGAATATCACTAGTGTCATGGTCCTCAAAGAAACAAAATAGTGTGGTAATATCTACCACCGAAGATGAATATGTTAGTGCGGGAGCATGTTGTGCACAATTGCTATGGATGAAATCAACTTTGAAGGACTATGGGTTCAACTTCAAGAATATACCATTGTTTTGTGATAATGAAAGTGCAATTAGAATGACACAAAACCTGGTACAACATGGAAGATCAAAGCACATTGACATAAGCATCATTTCATAAGGGATCATCGACAAAAGGGTGATATTTCAATTAAAAGCATTAGCACCGATGATCAACTTGCCGATATTTTCAGCAAGCCACTTGATGAGAAAAGGTTTTGCAAGCTAAGTTCTTGACTTTTCAAACATAAGTTGAATGCACCCCACCCACTCCTGACATGCCTCTCCTTCGACTATACAAGTAATCAATGACAAAGGGGAGAGATAAGTCACAAAGATATGCGCCAATGGAAAGGGGTAAGTTAAAATTTTATGAAGCACACAAATAGGGGGAGCAAGCTTATGAACAATTTGTTGCATTTGTTTGTGCATTAACATATGACTTGCTCATTGCACATGTATTTAAAGTTCATGATGATTGCATGGTGTATGCTAGTACTATAATATGAATGGTGAAATGAAATACTAGCATGAATAGTTTGTAACTAGACTTAGTTAAATTTACATATGGATCAAGAGCCTATGTTATAATGTTGATCTCACGGGATTCTTGAGCTTTGATGAATGTCTAGTGCTACAATGGTGCTAAGGATGGTGTAAAAGCAACTCCAATTGGTATCACGCTTCAAAGGTCCACTTCTTACACCTTAGCATCATTTTGGTAGAATTACTCTCCCATAAATTTCATATCTATACATATGTGCAAAGCTTTCAATCCAAACTCTATGCACATATGTAGGAGGAGCTAATGCTACCAAAACCGAATTTGTGATGGTTGTCCAAATCTTATTCATGATTCAAATTGCTTGGACAAGCATGACAAGTTCAAAAATTTTATTACAAAATCATCTTTGTGAGGTTGTCATCAATTACCAAAAAGGGGGAGAATGAAAGTCCTTAGTTTGGTTTTGGATAATTGATGAAACCTAAGGACCAACCTTATTTCTAAGTGGATGATTTAGAGAAAGATAGTCCATGCCAAGTGGAGCTCAATGATGAGTCATGACATGAAGTTAAGTAACCTAAGCATGGTGAAGATCAAGATGGGCTTGGCTCGATGGACCGGTTGGAAGTGTGAAGGGCAAGTTGAGGCTTCGAAGCGAAGGACCGTGCGACGGTGAAGCTTGGGCAAGACTTGACGCCGATGGACCGACCAACGGAGAAGAGCAAGTAATATCGAGATCGATGGACCAAGACAGTTGCATGATGACGTGGAGTGTCATATGTCATGTAAAGGCTTGGCAGTTGGAGGATTGATAAAATAGACACAAGGCAAAGGTATATCGTATAGGGCCATTTTGTTTCGCACTCAAGACACCATAGAGGGTGTGAGTGGTTTAGGATCGATAGCCGAACTATGAAGAGGGGAGATCTTTGGTACTTCGGTTCATGAGTGCCACTAGGTCCATCATTTTATGTGATTGCATTTAGGATCTAGTGCGCGATAAAAATCCTTTGGAAAATGGCTTGAAATGCTAACTCACTTGCACATGGAGATGTCACATGATGGAGTTTAGCACATTTGCAAAGGTGATGGTGTTTGCAGGGTTGAGTTAGGTTTGGTAACCGCTCAGGGGATTCGGCGTTTTTGAGAAAATTAGATGCATATTTTCTACAGCGCCGGATGCAAAATCTTGGTGAAAACATGCTAATTCTCGTGTACAAAGTGTTATACTTGTTGATTAGCATGTATGATAAAAGGTGGCGAAGTTTGGCCCCAACGCAGGCTTGAAAGTGCAAACCTTCCAAGCACCGGACGCTGGCATGCGGAGCGCCGGATGCCGGTCTGGCGCCTCCAGCGCGTGGGAGGCGAGGTAGGCAGTCTGGCGCGTGCGCCAGACGTCTGACGTGATGGCCCCGAGCGCGGTATGCACTGAGTAGTGTTCAGCGCTCGGCGAACGCGTTCGACGCGTTGTGCGTGGTACGGAGGGTGAACGCGCTGGACGCTGAACAGAGGAGGGGCAGCGTCCGACGCTCAGTCGAACTGACACGTCCGGCACTCCCGGTGGCTTGACGCACGGATGGTGAATGCACCGGACGCGTCCGGCGGTTCCATCAGGCGCGTCCGGCGTGTTGATCTGAGCCATTTTGAGAAGTAGCCGTTGGGAGGCAACGGTTGACTTTGAACGCGGGCGACACGTGGCGCACGATGGAGCGCCGGACTTGTCCGGCGGTTCCATCTGGTGCGTCCGGTGCGTGTTTCTCGTGTGTCCCGAGGGGGCAACGGCTAGTTTGATGGATAGGGGTTATAAATAGTTGTTGGTCGGCCTTGGGCTGTAACCCTTGACTCTCTAACTCATTCATCATTTCATTGAGCTAAAAAATAGCCATCCTCTCATCCTCTGTTGCTTGGTTGCACATCATAAGTGAGGATTGAGTGATTCAAAGTGCATTGCATGAGTTGATTCATCTAGTGGCACTTGCGAGTCATTTGGCTGGTGATTTCTTGTTACTCTTGGTGAGCACCGTCACCTAGCGGCTTGCAGATTGTTGGAGGCATTGGGAAGAGTTGGTGATTGTTCTTGCCCACCTCCGGTATTGATTTGTAAGAGGTTCTTGTGCTTTTCCTCGGTGGAGCGCCAAAAGCAACTCTAGTAAATTGCTCATGTCATTGAGTTACCTCGCTTGAGAGTGGTTTCTTGTGGTTCCCTTGTGGGGGAGTGCCTTGCGGGGCAAGTGGCTTGAGGGTCACACCGAGGAACCATCTGGGTGGAGGTCGACACAACGGGGACTAGCTTATCGGTGTACAAGTGAACCTTGGGAGAAAAATCATTGTGTCATCTCTTGTCTCCCAGTGATTGGTTCTTCATCGATATATTTATATTGTTGTCATTGTGATCGATTGAATATCATCTTGGTGATTGGCAACAACTCCTCTTCACCGTCGGTATTGAAATTGCCATCCTACCTCTTGTATTTACTTTGTTTTATATATATATTCATATTGTGTAGCTTGTGTAGAATAGATTATGTTGATAGCTCAATAGATTAGAGGGTAGTGACATAGTCTTTGCGTGACATTGAGATCATAATATATATTAGAATTGTCACTAGGAGGCTTTCTCTCAATATAGGCTAGGCAAAATCGCGTTTACGCCATTTGTTATACTAATCAAGTTTTGTCTAGTGGTTTGTAAAGTTTTTAATAGGCTATTCTCCACCCTCTAGCCATCTAGGACCTTACAGCCACCCCTTCGCTCTCCCTGTCGGAGGCCTTGCCAGATATCGGCATTGCAGTCCCTGCAGGGATTCCACTGACGGCACCACCGATGTCCCCAAGTACCTCGTTCATCTCCAAGGTCACCAAGCCAGTGGGGATGATCTTGCATCCGCCTCCGATCCAGAAGAGGAGGAGGAAGATCCTACCATCAAACTACGTCCCAAGGCATAGTCGTCTCATTGCTAAATTACCACCAGAAGTGAATAACAATGTAGTTTCATCTGTGTGCAGACAACTTGGTTTTGCTGATGCTGAAAATACCATCTCTGATGATTCCTTACAACGTTATACTCAGTTGTTCAAACATCCCCTTTGTAGGGAACATGTAGTGGCTCTAGCAGCGCTGTTTGGATGGGATGCTCCACCTGACAGTGAGGTGCACCTGCTGGATAGCAGTGTTGGAGAGTAAAATTATGCTTGGGTCGATTCTTTTATTGTGGTTAATGGTGTCATCAAATATCTTGATTTGGAATGCGCATGGTCTCAATGATAGAGCAAGGCGGGATGTAGTTCGCCTGGTGGTGCATGCTTGCCGCCCCTCTATTGTTTGTATCCAAGAAACAAAATTATCAGTCATTTTGGACAGAGATGTTCTATCAATCCTGGGGCAAGAGTACGGCTCTTTTGTGTATCTCCTAGCTCAGGAAACTAGGGGAGGTATTTTAGTAGCCTGGCGTGATGGCTGTTTCCACTCAGAACATCACCAAATTATGAGGCATTCTGTGTCAGTCCAGTTCACTGATGATGGAGAGCAACCTTAGTGGTTCACAGGTGTTTATGGGCCTCATGTTGATGCTAAAAAACCAGGTTTCTTAGAAGAATTAAGGGAAGTACGTGGGGTGTGCCTTGGACCATGGATGATTGCTGGGGATTTTAACATGATATACTACTCTTTGGACAAGAATAATGAGAATGTAAACATGGAACTAATGGGAAGGTTCAGGCGGTTTGTTAATGAGTTAGAGCTCAAAGAAATTCCATTGCTTGGTCGACCTACACATGGTCCAATGAAAGGGAGGATCCCACTCTAGTTAAATTGGATCGTGTATTGTGTACCTCAAATTGGGAAGACATTTATCCTGATTGTGTGCTGCAAAGTCATGCTTCGGAAATGTCTGACCATTGTCCACTTATCCTTGGCCTGAAAGATAGAATTGCTGGAAAGAAGCGCTTCCATTTTGAAAGTTTTTGGACAAAGATTCCTGGATTTCATGATACTATGGAACGGTCTTGGAATGAGCCTGTTAACAGCACATGCCCGAATCTCTTTTAAACTGAAGCGCCTGAGCCGAGCATTACAGTCATGGAGTTCTAAGTAGGTGGGACATGTGAAAACACAGATAGTCCTGGCAAGAGAGGTGTTACATCACCATGAAATTGCGCAGGATATTCAATCTTTATCTGCAAATGAGAATTGGCTAAGGAAAAAACTAAAACGACATTATCTTGTACTCGCCTCACTAGAAAGAACTATCGCAAGGTTGAGATCTCGGGTTTGCTACCTGAAAGATGGTGATGCGAACACCTCTTTTCCATAAGCAAGCTAGCTTTTGTAAGAAGAAAATTTTTTTCCTGAAACTAATGACAAGAGACATTTTAGCCACTTCGCAAGATGATAAACAGCAGGTAATGTTTGAGTACTATGAGGGATTATTGGGCACTTTAGTACCACGTCGATCAACATTGGATCTGCCATAGTTCCACAGGTTGGGTACAGATTTATCAGATTTGGACAGTCCTATAATAGAAGAAGAAGTCTGGAATACAATCAGGTCACTCCCTGCAGATAGAGCACCGGGTCCAGATGGGTATACTAGCAGATTCTATAAAGCTTGTTGGCAACTGATCAAAGCAGATTTCATGGCTGCAATTATTACCTTGAGCAAGGGGATGCCTGGAAACTAGAGCTGCTAAATTTATCCTATCTCACTTTAATCCCCAAAAAGGTGGAGGCAGTACTCCCATCAGACTTTCACCCCATAAGCTTGGTGCACAGTTTTGCAAAATTAGTGACCAAAGTCTTGGCAAATCGACTTGCTGAAAGACTAAATCCCTTGGTATCCATGAATCAAAGTGCCTTCATTCGTGGGAGGTGTATTCATGACAATTTCATCTTGGTACAGTAAACAATCAAGCTATTGCATCGACAAAAAGTTCCTAGTCTCTTCCTCAAATTAGATATATCAAAGGCTTTTGATTCGATGTACTGGGCTTTTTTACTGGAGGTGTTGACACATTTGGGTTTTGGAGCCATTTGGTGCAACCTTGTCTCCAACCTTCTCACCACCTCTACCACAAGAGTTTTGCTCAATGGTGAACCAGGGGAAGAAATTATACATCGGCACGGCCTCCGACAAGGAGATCCGTTATCTCCAATGTTGTTTATACTTGTGATGTATGTCTTGAACAGTTTTTTATCAAAGCTAGTGATTTGGGCCTGTTGCAGCCACTCTCTAACCGGACAGCTGGGCAAAGACTTTCTCTTTATGCTGATGACGTTGCCTTGTTTATTATGCCATTGGAGGGGGACTTACATATTACTAGAGCAGTCCTAGATATCTTTGGTGAAGCCTCTGGCCTAAAAACCAACTTTCGTAAGAGCTGTATTATTCCAATTCAATGTAGAGATGATACTTTGGTGGAAGTTAGCAATATATTGCCATATACAGCCTCAGATTTCCCTTGCACTTATTTGGGGCTCCCTATCTCTAACAAGAAACTCAGCAAAGCAGCTTTAATGCCTTGGGTTAAGAAGATTGCAGATAAGCTCCTAGGTTGGAAAGCTTCCCTCATGAATAGGGCTGGTCGTGCTACTCTAGTGAGATATGTGCTCTCAGCTATTCCGATGTATCTCCTGGTTGCTATCAATGTCCCAAAGTGGTTCATCAAATTGATTAACAAATTCAGAAAAGGATTCCTTTGGAAGGGCAGGGAGCAGGCTAATGGAGGCTGCTGTTTGGTTGCTTGGGAAAAGGTGCAACGACCAATTGACCTTGGAGGCCTTAGCATACTTAATCTTGAGACCATGAGCTGGGCCTTGCAGATGCGATGGCAATGGCTCAAGAAAACTTGAGCTGATCATCCTTGGGTTGATTTGGAACTTCCTTGTCATGCTAACACATTGGCATTATTCTCTATTGCAGTAACAACCTAAGTTAGAAATGGCAACAACACACTGTTCTGGACAGATAGATGGTTCCATAGATGCTCCATTGCTGATTTGGAACCTGCAGTGGTTGCTCGTGTTAGACCTCAAATTAAAACCAAAAGAGCAGTGGCAGAGGCACTAAAAAATAATGCTTGGGTGCGTGATATTCAAGGAGGCCTATCCATGATCGGACTTCCAGAGTACTTTCGCCTTTGGGATGATCTTAGCGAGGTTGTGCTCTCCTAGGATGATGATCAACATATTTGGAGATTTGATGCCTCTGGAACATATTTAGCCAAATCTACCTACCGAGCTTTCTTCTACGGTTCAGTCACATTTGAGCCTTGGCGACGTTTATGGAAATCATGGGCCCTTGGAAAATATAAAATTTTTATTTGGCTCGCCATTAGAAACCGATGTTGGACAGCAGATCAGCTTGCTCGCCGGGGACTGTCACATCCAGCGAGATGTCCACTATGTGACCAAGAGGAGGAGACTATTCAACATCTGCTCACTAATTGTGTGTTCTCCGACAAGTATGGTTCAACATCCTTTCGTCCATGGAGATAGGTGAAGCAGTACCACAACAGAATGATCATAGCTTTACTGATTGGTAGGCCAAGTGTATTCGTAGAGTCAAGAAGGAGTACAGAAAAGGGGTTAATTCGCTAATCATTTTGACATCTTGGCTGATATGGAAGCATCATAATTCATATGTCTTTGATGGAGTTACTCCATCCGTTAATGAAGTTTTGAGGCAGTTTAGAGATGAATACACACTGTAGTGCTTTGCTGGTACTAAAAAGCTCCAAGCACTTTAGTTAGATGGGGTAGGGACCTCTGTTTAGGTGCCTGGGGTTGGTCACCACATGTACTATAGGTAATAATATTATAAGTGTCCCAATCTCCTCACGTATGATTCTGACATAAGTTGTTAATGTACTCGGACCTTTTATCTTAGATACAATGATACACAGCTCTCGTGCGTATCGGAGAAAAAAGATTGACAGACGAAACGTCGCTCCACTGAAGCTGATATTTTGCTATCCGACAAAATTGGCGAAGTACTGCTCCGTGTGAAAACGATGGCTTCGACATTTTCGATTTTGCTTTATTCTGTTCCTCCGCCTACGCAAGCACACGTACGCATGCGGTTTCAAACTTTCAATTAACTCCGCTTCCCACCTTAATTCTCCTTTTAATTAGATAAAACTTTCCTGGAATTAATGTTTAACCTTTTGATATTGACACCTGTGAGAATTCTAGACACTAAGTCTCTGTATTAATGAGGATGAAATGGCATAACTCAATTTCTCAGATTTTTCATGCCCGCCTACTGCATGCATGCCTAGTTCAAGGATTAGCATCAGTTCGAATTTTCTTTATAAATGAGACCAATGCAATTTACACCTGGTAAACTCAATGAGGTAGTGACGCCACTGATCAATCTACTGCTTTTTTTAGAAAAAGGAATCAACTGCTATCTGACAGAATAAAAGGCTGCAAAACATTGAGCGAACTTGCATTTGGGCAACTTGATTTTCCAACAGTCAGCTGCCGCAGATGATCTTCGAATGAGCGACCATAAGCCAATATGTCATTGAAAAAGATGATAACAGACCGCTGCAACCCCAGAGCCAGAGTGGTGTTTATGGCTCCTTGGAAAGTACGAGGAGTGCCTATCAAACCAAATGGCATCATCTTGAACTCATATTGCCCCAAATGATTTTGAAACTCCTGACCCGGCTGCATAAGGATCTGATGGAAGCTCACTCAGGAGATCCAAGATTAAAAACCAATTAGAATGGGCTAATTCATTTATCAACTGATCAAACACTAGCACCTGAATCTTTGATTTGACCATGAGAGCACTAAGACGTCAAAAATCCAGGCATAAACAACAAGAACCGTCTTTTTTTCTTGACTAGTAATACTAGGGATGAAAATGGACTGACACTAGGTTGGACGATCCCCTGAGCAAGCATTTCCTCGGCTTGGCGCTCAGTCTCATCTTTTGAGTCCAGGCAGGTAGCGGTAGGGCCGGACAAAGATGGGTGGAATACTTGGCAGCAATGGAATGGTGTGGTTGCATACCCGCAATGGCCACAGAGCAGTCGGTGCCTAGAAAAGATCCAAAAAGGCATCAATGAGGTGAGAAATCTTAATTAGGTGGAAGTGCTATCACTGGCTAGGCTAGAGGTGCCACTTTAGGTTCAAAACAGAGCTACAAGGACGCATCCAGACTTGTAGGTCTGAATAAGTGCCTTCGTAGGGAATGATCAGACACTTTTGTTGCCAATGGATGTGCATAGGGCTAAAGGACGCTAACCAATCCATGCCAACAATGATGTCATGAGAAGACAATGGCGATACTCTAAACTTAAACATGAAGGAGCATTGATCAACCTACCACAGTACCTATTGAAGAAGGCCAGAGCCCTCTAGTATCCCCATAGCAACCTGAACAGTAGACTGTTGCAGCAGCAAAATGAAGCCCGACAGCATTGAGCAATGAAGCAGGACTTTTAGAGTTCACCAGGATCAATAGTGGAAAGCCAGCCAAGGAACCAGATAGACAGATGGTGTGAGAAGCTAGGGAACCCAGAGCGACAGCTTTAGAGATTCTTTAGGTTCATCATGAAACGACTGCCACAATTCTTTCACTGCAAGCAACACCTCTGGAGGGCACTTATGATCCTCACACCGATAAGTACGTATAGTAGTCAGTTTGGCGTAAGGAGCCTGAGTCGAAGGCTCCTCCTGTGAAGAAGCAGCACCGGATGACTAGTCCATGGGAGAAGTCGACAATGGCCAATAACCAGTCTTCAGTCACTTTAACCCAGAGCAGTGGCGGAGTGTGCAGTAAAATTAAGGGGGCAGCTACAGTAGAAACATGTGCGTGTTCTTTGTGCCAACCAAAAGTGCATGCAAGGAGCTTGTGTGTATGTTCAAACGGGGCGGAGTTAGCAAAAATGCATGCTAAGGAGCTTGGCTGCTTGCATTTTTAGAAAGGAGGATGAGCTAAATCAACGCAAATGCACAGAAGTTGTCTAGCCATTGATCTTTAAAAGAATGGTAAGCAGCTTTTGCTCTTAGAATAACTAGAGCAAACTCTCTTCTGAACACCATTCTACATCTTTGAATAGAGTGAGCCAAGTTTCTAAATATCAAATCATTTCGCATCATCCAGATTGCCCAACACATTGTAATGATAATTTCTATAAAGAAAGGGACCCTAAGTTGATCTCAGAGCATCTCCAGTAGTTCCCCAATATTCATCCCCCAATACAATGATAATGGGAGAGCCCAATACTACTTTTGCGATTATTGGGGGGAGATGTTGCAGTAGAAGCCTAATAACCTCTCCCAAAATATGGGTTCCACTTGTTAGATTTTTTTCTTTCTTCTCTTCTGTATGCCGTACGATACCTTTCTTCCCCGTGAGTCATTCGGCACCTCTTCGTTCATCGTCCTCTTGGCACCCGTCCACGTCGTCCCTCCTTAGTGCCCCTCCGTCCCTAGCCTCGGTGCCCCCCTGCCCAACGACGGAGCAGGATGTGGATCCCACGACGGAACCTCCGTCCACACCATCTGTCCATGCAGCGGCGTCCTGGGAAAATAGGAGGTCCTGTTTTTTTTGAAAGGAGAATTAACTCTGCTTATAAGAAAGCGAGTACAATGTTACTTGCTGGGGTTGCTAGCTTACACAGAGTAGGCTATGATTCTAACAAGAGGAGCTCAAACAAAAGAAAGATTACGGCTCCATCACATCTGAGCTCGTCGTAGCGGATGGTGTGAACTCCCGTAACCACTTGAGGATTGCCTCCTTTGCCTTGTCAAAGCGGTCCTTGTCTTTAAACCTGAGTAAGTAGCTCCACCTCTGCATGTAAGAAAGTGTGGAGTACACTACATTAGCCGGAGATTTAGGCAGACTTTTCTCAATGCGCATCTTGTTCCTCATGGTCCACAGAGCCCATGAGAAACCAGCAAAGATGAAAATGATGAACTTTTTCGGCCATTGCCCCTTGCCAAGGAGAAAAGTGCCCGTAAACTCCCCTACTGACCTGGGACATCTAGATATCCCAAACACTTCCCTGAGAACACCCAAAATCCATTTGGCTAAGCAACAACCAAAGAGTAAGTGATTAAGGTTCTCCACATTCTCACATAGGTGGCATAACCGACTGCCTTTCCACCTCTCGATGTCAGGCTGGAGGCAACCTGGAATTTGTTGTTGAATACCTGCCAGAGGAAAAACTCTATTTTTAATGGCAATTTGTGCTTCCAAACTACCTCCACCAATAAGCTCGTAGCCCCTCTGTCCGAGCAGAATTGATATAGAGATTTAGTGGAGAAGGCTCCTCGCCTATCCAAGGCCCATGAAATGGTGTCAGTATTTGATGCTAGTTGGATGCCCGAAAGCCTGTCTTTCTGCTCCAACCATTGCTCGTGCTCTTGGCTAGAAAGAGACCTTCTGAATTCTAACATCCATTCTTCTCCATCCCAACAGTCAGCAACCATGCACTCAGTGTTTCTGGCCATTTTATACAGAGATTCAAAGGTTAGTCTCAGTGGCACCTCTCCCAACCATACATGCCAGAATTGGCAGTGTTCCCCATTCTTAACCTTGTAGATCGCCCCCACTTGAACAAGTGCTTGATCTTGTGTAGTCCAAGCCAAAATTGTGATGATCCCATGGTTTTAGAATAGAAGAACCCCCTGTGGTCCATGTACATAGCTTTTAGGATGTGAAACCAAATCTCATTGGGCTCTTGTTGGATCTTACAGATCCACTTGGTAGTAAACAGTCATTCACAAATCTTGTGTTAATGATTCCCAAGCCCCCCTGATCTCTTGGTCTTGTTACCACTTCCATTTTTGCCATATGATATTTGAATTTGTCCTCTATCCCTTTCCACAGGAACTTGGCTCTGATGCTGTCCATTTTGTCATGAATCTCATCCTTCAGACAGTAAAAACCCATGCAGTACATGGGGATGTTGGGGAGACAAGAATAAGTGAGGATCTGTCTTCCCCTTGAGGTCAACCATTTTCCTCTCCAATGATCCAGTCTCTTAATCAACTTTTGATGAATTTGATTGAATGTACTCATGCTAAGATGTTTGTCATGAACAGGTATTCCTAACTGTTTCAAGGCTAGTGTCCCCAAGACCCAGTTAAGTTTGTTAGCCATCATTTCTTTCTCTTGTTGGGGTACTCCAAATACAAATACCTCACTTTTATGAAAGTTGATCTTTAGTCCAGAGAGCCATTCAAAGCAGTATAAGACAAGTTTGAGGTTTCTAATTGACTCATCTGACCCATCGATCATGATAACCGTGTCATCAGCGTACTGAATGTGAGTCACTCTCCCTGAGATGAGATGTTCCACAACTCCCTTAATGTGCCCTTTGTACCTTTTCTTGTCAAGCATTGCCCCCAAAGCATCTGCCACCAAGTTAAAGAGAAGAGGAGATAGTGGGTCTCCCTGTCTTAAGCCCCTGAAGGTTTTGAAGTATGGACTTCTATTGCCATTGACATTAACACACACTTGTCCCCCTAAAATAGTGCTCATGACCATCTTGATCCAATCTGGAGGAAAGCCCCTTCCCCTCATTACCTTTTCTAGAAAACCCCACCTGACCCTGTCATAAGCTTTCTCAAAGTCAAATTTGAGGATGACACCCTTGCTCTTGGACCTTCTTAATTCATGCAGTACCTCATGTAGTACTATCACCCCCTCTAGAACATTTCTGCCTTCAATAAACCCTGTTTGGTTCTTGTTGATTACCCTCTTTGCTATAGGGACCAATCTATTATTCAAGACCTTAGTGAATATTTTATAATCAACATTCAACTGGCAAATTGGTCTATACTGTTTGATGGTGTTTTCCCCCTTGAGTTTAAGTACAAGAGTAATGACTCCAAAGTTGAGTCTTTTGATGTCCAGGGTTCCTTGTTTAAAGTCATGAAACATTGCCAATAGGTCCTCCTTAATGTTGTCCTAGAACTATTTAAAGAAGGAAACCCCAAACCCATTGGGCCCTGGAGCAGAGTTGGTTTTCATGTTCCAAACTATATTCTTAGCTTCCTCCAAGGAGAATTCTTTTGATAGATCTGCTCTGTCACTGTTAGATAGAGTCCATTCGGAACCCCAAAAGGTATCCCCCAAGTCAATACTACATTCCTCATTCTGCCCAAACAACTGTTCTATGTGATTAGTCAGGTTTTGCTGGCCTCTGCTCTCCCCCAAGTCAGAGTCCAACACAGCTATATGGTTTTTCCTCTTTCTCCCATTGGCAAATTGGTGAAAGAAGTTAGTATTTGCATCCCCCAAAAGCATCCAATTTCTCCTAGCTCTTTGTTTCCAGTGTGCCTCTTCCATAATTGCTAGCTTGTGTAATTCCTCCTCCATCTTAATTCTTTCATCCCACTCTTAGAAGGACAACAGTCTTGACTCTGCTAGCCTATCAATCTCCTCAATTCTCTTTATCATGGTCCCTTTTTCAGCTTTTTTTGCCTAATCAATCTCATGTTCCAACCTCTTAAAATTTTTCTCATCTTTACTAAGCTATCGTGCCACTTATCCAAAGAATAAGCATCAATAGGGATACTGCCTTTATTGTCTTCCCATTTATTAGCCACTAAGACCTTGAAACCTTCTATATCCAAAGAAGAAGTATCTATTTCTGGAGGCCCATTGTTCTCCAAAGTCAAGAACCAGTGGATTGTGATCAGACCCAATTCTCCCCTTGGCCCAAGCAAAGCATGTTGGATAGTGAGTTTCCCAGGAGGTGGTTGCTAGGATTCTATCTAGCTTGATCAAGGTGGGGAATATTTGTTTATTGGACTAGGTATATTTCACCCCACTCACAAAAATCTCCCTCAGATGCAAGTTACCTATGAAGTTTCTAAACAAGTCCATTAATGCAAGGTCCCCCTGACCCTGATTCCTCTCCTTGTTATTCCTGGTTAAATTGAAGTCACCTCCCATAATGATAGGCAAGACTTCTTGCTCACAGAAAATTGCCAACTCTGAAATGAAATCTGCAGAGTATTCATGTTGTGCTGGGCCATAAATGTTGAGTATCCAAAACCTGAAGTTATGCAATCTGTCCTATTCAATCTCTATCCTGTCTGATTTGACCCCCATGATCAAACCTCTAGAATGTCCTATTGAGGCTACCCATGCCCAAGAGAAGACTTGGTTCCTAGACATTTCTTTCAATTCCTTTTCATTGAAATCTTATTTGATAGTCTCTTGGATAGCTACAATGTCCAAGTCCTCTTGTAAAATATGTTTCATGATAGCATTTCTTCTGTGAGACGTCCCGAGGCCCCTTACATTCCAAAAGAGAGTCCTCATGATAACAAATCTTGTGTTTGTCTCCCCTCAGAGGCTCTAGAAATTTGAGCTATTTCCTCCCCCTTGGAGTCATCAGCCTCATGTCCTCTCTGTTTGTTAGTGATCACTTCCATGTTCACTTCTTCAATATCTTCACCAGTAGGCTTATCTTTATCTTTTAGCCTTTCTAGGTAATTTATGTAACTTGCTTTAGCAATTGCTGCTCTAGTAAGTTCTTCATACTTAAAAATATCTACCTGAGTTTCCATGTCATTACCCTCTAGATCTAGATCATTCATAACAGCACAAAGATCTATAGATGGAGTATTGTTCAAAATAGTAAAAGGATTAGAAGAGGTGGATCTGTTACTTAGAAGTTTATCCCTTGCCTTGGCTCTTTTTGCTGCTTTATCTGCAATGGGCACCCCATCCTGGGGTACCCTACTGCTTGTCCTTGATGCCACTCCCACCTTCCTCTTAGATGTTTTTGGACTTCTTGTGTTTAGGTTCCTGCCAAATTGGATTCTTGTCCTCCCCCTCGGAGTCCAAATCCTAGATAGAAACTATGTCAGAGAATACATCATCAGCAGTAACTGGTTCTCTGTCCCCACAGATATGGTCAGATGTATCACCTACCCTAGATTCATTTGATTCTGGCACCACCTCTTTTAAGCCCTTCACTGAACTCAAAGAGTTCCTCAGGTAGTTTCAGGATTGGCCATTTGCCCTTTTCCATCCTGTAAGGCCCATCTCTTCCTTGCACTATGATCATTGTGATATCCCCCTTAGGATCTTCTTCTAGGGTTTAGGGTTTAGGGTTTCACAAGCCCCTTTCCCATAGAATTGCTCCCTTGGTTGGTTATCGGTCCAAAGTCTGGGTGATAAGCAGCTATTGGCAATGGAGAGCTCCTATTGCCCTTCTCCCTGTTGTTGTCTTGAGGATTCACTCTCTCTTGATCCTCCATAGAACCTCTTTGCTATATCCGCCTTCTTTTTCAATCCTCCCAAATTTAGTTGATTTCTCACTCTTTTTGTATGAGTCTCTTGTTAGAGGTTTGTCCCTATCTCTGTTAGTGCTGTCATTAGGTTTCTTGCCCCCTGGAGGAGGACCCCCAGCTCCCCCTTTTCTAGTTCCTTTAGTGCCTTCAACATTGAATTCTAGGAACCCCCTCACCATTCAAGAAAAATTCAAGTTCTCCCCTAATAGCATTGGGGTTCCTGCATCTAACTTTCACCCGGATAGGTTCATCTCTTATAAGGCTCAGCTCATCTACCACCAGAGGTTCAGCTACCGCTGTTGTGATTTCCCTCACTATCTGAGTATCCCTAGCAATCCCAGGTATATTACGGATCTTGATCCACACTGTGTGTAGGATAGAAGAGGAGGAGGGATTCAAGCTTGTCTTGCTGAGTTTGACTTTTAGGTGGAAAAGGGAGAGATTGAAGTCTGTAAGCTTCTCAAAGGTATTCAAGGTTTGGACATCAGGGGAGACCACCAAGAAGGAATGTTTGTCAAGTTGTTTGACCTTTAAGTCCCAATCATCCTACACTAGGTTTTTGAGCTCCTTGTCGAGTTTTCCTTCAGTTGCTTCGCCTCGCGGGATATGGATTACCCCTTTAGCCTTGATGATTTTGATTTTCTCTTCTGGGAGATTGATGGCATAGAAACCTTGCCTCGCTATACCAAATCCATAAGACTTCAACTGCTTGCCAGTTTTGTTGCAATCGGATGCCAGATGCCCTATATCCCTGCACTTGAAGCAGACCAATTCCTTGTCACAGTCTTTCTGATGATGGCCTGTCTGGAGGCACCGATAGCATAGGAGATCTGTAGCCGAATTTGGCTTCTTCTCTGGCTTCTGAATCTCCTTCCAATTCTCTTATCCCAATCTGCGCTCTCCCTGATTCCAGTTGCTGGATCCCCCTTGATTCCAATCCCCATGATAGCTCTCATGCCTGTATGTATCCTGTCATGGAGGAAAGGAGTCCTTACCATGGTCTTGGCCCCAACTAGCACGTGTGTGGCCAAAGTTGCTGCTCTCAAACCTTCTGCTCTTCGGTCCCCCATGCTCCTCCATCGACGCCCTTCTGTTCTTCTGGATCTGATTCCTGAGATCGACCCCTTGGTGCTCCCCTGCTATCCAGTCTTCCTCCTCTGCCCACTCTTCATACTCTTCTTGCCAGCATTTCCCCATCGGCCTAGACATCACTATGATTGCCGTGAAGGAGGAAGAGAGCGGTGGCGGTGGGTGGGTAGGTCGGAGAGTCTTTGCCCAATGGCTAAATTTCTTGATTTCCTAGATTCAGGCTGGATATGCCTTATCCAATGCCACCCTTCCCTTGGGTATCTAGTACCAACTAGCTTTCGGCCTACCAGGCCTCTAGGAATGGCAAGAGCTCTTGTCCTGCCCCCATGGTTCATCTTCTTCTTGTTCGCGCCTTTGCCCCCTGGACCTTCTTCCCATCCATGTCCAAATCCCCTGGTTCACTGTCAGATTCTCCACCACTCTGACCCTCTGATCCTTGCTCCCTAAACAAAGCAACTTCCCATTGCACATTCATCATACGATCCATGGAAGCTTCCAATCTATCACACGCCATGTCCAATTCTTCCAATTGAGAGACTCCCTGGGAGCAGAATAAGTGACGCTTGATGTCCTCTGCCATCAGGTCTTTCAACCTTTGCTTCCCCCTAGGTAGTAGGCTGGTACCCTGAATTCCCCATATTGAGATTAGCAAGCATTCCAGGCGCCATGGTTAATCTCTGTTTTCGCCCCCTTTGTATGCTCTGGTGAATTATAGGCCATCCCAACTCCCCCTCAGAGCCACGACGACCATCTCCTCCTCCCGATGAATCCTCGAACGATGATTTTTCCCCAGGGGTTGGTGCTCCCGCCGTGAGCCATTTCCCCTGTGGAGGCTTCGCACCGTCTCCCATGAGCGCCGCCGCACAGAGTTCCTCCTCCCTGGATGGGATCATCCCCTTTGAGGCACGACACTCATCCCATGCCCTGATAGTCTTTGAGATAGGGGATTCCCCAGGTGAACCGCTCTGCATCAACACCAAAACCAAGATTGGGAGACGCGAGAGAGGACGAGGAATCGAAACCAACCGGATGAATCGATGTGGCATCGTCCGCTAATCAATTTCTCTGACTTTTCCGCCTGGGCAAGCTTCTTCCTTGACGACGGTGAAGGCTGGAGCCGACCGCCCGTCACCAACCTCCTGACACTTCCTCTCGATTAGACCTCCTCCGCCACTACTCCTGGTTTCAGAATTTGACTATTTGAGCCACCTAGTCAATAGGAGGCCCTCTTCAAACCACAACCAAAACAAGAAAATAATGGCAAATTATAATAATTACACTGATCAATTTGTATACAAAGACAATGCACAAAACATTAACTAAATAAAACTCCTTTATGGACTCGATTGTGAGTCTTGAACAGCGTTAGTGGCGCAAATAATGGTGACGGGCGAGGGCAAGACCAAGCCACCAAGGAACTTGCAGAACTCTATCCAAGCGAGTAGGCAACAAAGGGTTACGTGAATTGGAATGGCTGCAGCCGCCAGAGGCTCTCCATCACCTGAAGAAAGGCCACGATCATGGACTCCGGCAGGCCATGTTTGGGTCAAAGAAGACAACTTAAGACTAGTTTTCTAACTAAAATAAAACCCAAATTATTATATATACTTAGTATACTTAGTACATTTTGGGGCCCATGAATTTTGGAGGCCCTGTTCGATCGCCTAGCCCGCGCGGGCCAAAGGACACCCCTGATCCATGGCTACTGGGTGCTGGATGCTACGATGGAGCAGGATTTAGATTGCCCGGTCGCCGTCGCCGTCGCCGTCGCTGCAGGTGGTGAGTGTGCCGCGGCTGCAGTCTTCGAAGGCCTCCTCAAGCACGAGCCCCGTGGCCTCGGCCGGCACCACCTCGATCTCCCATACGCGCACCCTGCCACAACCTCGGTCTCCCGTACATCGAGCTTGGGTCCTCCATATCCGCTCCGGTCTCCTTGCACCAAGACGAGCTCAAGTCTCGGAGCTCCCGGAGTAGGACGACGCCTCATCGTGGTCGTCCCGGTGTCGAAGAAGACACCGGCATCCGTGTGGACAGCGTGAAGAGAGGTGAGAAAGTGGTAGTTATGGTGGGGTCCGGTGTATTGGGGAGAGAGAGAGATTTCCCTCATCTTTGAGGGGTTGGAGGATGGTTTTGGGGAGTAAAAAAAATTCTCATTGGGGATGAGAAAGGGAACTGCTGGAGCACTCAAATCCCTCAAAATACAGGCTTTTCTCATTGGGGATGGATATTGGGGGACTGCTAGAGATGCTTGGCTTTCCAGAGTGACAAAAATGTCTTCAGAGTTTGGGATGAACACTACGTCTGTGATGAATAACCGCAGTGGGCAATTTGGCTTTCCCATAGTGGGCAAGGGGTCCGCCTGCGGTGCCATGCCACGATAAATCCGGACGGCACCCATAGCGGGCCCGGGCGCCCGCTGCGACGAAGCCATTTACCACAGCGGGCAACATAAGGCACCCGTTGCGGTTAATACTCATTAACCATTGTGGACACTTTATGTTGCCCACTGCGGTAAAGAATTTTAGGGTTTTAAAAAAAGACAGAAACCCTAGATAGGCCTACCGACCCCATCAACGAGCCTGACGAGCCCATCCAGGGTTTGCAGCTCCGCTGCCGCTAGATCCGCTCCGTGGCGGCCGCCGCCGTCGTGGATCCTCACAGGTGCTGCCAGATCCCGCTGCCGTCGATCCTGTCGACGTCGCTGCCATGGATCCCACCATCGGAGGAAGAAGGTCTGACGCCACCGGTGCTGCTCGCCCGCCGTCCGCGCGGCCGGTGTTGCGCGCTCACCGTCGATGCCACGCGCCTGCCGTGGTGGAGCTGCTCGCCGTGAGGAGGATCGATCCGGATCTGGAGAGAGGAATGAGGAGTGAGAGAGCTAGAGAGAGGAAGAGGGAGGTTGAGAGGAAGATGCTTACCAGAACCCTAGGCCCGGCTCCGCGTGCCGCCACCGGTCAGATCCGGCCACCGCACGCCGCCACCCTGCTCTGGTAGGATACGACGCCGGGGAGCGCGTCGCCCGCAGCCATGGTAGAGAAGGAGAGGGAACTGCCATGGGAGGAAAGAGAGGGAGCCGCCGGGGTGAGTGGAGTGGAGAGGAGAGGGGAGGAGAGTGGAGTAGGGAGGAGAGTGGCGGACGGTGTGGCGGAGTGGAGGAGAGGGCGGCGCGGCGCGGCGCGGAATCAGTGCAGAGAGAAGAGTTGCGATGGGGGAGGAGAATGCGGCGCGGAGACGGGGCAAGTGGAGAAGCATCAGCCTGGGGTGAGTGAACGAGTGAACCTAAAACCCTAAAGCCTGTTTATATATGCGGACCAAATATTGGGCCTTGCCTTGGGCTTATTGGGCTTCGGCCTTTTCCATGGCGGGCTTTTTAGAGTACCCGCTGCGGTAAATTGATTTACCGCAGCGGGTATGTTAAGGCGTCCGCTGCGGTAAATAAACATTTACCATTGCAGACAAATTAGGTTGCCCGCTGCGGTAAATCATTTACCGCAGCGGGCACTTTGGTGGCCAGCCGGCCCCGATAGGCCACCAGACTACCGAGCGGGCAGCTTTGGCACCCGCTGCCGACCGGTTTTGGCGCCGCTGCGGTAATTCAATTGTGACGTAGTGGAAAATATGTAGGCTATACTAACAAGCCAGAGAAAAAAAGACAGTGGAAGAGTATGTGTGGTAGATCTTCTTGAGTGCCAAAAGTGCAGGAGACACAAATGAAGTCATCTAATCGCATTCCATGTTGTCGTAGGAACTCTCTTGTACTTAGCCTATCATTTAAGATCAGCTAGGAAAAAAAACTTCCTTTTATTTGACAAGAAGAAAACCCAAAGCCACATGTATGATCAATGTATCTGCCGGTGGCCTATAATATGCTTATAAACCTATTTGGAGGAATAGGCGGTGGAGCCCCACGCATATGACCAGACATCTGCGGAGTTATTAAGCTGCAATGACTGTAAAGCATTATTGAGACTCTGAAAGGGGAAGATACAAAAGATCTTACAAGTTGTCAGATGACATAGCTATACTCAAAGTGATATTCTGAGATTTAGCATAGGACAGAAGTTGGGGACGAATGTCCGGCGAAGCCTATCCAGAAATCTCATAGTGAAATACAAGGGATCAGTAGAACTGGAGTAAGCCAAGAGCTGATCCACGAGGGCAGAGAAATGGTCGACATATCTAGATACAACAGAAGACTAGCGAGCATTGAACAATTGTCAGATAAGGTGCTCATGCGGATCCCTTTCATACCGATCATGCAAATACTTATGGAATGTGGACCTAGAGGATTGCGTTATGTGAGACTCCGCGGAATGGAACCAACGCACTGCACCACCCTCGAAATGCATAGAGGCGCCCTCAACCCACAATGACTCCTCAACCCCATATATAGAAAAGTGTTTTTCACTCTTAGAGTGTCCGAGGGTTATCTCCATTGAATTTAGGGAATGCGAATTTTAGAAAGGCGACTAGTGGTTGTGGGAGGCCGAGGTGAATCCGGTGGGACGGAGAATAGCAAGTGGATGGGGAGGAACAACGATAGGAGGCAACTGGACCTTGCGCGAACATAAAACCCAGAGCAGATGGAAATTTGTATCCAAAAATGTACAGTTGTGGTGAGGTTGATGGGAGTCGTGGAAAGCTAGTACTAGCAACAACAGAGGAAAGAAGGAAGAACACCGAAGAAGCAGACAGAGAGAGAGAGAGAGAGAGAAGCTGCTTCATACAATGCTACTACTATTTATGAGGAGTTTGTCCATATATCGTGGGTCTTCTTTGTTCATATTTTCCTGATTATGATAAACCAAGGTCTTGCTCGATCAGTGCATCTTATGTTGCCTTGCCTCTATGACTCATTGAGTAACGCACAAACAGAGCTAAGTTGAGCAAGCTAAAAGCAGCCATCATCCAGAAGAAATAGTCGAGATGGCCTTGATTCAGGTTGTCCGGAATCCACCCGGTTTCGCAGCCGCGTGTTGTGGCCAATGCAACGACGCTGAGCACGGCTGTGTTGAGGTACGACCCAGAAGCCACCGCGAGCTGCCCGAACGCTGCGCACACGCTCTTCATGGTCACCGGGGCTTGGTCGTAGAAGAATTCGGTCATGCCAATGCCACCAAACACCTCGGCCGCACCATGCACAAAGAAAAACTGGGACCTGCCACAGGATGCTCATCGGCACCGGCACCTCCTGGTATCTCAGGCCGTTGGCTTCCGCGATCGCCAACCTACTTGTCTCCAGCAACGCAGCCAGAGCCATTGTCAGAATGGACAGAGCTTGGCCGATCCCGAGGCGCTGCAACTGGGAGAAGCCTTTCTCGTTCCGGGTGAAGCCCCGCGCCAACGGCACCAGGACGGTCTCGTAGGCGGCGACCCAGATGAGGAAGCTGAGCACACCAATGATGGGCATGGATGCCGGTGGGATGGCGAACGAGCCAACGTAGTTGTCCATGAGCATGCCTTGCTCGATCATCGTCGACTGCACCTGTGCCATGACTGCGTAGAAAACCACGAACGACGCCCAGGTAGGGAGCGTCGAAAGCAGAATCTTTAGCTCCTCGACCTGTGTCACCGTGCAGAGCCTCCATGGATTCGACTGTGCCGTGGATTCGTTGGCTGATGGGGCAATGGCAGCCTTGTCAAAGAACCTGAAAAACATCATGGTTTACAAGAATCATATGAGTTCAGTGAAAACAATAGAACATCATGGTTTACAAGAATCATATTAGTTCAGTGAAAACAATTTCTCTAGATGTCGTGTCGTTTTGACTGTACATTATTGATTTGCACTTTGTATGCAAAAAGTTAAAAATGAATCACCTGAACCGATTGGTATGCTTGATCTTATGACTTGCTTCAGTTGTAGAAGGTGAACTGGCGTGCTCATATAGAAGCGAGCTGTCATCGGGCAGTTTGACATGCCAATTCCTGACAGCTGCAATAACCACTTGAAGTATGCTCGTAAGGGGGCTTACTCCCAATTCCCTAAACCTGTATACCCTGGAGCCAGCTAAAAATGCAGGGTAACTGATGAGCATGAGCGCTGTCGGGATCACGTAGCTGACTGCCCACCCAACATTGTCCTGCAGCCAAACAATGACCGTGCCGGACAGCAGGGAGCTGGTGGTGGTTAGGAAGAAGTACCAGTTGAAGAAGGAGCCCTTCTTCACCAGCTCCACCGGGTCATTGGCGTCAAACTGGTCAGCCCCGAAGGCAGAGATGCAGGGCTTGACACCACCGCTGGCAATGGCGGCAAGGTAGAGACCAAGGTAAACCACTGCAGGGTGAACATCGGTCTTGAACAACACTGGGAGTGACGCTGAAGCTTTCAGGACGAGCATTGCCTGACAAATGAAAATGCAACATATTCAGAGCTAGCTGCTGGTTAATTACATTATTTATATTCATCGCATTTCATATCGATCGAATTGATTCCACACAGTTGCTGCTCTGAATAACTTACCACGATGTAGACAGGGAAGAACACGACCATGGTCCATTATCTTCCCAAGTAACTGTCCGCAACGAAAGCCCCAAGAAGAGGTGTGAGGAAGCACACCCCAGACCAGGAGGAGATATTTCTGGCTGCATCCACCTTGCTCTCGTGGAGCACGGTGGTGAGATTGGTCAGTAAATTCGTCGCGATTGCCGAGAACAGCATGTACTCACTGAATCCAACACCTGGTGTGCGTTAAGTGCGTTGAACAAGTGAACTGGTTATTATACTAGAGAGATGAGAAAAAACAAAAACAACGAGAAACAACTTTTTTGGTTGCATGAGTGGCTGCTGTCTACGATCTCTGGTACCTAAGATGGGGTAGCATGCCCTCCAGTTCCCTGTACTATGCTTGAGAGCAGGTTGTTTGTTGATGTCAACTGATCCATCACTTGCGTACACTGAAGCTACAACCTGCATCACCATAGCACATCAGATTTTTGTTTTGGAAGTAGGGCACCTAGCTACTCTTTTCATATTATATATATAGCATACTAGAGGTTTAATCTTAGGATTGATTTTCTTATCATCTTTATTACAGTCCTGTCTCTGTTCTGTTGTTTGAGTGGAGGTTAGAAGCTTGTTCCAAGAATTTGTATCACCGGGATGTATTTTTCTTGAAAACTTTTATCTGATATATATCAAACAAGAGGGTACGGCTGAACAAGAAGATTACAAACACACACAAAATCTACTGACTAAGCATCAGAAAGCACAACAACTGGGTAAGATTAGACAAAGAGTACCTGCGGAGTAGGTTGGAGTTGAAGCAGCAAAGCATTCTCCTCATCGGTTGCTGCCATGTACAGGCCCTGGCTCTGTCGAAGCTGCTGCTCTATCAGTTACTGTGAGTATCAGCTGCAGGGAAAGCAGGCTTCAGTAAAATTTCCCAGCACAATACTTTGCGTGGAAGCAGAAGAAGGTAAAAACATATGTCAAAAAAATGACAGAAAAAAAGAAAGAAGTTATTTGAGGAGAATATATGGGAAGAGGACGAAGCAGTGGAATCGGACGAGGAGCTTACTGTTCTCTTTCAGAAGACGTACGGTGCTCAGAAGACGGACCTACAAGATATTCCTGCGGATTTTTATTAATTAATCTCAAACAAAGTTGAAGGAGATTCGCATCCATCAAGACTGATGGTGGTAGAGCAAAGTGCAAGTTGCAAGCAAAGCTGGGATGGTTGACACTTGGCAGTTGTCGTCTCGTTATCCTCAGCACTTCCGGCCAACAAAGCCTGGACCACCAGGAGCCCAGCAGCATCCGAATTTCTCGACGTAGATATGCATATGGAAGCCAATAAACGCAGCCCGTGTCCTCTAGTCTATAACGGGTCGTTGAGAGTGCACAAATAATCAATTTCTTACCGAGGACTTGTTTAACTAGATTTGTTTATATCCACATAAATCCACGTATGGAAGTGGAAAACTAACTAATTTCCAATTCAGTTCACTTCAACGCACATACATTGAGGTGTGAAATACTAACAAATTCCCACTTCAATTCACTTCAACTAACTAATTTTTTTAGTTGGATCATGAGGAAGGTTCAATCTTAGATGACATAAGCCTCAAAAGGTATATTACAAAATACTATAAGATGTTTGGTGCAATGTCATGATCCTATTTGGTGTGATTGCGTTAAGTTTTTTTTGTTCAATGTGGGAATCTTGGAATTTAATTAAGTGGTCATATTTTTAAACAAAATAGGTGTTAGAAAAGGTGATTCATTATCTCCAATCTTTTTAACATTGTGGTGGATATTTTGGCAATCATCATGGATAAAGGAAGACGGTCAAGTTCAAGGGGTTGTTCCACACTTGGTGGAAGAAGATTTGTCTGTTTTGCAATATGATGATGACACAGTAAGTTTTATGGGCCATCATATTGAACATTCGATGAACATGAAATTGTTACTTTATGCATTTGAACAGCTATCGCATATTAAAATTAATTTTCAAAAAAATTGAAATATTGGCACGCAAAATATTATGAGGTTCAATACTCAAAATTATTTGGTTACCAAGGAAGCTGAATAACAAATTTGATTGGGGATAGAGTCATAAAATACTTAGTGCTTTGTAAAGGCAAACTCCTTTCGACTAGAGCATGGCTTATATAGATAAATCGGTCGCATCAAAACTTACATATGTTCATGTTTTTTATTTTGAGGTCCCAAATGGTGTCTTTAAAATAGAGTAGTAAAGATAAAGTTTTTTCTGGCAAAACAATTAGAATAGGAAGAAATATAGAATAATGAATGGAAGAGGTAAACATACAAAACAAGTGCATGCCTTTTAAGTAAGTGGATCTTGAATCTATGTAAGGAGGGATAACACTGCTTGAAAATATGTACCTTAGGAATAAAAGATTGAACAAGTAAATAAAAAAGAGATTTAGCCAAGTAAATAAGAAAGGTTGTTTGGCTGGTGGAATTTGGGCTGATTTCGGCTGAACTTGCTGGCGGCTCCCCTCTAGCCGTTCGGCTCGCCTATACGCCAGCAACCGATGCTCTCCTCACTCTCCCTCGCCCATTCACTCGAGCATGGCTCGGCCTCTCCTAGCTAATGCTCGCGCCACTGCCGTAGGACCTCCAACCCCACCACCACTCGTGCTTCCTCGACGGACGCCATCCGCCCATCTCACGTCCGAACCCGGCGGCAAGAGGCAAACACCGCCCTCCACCCGACACAAATTGCCAACACCGTCCATTCATTCTGACCCCGATCCACCGTGTCCTCATCGCCGCCGTTTGATCTGGCCTCTTTGTTGGCCTGCAAGTGATGTCCTCTGGTGACTCAAGTATGAACCCGACTTCACACTCCCTTGCCTATTTATACTTCCAGATCGAGTTGTTTAGGTTTTACTGCTCCTTTGACTTGTACTTCAACTGCAGGTGACGTCCCCGCCACTGTACACCAAGTCTTGTTTGGTCCCTACGATGATCACTTACAACTACAAGGTATGTCATCTCTTCCCTTTCCTCCCCTTCCCTTCCTCCTATGCAAAATGGAGCAACCAGTACATGTGTCATCGTAGCTTTGATGTTCGCAAGACTTAATAAAATAGAAACATAAAATGGTTTTATTAGTAGTATCGAACAAGGTCTCACCAATCATCGTATCTGCAAAAATGTAGTGTGACAACACCAGCTCCACATTTGTTGTTATATTGCTTTGCATTTCTCTCTGTACATATTTGATTTTCCCTATTATGTAACTTTGATCATCCCTATAATTTATAGGTATAATTTTGAACTGATTTCAGATAATATATTTAAACTGAAATTACCTTGGAGAGATCTTATTCAGCTGATTGTTGAATTTTGCTTTCTGAATTGAATTATGTTTTGTCATAGAAAATGTGCCCGACAGGTCATTGGTAAACTTTCTTTTTTAGCTCTGCTGACTTTTTGTTCTAATCTCATGTTCAATAGATAGATGAATTGGTCTTCTTCTTACTATCTCTAGTACCTGAAACTGGGTACAAGTTTTGTATTTTTGTTCCACAGTGCAACCAATTATTGTTAGAGGACTGAAGTGATTTAGGCATAATTGGAGGACTGTATGGATTTGAAATTTGTTGTTGAGGACAACTATTTAACTAGTATAATGGGTCTCTTTGTGTAGGAGAAGGTTGGAGATCTGTGCCTTCTTCTAGAAGTATGAATTGTGCCTGCTAAGGGCTACAAATTTTATAAAGGGTCCACTGATGCCATATGTAAAATGTAGCATACAGTAGACGATCATTAGGTAATTAATGGATTGAAACAGTTGGAATGGGTGTGATGTTGTAATGAAACTGCTATGTGACAGGTGACATGTAGCATAACTTGTTGCATTTGATTTGTGCATTTGAATGATGTGGAAATGGGGTGTTATGGTTGTAATAAATAGGTATTTAGTTGAATTGGCTAGTTACTACTGTTTGAATTTGAAATGCATTAAATCTTGTATTTGGCGCCATTTTTTAAATTGAAATTGATTGATGTTCCTATTCATCTGTTGAAAGGATTGACTAATTCTGTGTAGAAATCAGTAGAAATGTGAGCAGTCGAACAACTCTTAGTGACTAACACTTTTGATGTCAAGAACCATTTTTTCATCTAGGGATGTTCTAACTAATTAATGGAAACAAAAAAACATTTTAGAAAGATAGATGGTTAGGTGCCTAGGCTATTAAAATAAGTGTTCTAATATTTCTGTGATATTGTGCGGTGTTGGCTCATGGCTGTTGTCCTAGAAATGCTAGAACCTTGAAAACAATAAGCATGAATACCGTGACACAAACAGATGGATAGATGGCGAAATTAACTCTCCCCTTCTTGGTACCTAAGCCTCTTTATAGGGTAAGGTTAACACTCTATCAGGGTACAAGAATGCCCTCTACCTACTATTGAATATATTCAAGAATATCTTTGGACATGAAATAGTTAATAGGTCTCCCTCAAAATTGCCTTGCCAAATTGGTCCTTGTCGAGCCAATATTGGGCCATCTTACTCCTTGGACCTTCTATGTTGGAGGTGCCAAAGCTTCCCTCTGGATGCCTTATCTTGCCATGAGTGAGGACTGAGGAGATTCCTTGATGTTGGCTCATGAGCTCTCGTTGACGTTCTCAAAGGTGGTGGTGGTTCTAGCGATGCTCCATTGGAGCATTCGTTGGACCTCACCCGAAGGTCTCGTCAAAGGCTTTTAAACATTCTATAGGTCATGACATTCTGGGACCTTCACATATATAATGGATGCGCAAAGATGCACGTTGGGGACCTTCACATGCTTATTGATGAAGGTTCTCGAGGTGTAAGGTTGCTACATTTTCACATCGTCCTTGCAATCACAAAGGAGTTCCCTTTCAAGCAAGTAGAGAAAATATAGTTGGTGAAACCTTGGGTCCATGGCTTTACCCTCAACAATTCCCCCTCGTGGTTAAGGGTCCACCCATATGACCATGGACCTCGTTTATACGATGGACCTGGTCTTTGTTGGTAGTCCTTAACTTATATAATTTGACTGCCAAATTAATCTAAAATGATCATATTCCATGCTAAGTTGACAGCAATTGTTTTGCACAGTATTTAATTTTTTGCATTGCAAAACTATCTCAAAGGATAAACTAGAGTGCACCATAGATAGATAATTAGAGTGCACCATTGAAAGAGCTCGTTAAAACAATAAAAATAAATATTTTTTTATATTTAGAGTTTTGATAAAATAAATATCAAATATTATTTGGAAATTAAAAAATAGTGTTGATGTTAACGCTGATGTCAACACTTCCTAAAAGTTGACAACAGCAGCGAGACCTGTGGGACCGTACGTGAGCCCACCTATACAATCATAGCTAATCCCTCTGTCCCTGAATAAGTGTCAAACTCCCTGAGAAACAAATGCCGGCAATTATATGTTGAAATATATAAATATTTATGCTAAATAATTAGTATCATCGGAAAGATCTTTTCGTCTAGTTTTTTAGCAAATGTATTTAAAATATAAATATTACATATATTTTCTATAAATTGAATCAAACTTATGATATAAAAACCCAAAACGACACTTATTTTGGAATAGAGCAGACGAAAGCCAGCAGCACAAGCATAGGAGGCCAGCGGCCCCACCCAACAGGCTCGTCCAAGCATTCATGCATCTGTATAGGAAGCAGACCTATGGCTGGAGAAATTTACAAAAATACATGTCTGATTATTAGTTATTATTTTACTATAAGATAATTTTTAAAGCTTTTATATATCTATATATAAGTATAATGCCCGTGCTAACGTTACGGTGATTTTTAGTAATGCAAATGAAACAATTTTTTTTTACATGTACAGTACTTAGTTTCAAAAGATTTGGATCGAGAACACCTGTCTCTTTGCCAGGCGAGCTTTAATATCATGGATTCAACAATATCATTACAAATATAAGACTTAACGCAAAAACTAAAAACAATACTTATTTCGTTCCACTCCAAACTTCTCAATTCATGAGCTTCACAGCTACCAGCCTTCGTGATGAGGTCATGGGCGATCCATGCCACCAAGGAGAGATCAGGCTGTACTTGCACGTGTCAACAAAAGAAAAAACTTACGAGCAGTTAGACTCATGCAACAGCCTTTGTTTCTTCTTCAACCGAATCCCCTCTAAGCATGCTACACTACATCTTCTACTTCCTCAACATCCCTGAAATGTTACAGCACATATCATGCCACCCAGTTAATTCTGGTTTCCCATCTCTTATCTCCAAACTATAGGACACAATTACACTCCACACAATTACACTCAATACCAGCCAGATAAGCAAGAAATTAGAGATTACTTCTGGTAGTTCGGCTAGACAATTCTTGACATGCATTAGCAACCAGTCTGTTCATAATGCTAGAGATCATTTTCTGAATTGAAGGTAGAATCCACCACTGTTGAATGAGTGGTGACATAGAACAAAATCTTCTGTACTGACTATATGTACTCACATAAATCTGTTGCAATAGTACTCATGCTCACATAAATCTGTTATCTGTTGCAATAATACTCATGCTTAGGCCATTGGGTACAGAGTAATGGTGAGTGCTTTCTATCAATAGAATAGATACTGCACCTTAAGTCCTCAACTCTTTATTAACCTCTTTATCAATACATTGCATGTTGTATAATTATTCCTGACTCCTGAGCCATCGTGTGGTCACAAGAAACGGTTAGAATTCAAATCCACATTTGCTTCAAGAGACCCATTTTAAGTATTCTTACCAAGAGCAACACTTTGTACCCCTTTTACATAAAAAGCTTAGCTAACCAGAAGAGTCTTTTTCTCTTAACCCCTTTCACAACCAGAACCATAGTCCTATTCTACAAGGATTCATAAGCGTAGGCAAATCATAGATGGCTGGTGGCATCTGAGATCAAATGATTTATTCTAGAGCAGACTCACTGCGAATCCAGTCATATGTGATGACTGCACATCCACACCCTGCCCTTCAGCTTCTCCCTGTGCCATAGATCAGAAGCCGTGGCCTGTGAGATCTTGCGACTGCTCGGTCTTGATGCGCTGGTGAACGACGCCTAGAGAGGATCATGTCTTCGTCTCTGCTATCCGCAGAGCAGCCTCAATCTTGGTTCGATTGTTCACCATCTGATCAGGCAGGACAATAAATTGAATGAAAATCCCAGCTTTCAACAAATGAGCCATCAAATACTGATGTATGTATGAATTGGATAATTACCCGCCTTGATGTATAATGTGACCTGGTGACATAACCAACTGTTTCCTTCTTGAATGCAACATCTAGAATCTTAATGTTAACATTAACTTGATTAAATTCAAGCTATACACCATACATGACCTACAGTAGGTAAGAGGCACTTACAAAAAAAATATCAGTGGGTCAATTCTACAGCAAAAGTGAAGTGCGGAAAAGCTACTCGAAAGTGCATCTGCAGGCGTAAACTATAACAGAACATAAATGTCGAGCTGATTTTGCTAAATTAGTTGTAGAGCCAACTATCTCGTTCCAATTACAGGAGATTATACAAGAGAGAAGAGAAGAAATTATTATCAATGTCTCTTCCCCCGGCTCTCATAGCGTGGTGGGCATTACATCGACAGGAGGGGAGGAAAACGAAGCACTTGGTCATGAAGCTGATTACCTTGGAGGTGCTGGAGGCTTGGAGCCGGTCTGGATGAGGCCAGGTTTCCCGTGGTCTTGCAGCGCTTCGCCTCGCTCTTCTTCTCCATCTGCCAGATCTTCACCCCGTCGTGCTTCTTCTCGCGGCGTCGGGTCATCATCGCGCCTCGGTGTCCGCGTGCTGCGCTACTGGACCCTTCTCCGGTGGCGATGGCGGCGGCGGCGGCTGCCTCGCACCTTGGCCTGCGCATCGCGGACGTCGCGAAGGTCCGCAAAATGGTTGGATTGCAGCGCGTCTACCATAGGAAAAAGAAAAATGTTTGCAATGAATAAGGAAGAAAGGGATGGAGAAAGTAGATGGGGAGCCGCCGCCACCGCTACCGCACGGCATGGGAGAGTGAGCGCGGGCCGGTTGGGGGATCTTGGGGTCGCCCAGCCTCTGCACCTCGAGCGCCCTCGTAGGCCCAGATGGCGTAAGCAGCCGTCGTGCCCTTCGTCAAACCCTAGGCGTGGGGGCTCGACGGGAACCGCCGCCGCCGTCTCCTGACCCGGGCTTGTATTTTCGACTTCCGGGCCGCTAGTTTTTTCTGTTTTCTTTTTGAGAAAAATCAAGACGGAGAAGATGTGCTGAGGATTTAATTTAATTTGATCTCACCGAGGAGAGAGGGCGGAGCGCGTGAGGTCGCGCGTGAGTATGAAGCTGGCCATGGGTGAGTTTGTCACGGGGACCGTGTTTGTTTTTTTTTTTTTTTGGAAAATGTCTGGAGGAGGGATCAGGGCGCGAGCGTGGGTGCGGCAGGGGCGGAGGGCGAGTTTTCCGTACGACGCTTCCGACAATTTCGCATTACAGTGGAGATTTATTACATAAATAATTTGTTATGGGACTAAATTAAGCATGTATGGACCCCAATTACTTATACTTTATAACTAGACTAGATAGACATGGCTATAACATGGACTACTTTTTAATTTGTACATAAAACACGTAGGTAGTACTGGTTGCCGATATCGATCCGGATGGCTTTTCCATAGCGTGATTTATTAGGAGAACAGTTAATTGCTCTAGTCAGCGCGTCATATCTTGCATTGGTACAGGAGCCGTAGTCATCTTCTGCGAGAGCACTTCCCATCCTTGAGAACACATGAAAAACAAAATCATTCAGAAGAAGAAAAATCATAACATTTTGGAAGGAAGTATAAAATTCATCTAGGCTGTTTAATCACATAAAAATATATAGCGTCGCCAAACCTGTGACCTAGCTATATATACAGGAAACCATTTGGAAGTTTTTTATTCCATTATCTAAAATAAATTAATTTGAACTGATCATAGCGGCTATAGGAAACTATTCCTTCGTGATGAGAACGTAAAAAATAAAGCTTCACCTCATTAGCTATTATGAAAAAAAAAAAGCATTTAGCAAACAAACATCTCACAACAGCTGATGGAGCTGTCGATGAAGTTGTGCCAAGCGCCCAAGCTTGCCCTTTGTTTATGTCTATCTAGAAGAGGATTTAATCAGTAGCTTTGAGTGATGATGTGGATAATTTTTGTGGCATTGTAGCTTGTTTCCGGTGCATATAGGATAGGGTAGGATCCAGTGGCATGAAATGGACGGTACCAGAGTGTTGTACTTCTACGTAGAAGACAAACCCACAACCAGGTGTTCTAGTTTCTGGAGGCATAACCTTTATGATGAGTTCGCTGCGCCCTTTTATATCAGGACCAAGCTAGAGTCAGAAACAATGCATGGATTCCATCACCTGCTGATTAGCTAGCTCCGTCTACAGCAAACAAGTCTGGTGGTCGGTGCACCGATCCGGCTGATCTCTCTAGGATGGGAAACGATCGATCTCCACCCAAGTATCCATATGGCTTGTCGATTGCATGCAAGGTTTCACAAAATGTTTCGATTCCATGGTGCCGTCCTTCTCGTCCCTTGGCTTCTTTAATTTGGAAAGAAGGAAACAACCACATCCCTTTCTTCCAAAGGAATTCCACTACTGTGCCACCAGCTCTACTGGGGTCATCCTTCAACAGGCTTACCACTGGATTGGGGCTGGTTACAATTGCGAGGAAGTGACAACTTTTTAAGGACGCTGAGAGTAGTAATCTTTTATTTATATCTGATCAAAGTTGAATATATTTGTCTTCTCGATATCAAGAAACCAAGGGAATACTATGTCCCCGTGTCAAAAGCACAGTTGCTAATAAAAAGATATTTTTGTTGATTGAACAATTTCTTATAATTAGAAAAAGTACCATGGACAAGGAGGCCTTACCTAGGACTATATATGTAGGAGTTGACAACTTATTTGTCAAGAGAATATATCTGAGTGGGAGTGGAGAATGGATGTAGGTACGATGGTCACGCCTGCGATGGAACTAAAGCACCAACAGCAGAGGAGACGTATGTAGTGCGCTCTTTGCTGCGCCCGGCCAGCCGTCGTCGGTCCAGCCATCGGCATCGGCCGCCGGCCGCCCTAATTCCCCGTCCCATCGCCACCGCAATCCACCCACCACTGCCTCCTAGCTATTGCTCCTTGTCTCTTCGCTGATCTGGACAAGCCGCCTACATGTAATTAACTAGCAATCATGCATGTGTACGACGACGTGTAAGTGCAATCATGCATGTATTGTAAAGGTCAGTTAACATTATATTATGGTGTACACCCTCTTCGTTGTAAATTACTATCTTTGACAAATTTATATAAAAGTCCATTAAAATATAATATCAAACCAAATACACTATCAAAATATATATCATATTATTGCACCTACTGAATTAGGTTTGATGTTGTAGATGTGTCGGGTACTAGGACAAGGGGTACCCTAAACCCCCGATATTCAGGAGGATTAATCCCCAACAGTAAAACCCCAAAATCATTAAAGAAGCCCACAATCAGAGATACAGGTCCGCCAGCGTACACCGAGCTACGCCGGGCCGGCCCATGAGCGACACCGTCCGAGACAAGGCCGACTCCAGTCTGGTGGGGGACCTCGAGTGACGGAAGTCCGCCCGAACAAACGACCCCTCGCTCGAGTGACGGAAGTCCGCCCAGGCGGACGACCCCCCTCGAATGACGGAAGTCCGCCCGAGCGGACGACCCCCCGTCGATTACTAGTACCCCCCTCGAATCCACCTACTTCTTGTATGGGAGTCAGTGCATTTAATGCTCCCACCAACTCCTGCCTAACCGCATGGCTACAGCGGTGTTACAGTGATCGGGTACAGCGATCGAATCCTACATTTACCGCTCATCCCTGGACGTGCGGTGATTTGCCCGGTACTGTTGTACCTTACCGAGCACTATTCCACCTCCGACTCCCCCCTCGACGCACTACGCGACAGCCGTCAGCCTCGGATGCCCTGGGGCTCGGTCTTATCCACCCGACCTCGACCCCCAAGGCTACCCCTTGACTGGGCCTCAAGCGTCGTCGGCCACCCCTCGAGTCAGACTCCGACGCCTCTGGTCAGCGCCCCCAGCAACTCTAGACGCGACGCCTACAGGATCCACACGATCGCGCATGGGCACAAGTCCTTCGCTGACCACCTGCGGTGTCATCTTGACGCGCTTGGAGGACAGCCGGCGACCCCGAGCACGTCGCTACAGGGCAGCCCTTGCCAGATGCACGCCTCTACAGCGGCTACGACATGATCGGCATCGCCCCCTCGACGTCAACACCTATGATAGCTTAGGACTCCTGTATGCCCGTGCCTCTCCTTGGTCTATAAAAGGAGACGCCGGGCACGTCGTAGAGGGAGAGGTTCTTTCTGGAGCGCGAAACGCTCAAGTCTTAGCTCAATCTCACTCTCTACACCTCCGTTCTCACTCGCTCGCTTGTATTCACCCCTGTACAAGCACTTCGATGCAAGATAATACAAGTCTTCCCCCTCCCCCCCCGCTGGACGTAGGGCCTTCTCTTGCCCGAACCAGGATAAAAATCATGTGTTCATCTTGCATCACCATCCGAATTAAGGAGCATGTAGTACACGTTTACTCGTTGGCTTAGGACACCCCCGGGTCCCGACACCGACAGTTGGTGCGCCAAGTATGGGGATCTGCGTGTCACCACCACTTCCTGCCATTTTTCAGATGGAAAACTCTACACCATCGCTTCCGTTCGCCACTGTGATCTGGTTCGGGAGTTTGGAGTTCATGTCGCTGGGCCACGGCCATGACATGGTCCTGCTCTCAATCGGAGATCCGAGCGGAAGCAGTCCCGGGTCCTCGCAATGGGCCCCTCGCCGGTCTCGTCACCACGCGTCCCCGTCCAGGAGGAGGCGTGGCCAGCACAGCCACCATCGCCGCTCTAGGATGACGACCACCCCAGCTTCCTTGTCCCCGGCGGAGGACACAGGGTCCCTGGTTGGGAACTTGGCAGACCTACGCCTAGGATTGGAGGAGCCAGGAGGTCTTGGCGGCAACCCCAGCTTCCTTGTCCCCGCCTAGGAGGAGGCATGGCCGGCGCAGCCACCATCGCCGCTCTGGGATGATGACCGCCCTAGCTTCCTTGTCCCCGGCGGAGGACGCAGGGTCCCTAGTTGGGAACCTAGCAGACCTACGCCTGGGATTAGAGGAGCCGAGAGGTCTTGGCGGCAACCCCAGCTTCATCCCTGCTATGCGCCCGCCGAGGGGACCGAGCATGGTCTCTTCTGTGGCCGCGGCTCCAATGCCACCCAATCTGCTCCCACACGGGCTGTTCAAGGCCTGTCGTCTGTTCCTGTTTGGTCTAAACAACACTACAAGGTTGTACTCCTCCTCGATGAGCACCAACATGAGCGTGTATGAGGACCTCCCGGGACACCTCCTTCACACCATCGAAGGCTTGCCAGCTCCTACGTCGGCCTCTGGGCACCAGAGTCCTCACAGACTCCTAGCCCGAGGTGCTACACCCTCGGTACGATGCGATGACAGCTGGAGGAAGAGCATCAGGGGCAGTTCCCCATCTTCTACTCTGGCAACCCCAACACCGATTCTGACCACTACGCCCTCACGCACGAGTGTTTTCACATCGACGAAACTGTCGCATCGAGCAACAACACCGTCGACCCCACAGCCACGGCCGCAGCTACGGTCGCAGCAGGAGGCGCCCTCGTCGCTGTGGATCGGGAGGAGCAGCCACCTACTGCACCAAACGATGCGTGGGTGCCCCAGGACGCCCATGACGCCTAGCTCATGCAAGTCCAGGAGATGCGAGCCAAGCTCGATGAGGATCGGGAGCGTCTATGCCAGCTCGAGCGGACCCTCAAGCAGGAACGTGGACATCCACCCGGCAGAAGGGCTCGAGCCAAAGCCCGAGAAGTCCACCAACAAATTGTCTGGGGAGATGTGATCAAGTGCCCCATCTTTAACCGTGCCAGCCAGAATGGCGTCACGGCGACCATGCTCCTCCGCAACATGTCGGCCCCCTTGAACCTCGAAGCCCAGCACATCCAGCAGGAGGTTCAGGGCCTTGTCGAGGTAGCCGCCACACAGCAGGCCGAAAGCTCAGCCTCGAGACATCGAGGGGCGGCTTCGAGGCAACCCCCCGAACCCTCCCGACATGAGAGGCAGGGCTCGGTCCACCAAGTATACTCTCCCCGACCGAAGAGGGTGATCCCCGTCCGTGAACGCATCCACGACAACCGCGAGCCTCGAGATGCATGCCCCGATGTCAACGAGAACTGCAGATGCAAGAGCGGTGACACCGAGGCACGAGGCTACAGCGCACACAGGGCGGGCGTTACGATAGTGACGAGGACCAACATCGGTCCCCCGAGCCACTGGGCCCTCGAGTCTTCAGCCGAACGATTTGGAGGACACCGCTGCCGAATCCCTTTCGTCCCCCACGAGCCTCATTAAGTACAACGGTGAAACCAAGCCCGAGCTATGGCTATCTGACTTCAGATTGGCATGCCAGTTAGGTGGAGCGCACAGCGACCACGCCATCATCCGGCAACTCCCCCTCTTCCTATCAGACACCGCTCGAAGGTGGCTCGAGGAGCTCCCCTCCGACCAGATCCATGACTAATCTGACCTCGTCAGGGTGTTCAAGGGGAACTTCAAGGGAACCTACGTGTGCTCTGATAATAGGTGGGATCTCTGGAGCTGCAAACAAAAGCCCAGAGAGTCTCTCCGTGACTTTGCCTGACGCTTCTCCAAGTAACGCACCGAGCTTCCCCACATCGCCGACGATGATGTGACCCTGGCTTTCATTGCTGGGACCACCTGTAAGGACCTAGTATGAGAGCTGGGGCGTAACCCCCCAAGACCGCCGATGAGCTGATGGACATCATGGCCAATTATGCTGCCGGCGACGAGGCAGTTGGTGCCTTCTTCGACGACGGCCAGGGCAAGCGCGAGGCCAAGCCGTACGACCCCGAAAGCTCGAATCGAGGTACCAAGAAGGGTGGCAAGAAGAAGAAGAACCAATAAGGCAAGCGCGAGGACACCCCCGATGATCTCGTGGCTGCCACCGAGCATAAGAAGCCCCGAGATCCTCCCGAGAGGGGCCTCTTTGATGAAATGCTAAAAAAGCCATGCCCCTGTCACAAGGGGCCTGCCAACCACAACCTCGAGGACTGCCGAATGATCAAGAAGTACTTCGAGAGCATGGGCCTCGGGAAGGATGACAAGCAGGAGGATCCCAAGGAAAAGGACGGAGACAAGGAGGATGGTTTCCCCAAGGTCTATGACTGCTACATGATCTACAGGGGGCTCTCGACCTGGCTTTCATCACGCCAATGCAAGAAGGAGCATCGAGAAGTCTTCTCCACGCGGGTCACTACTCCCCACTACCTCGACTGGCCCGATACGGCCATCACGTTCAACCATGACAACCACCCAGACCACATCCCCTGACATGGGGTTTACCCGCTCGTCGCCGACCCCATCATCGTCAACACTCGCCTTTCCAAGGTGCTCATGGATGAAGGCAGCATCCTCAACATCATCTACGCAGAGACCCTCGACCTCCTGGGGGTTTTGAGAGAAAAGCTCAGCCCGAGTGCCGGGGGCTTTCAAGGCATCGCACTAGGGAAGAAGGCTCTCCCCGTTAGCCGCATCGACCTCCCCGTCTACTTCAGCACTCCCGCGAACTTTAGGAAGGAGAAGCTCACCTTCAAGGTGGTCGGGTTCCATGGCACATACCACACCATCATCGGACGACCTGGCTACGCCAAGTTCATGGTAATCCCCAATTACACCTACCTCAAGCTCAAGATGCCGGGACCCAAAGGCGTGATCACCGTCGGCCCCTCCTTTGAGCACGCATACAACTACAATGTCGAGTGCGTTGAGAATGGGGAGGCCGTCAAGGAGTCCGCAATGCTGGCGGCAACCCACGAGGCATTCACCGCCGAGCTTCCCGACCCCAAGCGCCACGCCGGCAACTTCGAGCCCACCGAAGACACGAAGAAGATCCTCCTCGACCTGAGCAGCTCCGATGAGAGGGCACTGATCATCAGCGCCACCCTCAGCGACAGATAGGAAGCAGTGCTCATCGACTTTCTCCACACAAATGCCGACATGTTTGCATGGAGTCCTTCGGATATGCCAGGCATACTGAGGGAAGTAGCCGAGCACACCTTGGAAATCCGAGCCGGGTCCAAACCGGTGAAGCAATGCTTGCGTTGCTTCGACGAGGAGAAGCGCAAGATCATCTGGGAGGAAGTTAACAAGCTTTTGGTGGCTGATTTCATCAAGGAGGTTCATCATCCCGAGTGGTTAGCTAATCCTGTACTAGTTAAGAAAAAGAATGGGAAATATAGGATGTGTGTAGACTATACTAGTTTGAATAAAGCATGTCCTAAAGTTCCCTTTCCCTTACCACGTATTGATCAAATTGTTGATTCAACTGCGGGATGTGAGACTCCCTCCTTTCTCGATGCTTATTCCGGCTACCACCAAATCAAGATGAATGAGTCGCGACTTCCTTTTTCACCCCCTTCGGCATGTATTGCTGCATAACAATGCCCTTCGACCTTCAAAACACTAGGGCAATGTACCAACGATGCATGCTCCACGTCTTTGGCGAACACATCAGGCCAACGGTCACGACAATATCGTAGTCAAAACTAAGAAGGCCGACGACCTCATCAACGACCTCAAGATCATGTTCAAATGCCTTCGGGCAAAGAACATCAAACTCAACCCTGAGAAGTGTGTCTTCGGCGTCCCCCGAAGCATGCTCTTGTGGTACATAGTCTCTCAGCGTGGTATCAAGGCCAACTCTAAGAAAGTCTCTGCAGTGAGTAAGATGGGTCCAATCCGAGACCTCAAGGGTGTCCATAAGGTCACGGGCTGCCTCGCAGCCCTCAGTCACTTTATCTCACGACTCAGAGAAAAAACACTGCCTCTGTACCGCCTCTTGAAAAAATCAGAGTGCTTTGTGTGGACCCCCGAAGCTGAGGAGGCCCTCGCCAAGATTAAAGCCATGCTGACCTCACCTCCGATTCTTGTACCTCCAAACCTTGCCGAGCCACTCTTGCTCTATGTCGCCGCAACCACCTAGGTGGTCAGTGCAGCTGTAGTTGTTGAGAGAAAAGAAGAAGGGCCGGTTTACTTTATTAGCAAGGTACTCTCAAAAACCAAGGTTCGCTACCCGCAGATCCAGAAGCTGCTCTATGCCATCGTCCTTACGCAACGCAAGCTCCAACATTACTTCCTTGGCCACCCGGTAATAGTAGTCTCGTCTTTCCCCCTCGGAGAGATAGTCCAGAACCAGGAAGCCACCGGGAGAATTGCCAAGTGGGCGGTCAAGCTCATGGGCGAGGCCCTCACCTACACGCCGTGAAAGGCCATCAAGTCCTAGGTGTTAGTAGATTTCATCGTCGAGTGGACCAACACGCAACTTCCCCCGCACAAATCCAAGCAGAGCTCTGGACAATGTTCTTTGACGGGTCGCTGATGAAGACGGGAGCGGGTGCAAGCCTACTGTTCATTTCGCTCCTCGGAGTCCACATACGCTATGTGATCCGACTCCACTTCACTGCCTCTAACAACATTGTAGAGTATGAGGCCCTCATCAATGGTTTGCGCATCGCTATCAAGCTCAGGGTCCGGTGCCTCAACGTTCATGGCGACTCGCAACTCATGATCGACCAAGTCATGAAGGCCTCGAGCTGCCATGACCCTAAGTTGGAGGCCTACTGTAAGGAGGTTCGCAAGTTGGATGACAAGTTCTACAGCCTCAAGCTCAACTACATCGCCCGTAGATACAACGAGGATGCAGACGAGCTGGCGAAAATCGCCTGACGTTTTCTCAAAGACCTGTACAAACCTTCAGTCGATCTAGACGCAGGGGAAGGGGCTGCAACGCAGGTCGTCGACCCCCCTCCTCCTACCGAGGCCCCCTTGACTGGGGCCGAGGTCATGGAGATCGAGGGGTCGCCACCTCGGCAAGCCCTAGAGCTAGACTGGTGCACTCCCTTCCTCGAATACCTTATTCGAAGGGAGCTCCTAGAGGATCGAACTGAGGCTTGGTGCATTGCTCGATGGGCCAAGACCTAAGTTCTCTATGGTGACGACAAGGAGCTCTATCGGCAAAGCCCCACTGGGGTCCTTCAGCGCTGCATCACCATCGAGGCGGGAAGGAAGCTACTCAAATACCTACACTCGGGGGCTTGCGGTCATCACGCTGCCCAAAGAATCCTTGTCAAAAATGCCTTCAGACAAGGCTTTTACTGGCTGACCACAGTCTCTAACGCCATCAGTCTAGTCCGCTCTTGCGAGGAGTGCCAATTCTACGCCAAGAAAATGCACCTCCCTGCTCACGCTTTACAGATGATCCCCATCACATGGCCCTTTGCCGTGTGGTCGGGCCCCTGAAGAAGACAACCGGGAGCTACACCCACTTGCTCGTAGCCATCGACAAGTTCACCAAGTGGATCGAGGCTGGACCCATCACCAACATTCACTCCGAGCAGGCAGTTCTATTCTTCACCGACATCATCCACCGCTTCGGGATCCCTAACATCATCATCACCGACAACGGCACACAGTTCACCGGCAAGAAATTCCTAGACTTCTGCGACCATCATCACATCTGTGAATTAGTCCATGGTCGCCCACCCTCGAACTAACGACCAGGTCGAGCGTGCCAATGGCATGATTCTCCAGGGGCTCAAGCCAAGGATCTACAATCGCCTCAAGAAGTACGGGAAGAAGTGGGCCGCCGAGCTACCCTCGGTCCTATGGAGCCTAAGGACAATGCCAAGTCATGCCACGGGTTTCACGCTATTCTTTATGGTCTACAGGTCTGAGGCCGTCCTCCCTACCGACCTTGAGTACGGGTCCCCTCGACTAGAGGCCTACAACAAGCAGACCAACGAGGAAGCACTCACAAACGCCATCGACCAACTCGAGGAGGCTCGAGACATGGCTCTCCTCAACTCCATGAGGTACCAGCAAAAGCTCCAGCGCTACCACGACAAGCACGTGTGCAAGAGAGACCTCCAGGTCGGCGACCTTGTCCTCCGTCGACAGCAGAGCAACAAGGGCCGCCACAAGCTAACCCTACCATGGGAAGGCCCCTTCATCATGGCTAAGGTGTTGAAGCCTAGAACCTACAAGCTATCCAATGGCAAGGGCAAGACATTCATCAACACGTGGAACATTGAACAGCTATGTCGCTTCTACCCTTAAGGCCTCGAGGCCTTGTATGTTTTCCATGTCGTAAATTAATAAGAAGTATTTTTTGCTTACAAGTTCAAACTTTTTATTTACATAAGGTAGCCCCAACTCTGCTTCATTAGAGTCGAGCCTCCCTCGAGAGCTACAAAGGGGGGACCCCTCGAAGTTCCTAAAAACTTCATGGGAGTGTCCCCCCCTCGATATGTGTCATCACTTATGTGTCATCACTTACTCGATATGTGTCATCACTTACTCGACGTCTGTTCTTCCTCACACGCCTCGATATGTGTCATCACTTAGTCGACAACATCATGGGAGTGTCCCAAGGGTCGAGGGCTCTTGAGCCACAAGATCACCCATGCCTCCATGCTACGGTACCTCCACTCCTCCCTTCGAGGGCATGACCGTCCACCAAGTTTACTAACTGAAAATACAGTTAGGCTGGCAAGAAAGGAAAGGACTTAAAACTCGCAAAAATATATATACATGCATAATGTTTCCAAGGCCCCTAGGGCCACAACGTCATAATACACAAAAACTAAGTTATTACATGAGCCTTCTTGCCCAGATTGGCTCACAGACCGTCTTCTTCTTCGTCGACGCCCGGCGGGAGGACCTCGTGCTCGAACAACTTCGCCAGCCGACCGTCGGGCTCCTTAGCAGCCTCGATCAGGGCCCTGTGGCTCTCCTTGTTCTCAGCGTCGGTCTTCGAGGGGTCGCTGACAAAGCTGTGAGAGACCACCCCCATATCGTATGTGAAGCCGGAGCACACAACCGCCATCGCACGCTTCACACCGACGTGGAGCATATTTTGGACCTGATCCCTTGTGACACGGCTGAGCTCGTACAGCCGGGCGACGAAGGAGCCCCCACGTATGTCGTCCTCAACTTCCGCCTGAGGATCAACATTGAAGCCATCGCAGACCGAGGTGATCGCGGTGCTAAGGGTATTGGTCAGCTTCACCTCGGCCAAGTAGGTATCCTGGAGCATCTTGACGCTATCCCAAGCCTTGACCAACTCCTCGTTGAGGACTGTAACATAAAACAGGGGTTAGCCATGACAAGAGCGACAGAGGTGAAATCTAAAGGCTAAAGAAGAAGACTCACCGGCAGCATGGGTCTCAAGAGTCGTGTACCCTTCTTGCAGATCGGCGTGCTCCTTCTTAGCCGCCTTCAGGGCACGGACCACCTCTGTCCTCTCCACCCTCAAGTCCTTGATCACCTTGCCTGCCGATATGATGTCCTTCCTCTTCTCCTAGAGGGTTTTCTTTAGCATGGTAGCCTCAGCGGACAAGGCCTCGAGTCCTTCTGTGCCTCCTCCTGGGCTTTGGTGGCGTCGACCCTAGCCTTGGCTTCTGCCTCCTTGGCCTGGGTCACCTCCCTTTGGGCCACCGAGGCATCCTTCCTGGCCTTCTCCACTTCCCCTGGGCCTTGGCGGCATCCTCCTTGGCTTGGGTCACCTCCTCTCGAGCCAACGAGGCATCCTCCCTGGCCTTCACCACCTCTTCCTGGGCCTTGGCCGCATCCTCTCTCGCCCTCGCCGCCTTGGCCCAGGCGGCCTCAACCGCCGCTTGCTGCTCGGGAACCTGCTCTTATCTACCCCTCACCAGGTGGATGAAGTGGGATTTGGCCTGGGAGTGCCTCTTCAGGTCCAGGGAACAAAGAAACACAAAAAAAGAGGGGATATCAGATAAGCAAGTAAATCAACCCCCACACCGCAAAGAGAGATCACATACCCAGAAGCATCTTGTCAAGTCCTCAAAGGCGACTTCGACCGCCAACTGCCAGAGCGTGTTGCAACCAGGCTCGAAACTCCTCGGTGTGCTCCCATCTCTCGACCTCCGCCGGGTCATTTATCTGTCGGGATGTGTCGGGTCACGGAGTTGAAGAGCTTCCCACCCCCAGTGAGGGAGGTCCCCCTCGATCTGCTCCTGTACTGTCGCCATGATGTCGTCCCCCATCTCAACTGAACCGTTGTGACAGAGGACTTGGTCAGCCAGTGTGGGGAATGAAAACTCCGTTTCTTCCTCGGCCCTCAACGACCTACCTCCCCAGCCTTCTACTTCCCCTTGGCGAGGTGGCTAGGAGCAGGGCAGTGCGAAGATCCCTGATTGGCTGACGACGCCCTAGCCGACATCAGGTGAGGTGTCAGTGCCGTCGCAACCATCTCGCCCGCCGACGCCCCCGCTGAGGCCGTTTGCGTGGTTGGCCATCCGACCTCCCCCCATGTCGGGAAGTCCTCAGCCGCCAAATCTTCTGGCTAGCTTGAAGCCAGCAGCTCCAGCCGCCAGCAGTCCTGCCCCACCGCCGATGGGGCCGCCTCCACCCACTGCGGCTGCTGCGGTTGGCTCGCTTCGAGCCACTCTTCCTGCTATTGCGGTCGCGTAGGCTAGTTGGAAGCCAGCTACTCCTCTTCCTGCAACTTATGTAGCCGCTCCAGCTTCTGTCGCTCCTCCAGCTTCAGCCTGCCTTGAGTCATGGCGGCGCGGGCCTCCGCAACCCAGGTAGCCACTGCCGTCGCATGAGGCGTCGAAGCGGCGCCTGGCATCGACGCCGTCATCTTCGCCGCGGCGTTGGTCTTGAGCCGCTTTGTGGGGGAGGGAGCCGCCGTCTCTGGCGCACACTTGACCCTGAATCACGCACGAGCAGGAGATGCTGAGAACACCCAAAGCATCAAAAAAGAAAAAAGGGAGAGGAGAACCCAAGTTGCTGAAGACTTACCCCACCGGAATGAGGGGCGCCCTCTTGCCCGCCTTCGATCTGCTCGAGGGCTTTGGAGCCCCTTCAACAGGCCCTTGTCTGAACCTGAGCTGCTCGAAGCCACCATCGACAATGTCCTCTGGCGTTTCTTGCTTCTTCAAGGCTGACCGGCTCTGGCCTGCTCCGAGGCGGCGGTGTGCTGGACCCCCCGTGAAGGAGCCGGAGGTGTCTCGCCGTGCATGCGATGAGATGATGACATCCCCCAAGCGGAGGGGTCGCTTGAGCCCTACCCCCAGGGCTGCTTCGAGGCCCTCATCGCCTGGCCCTTGACAGGCACCGAGGTCACTCTCGAGGCCAGAGTGGACGACCCCGCCTCGACGGTTCCCTGAGTAGAAGGGGTGTCAGCTGGGGCCATTCGGGGCACCAAGGCGTCAAGACGCGCCTGCACCCCTTCGTCATCGCTGTCCTCTTCCTCCTCCTCTTCCTCTTCCAAGGGGGACTCCTCGGAGAGCCCCTCATGCCTTTGCTTCACCCAGCGCTGATCACGTGCCTGGCACTCGAGGCTCCGCTCCTTCATCTTCTTCTTCTGCTCGTCCTTGGTCTTCTTCTACTGCTGGGCGGCGAAGCGCCTAGCCTGAAGGTCAGGATTATCTTCCTTGACCGGGGGCGTCGACACCCTGAAGTCTATGGCTGGCTACATACAAACCCATGACAAGAGGCATGAGGATGAGTTGGAGAAGAAAGAGAGAAAGAAATTCGAGAACAATATAACAATGTACCTACCAGCTGGATGTGGCCATCGTCAGGCAGCATTGGGATGCTGTTGACTTCATACGGCGTGCAAGAGCCAGCCACCGCACCCCTCTCCTACCTCGCAACCTCCTCGAGGAGGAGCGCCTCGGCTGACATCCGGCACCACTCGAGCGACGCCCGGGAACCATCTGGTCCAAGCGTAGCGGGCGCTGCATCAGCGGGAAAACCCTCCAGCTATGGAACACCGAGACGACGTTCCTGGTGCTCAGCCCTCGCTTGCGCAGAGTCCTCAACGCATCGGGAAGGGGGTTCAGTCACGCCTGACGCTCCTTCACCATGCCACAAGGCCAGTGCTCCGGGCGCGCCACGATGGTACGCCCAGTGTAGGGCGGCAACCAGCCGTTGTCATTCTGGAAGTAGAACCATTGGGCGTGCCACCCGTCGTGGCTGGACATCAGCCCCGTCAGGATGAACAACTCTGACCGCTTCAAGGAGAGGTTGTAGCAACTAGCATGAGCAATGCTCCTCCTCCCCTGTGAAACCGCCTTGGTGAAGAGCTCCCCCTTGAAGAGATGGAGCCACAACTCCTAGTGCGGCTTCATCCTAAGGTACCCCTTGCAGACGACGGCAAAAATCACCCCGTTGGAGATGGTCTTGGGGGAGAAGTGCTGCAGCTCAACTTCATAGAAGTGGGTGAGCGCCCACAAGAACTAGCTCGGCAGAGACCCGAGCCCCATCCGGTGGTACTTGACGAAGCTCACACGTACCCTTCTGGTGGGTCTGGCTCCCGGTCCTCCTTCGACGGCACCATCCACTCCGGCCGGTCGGCAGAGACGACGGGGCAAAGAAGCCCATCCTCCACCAACCCTTCAAGCTCCTCCTCCATCACGGTCGATGGGAGCCAATCCTCTGGGGAAAGAAGCTCCGGCGCCATGGCGACCACATGGATTTGCTCGGCGGATGGACGGGAGGGAAGGTTTCCAATGTTTTTTCTCTTTTCTTTCTCTTTCTCCCTCTCGTTAACAAGCAGCGTGGCTAAGCTCTCTGGTGGCGGCGGCGATGGGAGAAGGAAGGCAGGATGAGGAATGAACGAAGCCCTACCCCCTGAACTTATAGGCAAGCGAAGACCAACAGGCGGATCCGACCGGGAGGCAAGTAAATCTTTCACATTTATTGCACCGACCTTACCAATCCCTCAATCCCTGGGAATAGAAACATGCGTCGACCGCACAGACTCTAACCGTTGCATGGGTCCACCATGACCGTGCCGCTCTCACTTCCGCCTAAAAAGACGCACCCGACGAACAGAAAGAGTTATCCACGGACGGAGCCTTGAACGGTAAGGAACGCGGGCCCTGGCCCCACATAAAAATCTCGAGGGAGTGAAGGCTAGCTCTCGAATAGGGTTCGACAGCTGCCCTCGAGTGCCAGAGTCAGGGATGACTGAGGGGGAGCCGACACGAGTCCCTTGCTTGTGAAACGAACTCTCGAGGCCCCCTCGGACATATTCAAGGCAAAAATAAGGGTCCACTTCGGAATCCCCTCGAACGGAGGCATCGAGCCACCGAACCCAATTGAAAGGGGTCGGCATCCATGGGACCCATTGATTTGCTTCGATAAGAGCGCCTCCAGTCCACAAGTCGACGCCTATCGAACAGGGCACGTGCTCTTGCTTGAATTTCCCAATAATAGCTCACCCGAGACATTGGAGCTCGCCCAAATGAGGGTAGCACGGCGCTTCTCACCCCTCCTCCCGACGAAAGGGAGCGTGAGGGTCGAAACAAAAAAGATGGGCTCATTTCTGATCGACCTCGATTAAAGAGGCTCGGGGGCTCACTCGTGAGCGGATGGCCTCGACGAAAGAGGAACCAACCATCCGGGGGCTCGACCACTCGAGCATGCTTTAGCAAGAAAAGCACAAAAGCCCTCGGGCGAGTATTCTACTCCCCCGAGGCCTCAGGGGCTGCACCCAATGGGTGTGCTCACGCGCATCCTTCGGAGAACGACCGACACTACGAATCTAGAGTCTCTGCGTGAGTGCGAGCACTCACAAAGAGACTCGGGGGCTACTGTCAGATACTAGGACATGGGGGTACCCTAAACCCTTGATATCCAGGAGGATTAATCCCCCAACAGCAAATCCTCAAAATCATTAAAGAAGCCCATAATCAAAGATACAGGTCCACCAGCGTACATCGAGCTACGATGGGCCGACCCATGAGCGACACCATCCGAGACAAGGCCGACTCCAGTTCGGTGGGGGACCTCGAGTGATGGAAGTCCGCCTTAACGAACGACCCCTCTCTCGAGGGATGGAAGTCCGCCTAGGAGGACGACCCCCCTCGAATGACGGAAGTCCACCCGAGCGGATGACCCCCTGTTGATTACTACTACCCCCTCGAATCCACCTACTTCCTATATGGGAGTCAGTGCATTTAATGCTCCCACCAACTCCTGCCTAACCGCATGGCTACAGCGGTGTTACAGTGATCGGGTACAACATTCGAATCCTATTTTATCGCCCATCCCTGGACGTGCGGTGATTTGCCTGGTACTATTGTACCTTACCGAGCACTATTCCACCTCCGACTCCCCCTCGATGCACTACGTGATAGCCGTCAGCCTCGGATGCCCTGGGGTTCGGTCTTATCCACCCGACATTGACCCCCAAGGCTACCCCTCGACTGGGCCTCAAGCGTCGTCGGCCACCCCTCGAGTCAGACCCCGATGCCTCTGGTCAGCGCCCCCAACAACTCCGGACACGACGCCTACAAGGATCCGCACGACCACGCATGGGCACAAGTCCTTCGCTGACCACCTGCAGTGTCATCTTGACACGCCTGGAGGACAGCCGGCGACCTCGAGCACGTCGCTACAAGGCAGCCCTTGCCAGACGCATGCCTCTACAGCGGCTAAGACATGATCGGCATCGCCCCCTCGACGTCACCACCTATGATAGCTTAGGATTCCTGTATGCCCGTGCCTCTCCTTGGTCTATAAAAGGAGATGCCGGGCACATCGTAGAGGGAGAGGTTCTTTCTGAAGCCCAAAATGCTCAAGTCTTGGCTCAATCTCACTCTCTACACCTCCGTTCTCACTCGCTCGCTTGTATTCACCCCCTGTACAAGCACTTCGGTGTAAGATAATACAAGTCTTCTCCCCTCCGCTGGACGTAAGGCCTTCTCTTGCCTGAACCAGGATAAAAATCGTGTGTTTATCTTGCATCACCATCCGAATTAGGGAGCACGTAGTACACGTTTACTCGTTGGCTTAGGGCACCCCCGCATCCCAACACCGCACCCCCCGCGTCCCGACACCGACAAGATGTTTATGCATTTTTCTATAGACTTGATCAAAACTAGATAAGTAAAATTTTACAACAAGCTAATTAAGATATGTACTCTCTCAAAATACAGTACTGAAATATAACATATTATATGAGAGTGTCCTATTTCCTCTGTTGCTTGGCTTTCTAGTTTGCGCAGTGATTACTTTGTTGTCTGGCCATTGTGGTGACCCAAGTTGTGAACTTTGGTGCTTGTATTTCGTTGTATTTCTTTAGTCCTTATTTAGTTTGTTAGTTCAGTTGGTAGTTTGGTCGATTTGATCAAGCTAGAGAAAGAAGTATCTGCGCGCTTGTTCTACCAAAGTTGTGTAGGATGAGTTGAGTACTCTTCTCAGTTGTATGGCTTTTGGGCCAAGTCTTGACTCAAAAAACTAAACGGACACTTTCCTTTCTTTTCTTCTATTGTCTTTTTTGATGATTTTTTTATTTCTTTGTCTAATAGAATTTGCAAAAAAGCTTTTGTCTTCCTTTTAGAAAAATATATAGAATGCCGATGCTCGTATTTAGCAACGTTTGTTAAAGAAAACCATAACTTTAGGAGCTACTCTTTAATGGGTTTAATCCATGAGTCTATATATGTCATGTGAGAATTCCCATAAATCGTCTTAAAATTTATAAAATACGATATTATTATAGAACAGGGAGAGTACTAATTTAATCTAAATGTCACATCAGGATTCAACATGGTTGGTACACAGATTACCTACGACGATGCATATATCTAGCCTTTTTCAGAACACATTATTGTCCCATTGACCTCCAACTGCCGTGACCACCACCACACTACTCCACTAGAATTAAGATGATTGTCTAACCTCCAACGTGAATGGATCAAGTTATGCAACTAAAAAAAAATGACTTACAGTTTGCATTTTTCGGGAGTACCATTGTGTAGGTTGCCTCGCAGTCTCCAAAGAAATCTTGTATTTATTTCTTGTGGTTTGAAGAAAACATTTCTATCGCATGTTTTGATAATGTGCATGTCATTTGTTTATGAAGAGGCAATCAAAAAAATGAAATTACATTAAGAGTATACTACCGGAAACGACTGATTTGCCGGGAGTAAAATACTTTGTCGGGTGCTTTTTATCGGGCACCCGCCAAAGAAATTCCTTGTTGGGTGCCAGGCCTGGCGCCACCCAGCAAAGAAAGGCCTCCGGCAAATCAGCCTTTGCCGGGTGCCGGCTCTCGGCAAACTCCAGCTGTCGGCAAAAATTGGTGTTTACCGGGTGCCGGATACTCGGCAAAATATGACCACCAGCAAGGGTGGCCGGTGTGACGGCGGCCACCTGCCGTCAGCCTTCGCCGGGTGCCACGTTGTTACGCACCCGGCAAAGAATTTTTTTATTTTTTTAAAAAAATTCTTTGTCGGGTGCCTCCTGAGCTGGCACCCGGCAAAGGCTTCTTTGCCGGGTGCCATGCCGTTACGCACCCGGCAAAGAATTTTTTTATTTTTTTAAAAAAATTCTTTGCCGGGTGCCTCCTGAGCTGGCACCCGGCAAAGGCTTCTTTGCCGGGTGCCAGATTTGGCACCCGGCAAATTAATATTTTTTTGTTTTTTGGCCCCATTTTTTTCTGGGGCCTTGCTACAGTAATTAAAGGTCCATATCAAATTTTCGGACAATTTTGAGTCTTTATCCTATATTTCTTTAATTATTTTCGTTCACTTGAATTTTTTCGACTACAAATTTGAACTGCAGGTACATAAAATAATAGAATTCGGTCATTCAAAAAATGATATTCATGATGTTTGGCATATGCTGAGTCCGTATCCAGGACCTAGCATTAAATTAAGACCATCATGTTGTCGTAACCTGAAGAGGTAATCGTGAGAAAAGTGTATTTAAATTATATAAAATCTAAACGAAGTCTGAAAATCACGAAACTTGACGATGTATGTTGTTATCACATGTGGAGGCCCTGATAAAAAATTTAGAAAGTTTCAAGCAAGTTGCGACGTCAGATGCCTAAAACCCAAACATCTCCATATGTGATCACATGCGGAGATGTCTGGGTTTTAGGCATCCGACACAACTTGCTCGAAACTTTCTCAATTTTTTATTAGGGCCTTCACATGTGATAACAACATACATTTTCAAGTATCGTGATTTTTGAACTTCTTTTTGATTTTATATAATTTAAATATACTTTTCTCACGATTACCTCTTCAGGTTACGACAACATGATTGTCGTAATTTAATGCGAGGTCCCGGATATGGCCTCAACATATGCCAAACATCATGAATATCATTTTTTGAATGACCGAATTCCATTATTTTATGTACCTACAATTCAAATTTAGAGTAGTCGAAAAAATTCAAGTGAACAAAAATAATTAAAAAAATATAGGATAAAAACTCAAAATTGTCCCAAAATTTGATATGGAGTTTTAATTACTGTAGCAAGGCCCCAGAAAAAAATTAGGGCCAAAAAAATTAATTTGTCGGGTGCCAAATCTGGCACCCGGAAAAGAAACCTTTGCCGGGTGCCAGCTCAAGAGGCACTCGGCAAAGAATTTTTTTAAAAAATAAAAAATTTCCTTGCCGGGTGCCGTCGTCACCTGGCACCCGGCAAAGGCCCGCGACTAAAAAGGCCCAACCGGCCCACGTCCCAACCCTAGCCTCGCCTGACTCCTCCCCGCGCCCGCGCCTGCGCCTGCGCTCCGTCGCGCCTCGCCGGTCCGCCGTGCCCGCGCCTTGCTCGGGCCCACGCCTCGTCCCCGCGAGCCACGCCCACGCCCGGTGGCACTCGCCCCGGCGGCCGGCCCGCGCTCCCGCCCGGATCCGGCGGTCCCGTGACCGTGGCCCCGCCCCGGTGACCCCGGCGTCGCTTGGCCCGGCCGGTGCTCGGCCGGTGCTCCTGCCTGTCCCCGGCGCCCTAGCCTCGCCAGCCATCCCTGACGAGGCCTGCTGCCCGTGGTCCGGCCCCAGGCTCCTGCCGCCGCCGACCAACAGTAGAGGAAGTAGGTGGAAGAAGGGAGGAGGAAGAAAGAAGAAGAAAGAGAAGGGGGAGGAGGAAGAGGAAAAAAGAGGAGGAGGAGGAAGAAGAAGAAGGAGAATGGGGAGGAGGAAGAAGAGGAAGGTGCCGACCCGACCGGCCGTTGATCCTTGCGCTGCTACAGTCATCCCCACCGTCGTCACCGGCCCTCGCTCTTGCCGTTGTTGCCGCCAAGGTAAGCCCTACCCTTGTAGTGTTAGTAGTGTTAGTAGTAGTTAGTTGTAATGTTAGTAGTAGTAGTTAGTAGTTTTAGTTGTAGTAGTTAGTAGTGTTAGTTGTAGGGTTAGTAAATAGTAGTAGTTAGTAAGTAGTAGTGGTTAGTAGTAGTTGTTAATAGTTAAGTAGCTCTTAGTATTAGTAGTGTTAGTAGTTAAGTAGTTGTTAGTAGTAGTTGTAAGGTTAGTAGTAATTGTTGTTGTACTACTTCAATACTTTTATGTGCATGAAAAGAGAACTAAATTACATGACTCCTCTTGATATATTGGTGGTTGTTGGCCTTCATGCCCATGTTTGGTATATATGTCGTTGTTGGCCTTCATGCCATGTTTGGTATATATGTGGTTGTTGGCCTTTATGCCATGTTTTTTTGCAGGTTTTGGGAACCTCCCCGTGCAGGGGAGGTGCTGTCGAAATTTTGAGTCAACATTAACCATTTCCCCTTTTTTGCAGGAGGACCTGTGGGAGGGACTTGGCGACCCCGATCGTCTTCTTCGGCGCTACGGGTCTTCCTACACCGCGTGACTCGCCACTGCACTGACTCTCCACCACCCCGCTACTCAGACCTCACCGGCACCCTAGGTATAACCCCTCTATCTATATGTGGTCTTTGGTCGCATAACCTAGTTAGGTGTCTCCCGTTCGAAAGAGATACGGTCGGAGATATGCGGAGCTTTACATATCTACGACCGTATCTGTTTCAGATTGTCCATGTTTTTTGGACAGCCCGCGGATGCGTAGTTGAGGTTAGTTTTCATGCTCCGCTCCTGTCCAAGACGGTGTTTTGGCATCACATCCCTGTTGTTCTCCTAATACACACTCTCCCTTGTAGGACGTGTATCGGGAGAAAGTGGGGAGGTGCTGCCGAAATTCCGTCTCGGATAGGAGCGAAGAATGGAAACTAACCTCATCTATGGATCCACGGGTGGGATTAGGACCTATCCTCACCTATTAGAGAGTAGGGACACCACGTAGATGCAATTGATGGTCACCTGTGGAGATGTTATATATGCTATAGGATGGCGGACCATCAGTGGATGTACATGGGCCGGACAAGTCAGGGTGATGTCAGCTATGAATGGATGCAAAAGACCAATCGTTTCTTGAATCGTGCATTTGGCAAGGCTGCAAAATTCCTAAAAATGGCTTTGTGTCCCTGCTGCAAGTGTGGTAACAGGAGAATGCTAGACAAGGAACTCATGGGTACACATCTGCACAAGAATAGATTTATGCCGAACTACACCCGGTGGGTCCACCATGGTGAAGCCGATCGTATGAGAGAGGAGGTGGTGAGACAACATGTCAAGGCTTTCAACGCTGATGCCGGGGTAGCAGACATGGTAGATGATGTTCACCAAGCACAGTTTGCTGAAGGACTTGAGGAGGCGGAGATGCAGGTAGCTGTAGATGCATTCCAGTACATGATGGACTCGGCACAGAAACCCCTTCACGCTCATTCTATGGTCTCCCAGCTGGATGCCATAAGTCGCTTGATGGGGTTGAAGTCCAATTTATACTGGAGTCGAGAAGGCTTTGATAAGGTGTTGGGCCTGGTTGGTGAAGGGTTATGAGGATGCTACGCTAGCCAGAAAACAAAACTTTTCTACCTCATAAAATATGATCTACTACTCGATATAGGTCACAAGATTACCACTAGATGCGCAGATGCAGCGAAAGACTCGATGTAGTCGAATGCGTCGCAGCAGTGCCATGCAGTTGCATGGTCATTTGTCAAGTACACCCTTCGCTTGCGGATCTCCCGAGCACATTACCGACCACGTTTCTGACCAGTCCAGCTAGGCGCTGACCAGTTGCCGACCACCATGACCGACCAGGTCTGTCCCTGTGCCACAGATGTTGCACCTCCAAGGTATCACACACGTGCGGGAAGAAGCAATGCGCAACTGAACTGCTAGGTCCGTGAAGAGCAAAGGCGTGAGTGTGGGGTGGGCGACGGCGGCTGAATAGGTTAGATCGCCTCTCGTTGCCTCGCCCCTACCCCTTGCTTATATAGGTGTCCCTCTGCAACCCTGACTTGGAGGCCCAACAGGAAACCTAAGCCTTGTCCAATCCGAGTCCAACCCAAACTAGGCTTCCATCCCTTAAGCGTGCGACCCTATGGGTTCGCGCACAGATAGACATGGACCGAGTACTCTACTCACCCAATAGTTGACAGTGGCCTCTAGCAAGACGTGACAACTCCTATGCGTACACAAAGATCATATCAGATGAACCACTATGACCACGTACAAGTTATTCCCTTTGCCACTGATATATGGTTCAACTCATGGGTTAACACTTAACCCAAACATGGCCATGCATCTGTTGATCCAATCACTTGAGTGATCTAGTGATATCTCCCTCATCCAGAGAGGGGAAAATTTCATCTTGACTGTCCATGTCTCATAGCATGCTTCCCGACCACCCGAATACTACCTTTATAACTACCCAATTACGGAGTAGCATTTGGTAATCCCTAAGTAGTCGTTTCACATCTTGAGTACATACCACAATCTCAGGTCTAAGGACATAACGTACATGATATGAATAGAGACTATCTCTTATCAGGTCAGTCCAGCCTACATGTCTCACATGTGCCCAAATTATTAGTTCGACATCTCATGTCTATGACTTGTGAAACATAGCCATCAACTAATACATGTGCTGGTCTAATATTCAAGTGTGTTCTTCACAAGAACGCCGACCAGGGACAACTTTAGAATAACCATATAAGTATCGAGTTCCACAAATAATTCACATAATTGCCATTCAACACATGTTGTCTATAATGGATATTCATTGAACACTTAATGCATGTCATAGATACAACCGGAATATCATCATCTTATGATTACCTCTAGGGTATATTCCCAATAGTTGACACCCTGCTTTCAAAAAAGCACTGAAGATGCCGTATGAGCAGATACATGCTTGTCTGAATGGGTGTGTCCTATTTCAGGAAGAGCATGAGTCCAAAGTGTAAAGCCTTCAGGTTCCTGGAGGTAGAGTCTGGTGACGGTGGTGGCCAGAAGAGCCAGCTTATGATACCCGCCCTAGTCCTATGGCACCCTCCCTTCTTGCCGAGGCTTCAAAGGCTATTCATGACCGAGGAAACCGTGAAACAGATGACATGGCACAATGGCAAACGATACAATCCTGACAAGATGGTGCATCCATCTGATGGTGAAGCATGGGCCAGGTTTAATGACATGCATCGTTTGAAATCCGATGAGGCTTGTAATGTATGTGTCGGCTGGCAACTGATGGGTTCAATCCTTATGGCAGCATGTCCGCCCCTTACACATGTTGGCCCATTTTTGTTATCCCCCTTAATCTCCCCCTAGCGTCACCTTTCAACGACAAAACGTGATCTTGACGTTGATAATTCCTGGACACCCGGGGAAGAATATGGGTGTGTACATGCAGCCTGTGATTGATGAATTGATCAAAGCTTGGAATAAAGGGGTGTGGACATACGAGCGAGCAATGAAGCAAAGCTTCAAAATGTACGTCTGGTACCAGTACTCCATGCATGACTTCCTGGCGTATGGGTAATTCAGCGCCTGGTGTGTTCATGGGAAGTTCCTGTGCCCAATATGCCCGAAAGCTGTGAGATTCATTTGGTTGAAGAAGGGTGGCAAGTATTCGTCGTTCGATCAACATCTTCAATTCCTAGATTCCAACCATCAATTCTGACAACACACCAAGAACTTTAGGAAAGGTGTCACTGTCATAGACCCTAGACCGCACATGAAGACTGGTGCCGAGCTTCATGCTGAGATAGATGCTGTCATGCCCAATGAAGAAGATGGTTTTGTGGGATATGGTGAGCAACACATGTGGACTCATAAGTCCGGCTTAACGAGGCTCCCCTATTTTGATGACCTCCTACTGCCCCATAACATTGATGTAATGCACACTAAAAAGAACATCACCGAGGCACTTTGGGCAACACTCATGGACACTGACAAGTCTAAGGACAACCCTAAGGCTAGAGTGGACCTGGCAACGTTGTGCGATAGACAAGAGCAAAATATGCGGCTGCCTACAAATGGCAAGAACTGGAAAAGGCCTAAGGCTGATTTCGTCTTGAAACCCAAACAAAGAAGGTAAGTACTACGATGGATGAAGGAGTTAATGTTCCCTGATGGGTATGCAGCGAACCTGAGCAGGGGAGTGAACTTAAGCACTATGCGAGTCAACGGGATGAAGATTCATGCCTACCACATATGGATTGAGCGGCATATTTTGGCGATGGTACGAGGCTATGTTCCTGAGCATCTCTAGCTACTGCTGGCGGAGTTGAGCTATTTCTTCTGCCAGCTTTGTGCCAAGGAGCTATCTCGGACCATGGTTGCAAACTTTGAGAAAGTGGCACCTGAGTTGCTTTGTAAATTGGAGAAGATCTTTCCACCTGGCTTCTTCTTGTCGATGCAGCATTTGATTGTGCACCTCCCGTATGAGGCACGTATGGGGGACCGTGTAGGCCCGTTGGTGCTATCCAATTGAGAGATGTTTGAAGACCATTCATAAAAAATGTAGAAATAAAGCCAAAATTGAGGCTTCCATTGCAGAGGCTTCCATTCTGGAGGAGGTGACAAACTTCACACAACTATACTACACGGAGAACCTTCCTAGCATGCATAATTCGCTCCCTCGCTACAATGTTGATGACAATGAATCCAACCTCAGCCTTTTCCAAGGGCAACTCGGCAGGTCAAGTGGATCGACCATAAGAGGTTGGACAATGAAGCACAGGATTATGCTATATGGTTCCACAACCTACCGGAGGTGAAGCCGTTCATTGAGTAAGTTCTCAAAGAAACTGTTTCAATACACCCTCACTATTCTGTATCCAACTGATTCTTTCTTGTTTGCACAGGGAATTTATTCGTGGATCCTGGCATCAACCAAGGGATCCTACCCAATGACAAATCGACACCCTTCTTTCACAGGGTCCGAGAGCAGGGAGGCCTGATTTCATTTCTTGGTTCAAAACAAAGGTATTGTCCAATTTACCTCGTACCTAGTTCGTGATTCTGAGTTTCACATACTTAGTCTGGCAATCTTTCCTTCTTGCGCTTGCAGGCCCAAACCGATGCAACTATGAGCCAGGAGTTGAGGTAGGTTGCAAATGGCTTTGACAGTAAGGTGAAAGCTTATTCAGGTTATGATGTGAATGGATATTTCTTTCACACAACAAGCTACGAGCGAGCTCGGCCCAAGCGAAAAACCACAACTAGCGGAGTTTGTACTCCCGGCACTGATGGCCTCGAGTATCATGGCATAATTAAGATATCTATGAATTTTCATTTTATGGTTAGAAACCTCTTCGTCTTGTCATGTTCAAATGCCACTGGTTCAATCCCCAACTAACGAAATGGAGCCCTAATATTGGTCAAGTCGAGATTCAACATGATTTCGTCTATCAAGGAAAAGATGTCTTTATTGTGGCGGATCAGGCCGTGTAGGTTTATTATTTGCCATACGCATGCCAAGGCAACAAGGCTCTTCAGGGTTGGTCTATTGTGCACCAGGTATCGCTACATGGTAGATGACCTATCCCAAATGATGAAAATTACAACTTCAACCCAAACACATATGATGGAGAGTTCTATCAAGAAGATGGGCTACAAGGGAGGTTGGTGATAGACTTAACCAAGGTGATCGGAATGGAAGTAGACAATGAAAGGGTTGATGACGAGGAAGAAGGAGATGAGGTGCAAATGCCAAGGACATAGAAATGCTTGAGCGATTACATTTAGATGATGACGATGAAGGCAACATTGAACCTTCAGAAAGTCTTGTTTATTTGGACAATTTTGATAGTGATGACGAGACATATGATCTAGATAATCCCAATAATGATGATTATTTCTAATACATGTAATACAATGTTATTTTGTAATCATGTTTTGTTTATTTACTCAGCATCTATTTCTAATGCATGTATAATATGTCTTGTTTGTTTCTTTTCAATTGCAGGTGATTGAACAAAGATGGCGGGCGGCAGTGGTCTAAGGAACGTGAACTCGAGGTACCAGAGGGCACATGAGGATGCAGATGCCGGAGAGAACTCATTGGACGGGAGGACGCAGTGGGCTAGGAGCAGCGGCAGTGGGAGCGGCAGTAGGAGGGGCCGGCCTCCTCTAGCCTTGCCACGTGACGTGTCAGAGGAGGAGCGCCGTACCACGGACTCCTCAGAGGACGAGCAGGTTCGGGCGATGGACGACGAGGGAGAGCCATAGGAGGGTGGCGAGGCCGAAAGTAGTTCCACTGCCTCTGCTGTGAGGCCCTACTTGTGAGGTCCCTCAAAACTCCCTGGGCCTCTACTTCCTCCTCTACGCCCAATGATCCACCCCCAGGGTGACTTGGTCACAAAGTCAGCAAGACACAGGCAAGACAGATGCCTCTGACCCGAGAATAGTTCCTTGAGGTAAATGAAAAAGAATAATACTGATTTGTTTTGAGATTAAGTAGCTTTCATTTGGTCATCTTACATTTCAAATTCTTTATGACATGTAGATGATTCCATGGTGGTGCGAGTCCTTTGTCGACTGCTAGGAGATGATTGTGGACAGGTGGTTCACAGAGGGCTATATCCAGGAGCACGAAGCCCACCAGGAGAGGGCTTTGTAGACGACAGGCCCCACACACCATCAAGGCAGCCGCAGCCTCAACGCGTACAACAAACTATGGGTGCGTGTTTTAGTATTCTGACGCTCCATTTTGCATGTTTCTTCTAATCATCTTGTTGTCTTTCTTGCAGTCGGTGTCGCATGGTGGCCAGTCTTTGTCCACGTTCATGGCATATGGACTGGCCTACAAGGGAAAGGCGACTTCCGCTATCACCTTTAGCCCAGATGACCCACCCGAGTCGTACAGCAACCCGAGCGTCCACACTCGCATCAATTCCTATGCGTTGGAGGCAAGGTTGGTCCATGGGCCAGACTGGGATCCGAGCACCGATGACATAGATGGGACGATGGTCATGAGGCTCAGACAAGGCAAGAAGCATGGGCAGTACTGGCTTGGCAATGGCACCCTTGAGTCCAGCTCTATTCCCACCCTCTCCGAGGTCCGAGCACAGACCCCGAGTGGCGGGCCGGCCATACGCCAACGGTCGTCCCCTTCACAGCAGCGGGTCAATGCACTCCAGGTTTGTCTCGTTTAACTCTTCATTGATCTTTACATAACTTAGTTGCCTTTGCATCACTAAAACATTCAATTGAAATGTTGCAGGCCGAGAACGAGAGGCTAGCTCAGGAGCTACGGGACCTAGCGACGAGGCATGCGGAGGCCGAGCGGGAAAGATAGGCCAAGCAGGCCGAGCGGGAGAGACAGGCCAAGCAGTTGGCGGAGATTAAGATGTTCCTGCAAAACTTTGGGCAAGTGAGCGGTGTACCTGTGCCGCAGTTCGCTCCACCGCTACCGTCAGTTATAGCTAGTCCAGTGAGTTCCATATTGATTTGACTAGTGCTTTCATTAGATGACCCACTCTAACAAATGAAATTTCTTATTCTTTATGCAACCTCCGTCGACGGGTTCGAATAACCCATCTCAGGGTGAAAGGTCCTAATGGCTAGAGGGGGCTAAATAGCCTAATAAAATTTCTTGCAAAGACACTTAAGCAATTTGTTAGACTAAGAGATGGCGTAATGCAAAGCTAAAGCTTCGATTACTCTATGCAAGCCTTTCTAACAAGTCTAGTATATAGGCTATACTACTAGCACCCAATCAACAACAAGCCTAGCAATTCTAAACAAGATTACTCTAGGCACTTCATTCAACTAGCAAGAGCAACAAGATAAGAACACAAAGGAGATGCACAAGCTAGCAATTCTACTCACTATCTAGCAAGACAAGCAAACAATAAAAGAATGAATAACAAGCTAGATATAAGAGAAGGGGATTGGATTGTTATACCAACGTGAAGTGTAGATGGCCAATCACCCAATCGAGATAACCACACAAGAGAATCCTCGGCAATCACAATATGAACACAATGATTTTTTACTGAGGTTCACTTGCTTCCCGGTAAGCTACTCCTTGTTTTGGCGATACTCCCGCTTGGAGATGTGCACGCTAAATTGGCACTCAACGCTAAACCCGCTGCCGGGCGCCACACTATCAACACAAGACAGGGATCCTCCAAGCCACACGCAATCCACTAGAGTATCCTTTTATGAACTCCCACAGGGAAGAATCAAAAACCCCTCACAAGAACACCGGGTGTGGCCTTGAACAATCTCCACCTCGAGCTCAACACCCCGCTGCCTCCAAACCGTCTAGGGTGACAGAAATCACTCAAGAGTAATAAGAACTCCACAGCGAACTCGAAGATCTAGTGCCTCTAGATGCAACTCTCAATGCTTAGCACTAGATTCTCACTCAATCTCATTCTAGATGAACAAGCAAGTCAAGAGATGAGTGGGGAGGAGTTTTTCTCGCTCAAAAAATGCTCAAGAATGAAAGAATGGGCAAGAATGCCTCCCAACGGCCGTCAAAACCCATATATAGTCACCTCGGATTGGCCTACCAGAACTTTTAGTGGAGCCCCACCAGAACTTCCGGTCAGTTCAGATCTAGCCGTTGTACGCGAGTCAGTCCAAATCTAGCTGTTGTACGCGTCATCCGAAACTTCTGGTCACCTGACCGGAACTTCCGGTCGTGAACCGGAAGTGACTCGGGGCGTGCGGTTGCTTGGGCTGGGCTGACTAAAACTTCCACCGGAACTTCCGGTCACCAACCGTAAGTGTTTAGGAGCGTGCGGTTTCTTGGGCTAGGCTGACCGGAACTTTCGGTCCAGGCCCACCGTAACTTTCGCTGGTACAGCACCACCCCGCACTAAAACAGGCATATCTCTTAGCTCCGAACTCCGTTTTTGATGATCTTAGACTCTATGGAAAGCTTATTCAGAGAGCCACGCAACCAACATATCCTAAAGATCTCAATCATTATGGATTAAAGCAGTTTTCTAATCTAAGAGCCATCACTTTTCTTTTCCAACACAAGTGTTCTTCATCGTCGCGCCTTTGCCAATCCAAGTCACACCACGTGCCAAGTACGCTAACCTCAACATGTAAACCTCTTTGATCACAAGAGTTAGAATATCTCCAAGAAGAATAGGGGTAAGGGTTAGCTGTCTAGTTAGTCTCTCATATGCATCATGCCAAGTCAAACCTAGAGGCACTTGAACCGCGAATTCAACCATGAATTCCCCTCTTGATAGTCGGTTATCAATCCTAAATGTGACCACACCCTCTATAGTGTCTTGATCACTGAAAGAAAATCATCTATCTCTTATACCTTTGCCTTGATCCCTTGATGCTTGATCAACACAATGTCCAAGTCCACCATCAAGTCCCTAGGCATCACCTCCATGTTGCTTATGTGTCTAGTCACACTTAGATGAATCATTAGCAACATTGAGTGTCATCAATTATCAAAACCAAACAAGAGCTTTCACAGGGGCAACCAGGCGACGGCGGCGCTTTTCCTTCACCAAGCACTCAGTTTCCTCATCACCTGTAGTTTGTTTCTTGTTTTCACTACTTGATGGACATGTGATGCACCGTGAACGACTATTGACGATGGATATTGGACCTATTATGTTTGCTATGTCATGTATGTGAGATATTGTGTGCTCCCAATGTTATATATATGTGGTTTTGAGTTTGTGATGAGATAAATGTGATATATATGTGCTATATTGTGTTTGTGATGTCACAGATGTGATATATATCTTTTATATGCAGTGTTTGTGATTATAGAATAAAAAATTACAAAAATTAATTTTAGAGGCTTTGCCGGGTGCCCTGGCCTGGCACTTGGCAAAGCTGGGAATTCCTCATATTCAGAATTCCCATCTTTGCCGAGTGCTAGGTCCAGGGCACCCGGCAAAGATTTTTCAAAAAAAGTTCTTTGCCGGGTGCCCTATCAAAAAGAATAAAAACTCTTTACCGGGTGCCTAGGTGGGGCAGCACCCGGCAAAGAAATTATAAAAAAAAAATAAAAAATCTTTGCCGGGTGCCTCTAACATGGCACCCGGCAAAGCAAGGGTTGACGGACCGGCACCGTCTTGGTCACTTTTCTTTGCCGGGTGCCAAGTTTGCACTCGGCAAAGTCTTTGCCGGGTCCCGATAAAAAGCACCCGGTAAAGAAATCTTTGCCGACTTACTTTTTGTTAGAGGCTCTTTGCCGAGTGCGGCACCGGACAAAGGCTTTGCCGGGTGCAAAGTAGCCTTTGCCGGGTGCATTCGGCACCCGGCAAAGCGCCTGAATCCAGTAGTGATAGTTATTTCTGTCAAATTTTACTGCATTAATTCTAGCTGATGTGGAAATTAAATCAGCGTCGTAAAATGTTTCTCGATCGATGGGTATCTGATATGACCAATATACCTCGCAATTGCATCTCGTAGTCACAAACTCACAATCTAATCGTGAGACAAATCGATTCTAAAAGTATTGGGCTCCATCCTCCATAAAAAAGATACAGTCAATTATAAAATGTGTGCAAGTCAAATTAGCTTAACTTTAATTAAAATTTATAAGTAAATATTTTAAATACATTTATATTTCTAAGGTTACTACAAAAAATATATTTCATCATTAATTTGCTGGTAGTACTTATTTTTATCAGAAGCATTAATTTTGTCCGACTGCAATAAAAAACTGGCACCATATGGATATTTTACCTGCCAATTTAGGTGCCGTTTGGATCCCATGGGATTTTGAGAATCCGGATAAAAAGATAGGTTTCAAGATTCTACAATTATGTGAGTCAAAATGTCTATAAAATCTAGACCATTTGGATAGAAAACTAGGATTGTGAGACTTTTCTACCCGGGGATTCTTGGATGACACAAACCGGACCTTATATATAATCCAGGATACGAACGCAAGGCCATGTATTGTTAGCCTCTAGTACGTATGTTAGAGGACAAATTGTGTAGTCAATGATGGAAGGCACTGCACAGATGACTGATTTGTGACGAGAGACAAGAGGAAGGCAGCTAGCCTTACATAGACTGCAGCTCATGGAAGATGTTCAGCCACTACAGGTATATATGTTAACCAAACAATAGCAACTCCAACAAATGCCATGGTCATACATGCACAGCCAAAGAGAAAGAGGCCTAGGAAAAGGCCTACACCTATTATAGATGATGAGGTTAGGAGAAGCGCAAGGCTGAACAACCAACCTGACTTTGTGCACATGTATTTGGATGAAAAATCAAAGCCAAGGAAGTTGAATAAAAAAGATACAAGCATGATGCAACAGAGACTCCAGCTAGCTTTAGAGGAAGTAGCAGTTGCAGAAAAAGAAAATACAAGTCAGTCTGAGCAAGCTGAGCACGAAACAAATGCATTGTCTATTCCTTTTATGCAGAACCTGGGAATTACATACTGTGAAGTGGATCCTGAGGATGTCACTGAAGCCAAGCTGCTCTCCAACAAGAAAAGTGCTTCTGGAATATATCGCAGACCCCTATTTATTTTGTTTCTCTGAAACTTCCATGGTCGTTTTTTACTTCTATGCTAGTGGTGGCTGTGCACCCACTATTTTTTTCCCTTCTCCTCGGTATTTATGGATATTAATCATAATTGGAATTTGTTATGTTGGAATGTGCGAGGCTTAAATGAACCTGATAAATGGAATCTTATTTGGAACAAGTTAGAAGAAAGTTTGTGCTCTTTATTTTGCTTCCAGGAGACAAAATGAGAGGAAATAGACACAATCTTTTTAAGAAAATTTGCGCCTAAGAGATTTGATAGTTTTGATTTTTGTCCCTCAGATGGAGCATCTGGTGGGATCCTGGTTGCATGGAATTCTAGAATCTTTTCTGTGGTAGTTATGGACTCACAAATTTTTTCCATGAGAATGCAAGTCACATCTGTTCATGATCTAACCGAATGGAATCTGATTACTGTGTATGGTCCGACAAGAGAGCCTGAGAGAACATACTTTGTTTCCTGGTTATATAGTTTGGATATTGTTTATGATGACAATTGCATTATTATGGAAGATTTCAATTTCTACAGATCAGCAGCAAACAGGAATAGACCAGGGGGAAATGCAAATGATATGATGCTCTTCAATGATATCATACACCATCTAGGGCTTATTGAATTACCCATTAGAAGTCGAAGTTATACTTGGAGTAATATGCAAGATCAGCCACTAATGCAACAATTGGACTGGTTTTTCACCGCACCAGCCTGGACATTGGCATACCCGAACACACTAGTCATACCACTAGCAAAGAATACATCAGATCACACACCTTGTAAAGTACAGATTGGCAGCCACATACCAAGAGCCTCTCTCTTTCGATTTGAAAATTACTAGGCACAGCTACCTGATTGCTATAACACAGTTTCTACAGCATGGTTCTCCTGCTCACATAGTAATGCAACTAGAAGCATATCCATCAAGTTTAAAGCTTTGAGAGCGACTCTCAAACTCTGGAGCAGATCTAGATCAAGTCTATGTATCTTGATTCAACACTGCAATATTGTCATTGCCTTTATGGATGATATAGAGGATAGTAGAGGTTTGCATTCTACAGAGAAAAATTTTAGATTGATCATTCAAGCCCAATTAAGAAAACTGTTACTTTATCAGCAAGTTTACTAGAAACGAAGATATACAGAGAACCTTGTAAAGTTGGGAGATGAAAACAAAAGGTTCTTCCATGCCAGAGCAACTGAAAGGTTCAGGTTTAATGTCATATCTCAAATCACAGCTGAAGATGGAAGATTTGTAACTGATCATTCAGAGAAGGCAGCCCTATTCTATAATGAATTCAAAAATAGAATGGGTGTTTCATTCAATACTCAAATGTTATTCCAACTCAATCAATTGCTACCACAACACAATCTGGAAGCCTTAGTGGAACCTTTCACGACTGAAGAAATAGATATGATTGCAAAAGAATTGCCAGTGGATAAAGCACCAGGGCCAGATGGATTCAATGGGTACTTCATCAAAAAATTTTGGAATCTCATAAAGTTTAATTTCTACAGGCTGTGCAATGAGTTTCACAATAATGCAGCAGCTTTACATAGTATCAATTATTCATATATCACTTTGGTATCAAAAAAGGTAAATCTAGAAAAGTTAACAGACTTCATGCCAATCTCACTCCTAAACTCCAGCATGAAATTTGTTACAAAGCTACTAGCAAATAGACTGCAAAAAACAATCCTACAAGTTATTCATGGAAATCAATATGGGTTTATACTTGGAAGAACCATACAAGATTGCTTGGGCTAGGCTTTTGAGTATCTACACCAATGTCATGCTTCTAAAAAGGAAATTGTTATCTTGAAATTAGATTTTGAGAAAGATTTTGATATGATTGAACATGCAGCCATCATAAACATATTAGAAGCAAAAGGATTTCCTAGAAAATGGTGTGCCTGGATCAAGCAAATTCTAAGCACAGGGACATCTTCAATTCTTCTTAATGGAGTTTTTGGCAAAGATAAATGTCCCGTGGGTGCAGCTTATATGGAGTGCTTATTACCAAGATAAAGTGCCTCATCTAATTCCTCCTAGAGGATCTTTTGGTGGAAGGATATACTTACCTTAACAGGTAATTTCAAGGAAATAGCACATTGTTTACCTGGATGTGGTGACTTAGTGGGAGTGTGGGAAGATCAACTAATGTAAGTACCGTTCTCAAGCAAATATCCTGCACTTTTTTCATATGTCCAACATAGACACCTATCACTGAAACGTTGCTTGCAAACTACCAACCTCATTAGCCTCTTTAGACTGCCTATGTCTAGACAAGCTTACAATGAATATCTACTGTTCCAAAGTGATCTCGATCTTTTTAGAGGAGAAAATGAGCAAGATGATATATGGATATATGAGTGGAATAGTGGACTGTACACATCAAAACAGTTGTACCAGCATAATTTCAGAAACATATCACCACCGCCCCCATTCAAATGGATATGGAAATCTAAATGGATGTCGAAAATCAAATTTTTTTGCTTGGCTATTGCTAGTTGACAGACTCAATAGTACAAGAGAAATGCTGAGAGCCTGAGAAGAAGACATAAAGTTCTTGAAGAAGGCTACAATTGTATTCTTTGTCATGAAAATATCGAGGAAACTTTGTTGCATCTATTCTTTCAATGCACATCAACTGAAAGTAGATGGTTCTCTATCGGCTTTCAATGGAACATACAAGCTGATATCAATCAAATGGTAATGGAGCAAAAACAAATCTTTTCAGGACCTTACTTCATGGACCTCTTTATGTTGGCATCATGGTGCATATGGAAGGAGAGAAATAACTACATTTTCAACCATAAACCCCCTTCAATGGCGAACTGGAAGCACATGCTAAAGGAGCAAGTTAAACTTCATCTCCTCAGAGTACCGAGCCACTCCCACTCTATAATTGTTAATTGGGTAGATTCTTTGTAACTTGCTTTGTACATATAGACTTTTTCCTTCGTAGACTAGGTAAGTTTTTTCCTTTTTTCCTTTTGTTAGCCTGCTGTTAACCTTGTATTTTGGTTTCTTTTGTACTTCTTGTTTTTATAATTTAAGCATTGGGGAGCAAGGCTCCACAATTTTTCCTCAAAAAAAAGGGCAACCCCAGATCCGGCACTACCGCCGGTGCCCCCGCATTGCCACCTGCTGCAGCTGATTCCTTGCCCTGCGGCCTTCCTCTTCACCCAACTCTTCCAGCCAACTATGCTCCACCTCATATTGACATGTCAGCTTCCTAGGCGGTGCGAACTATAGGCGTGGCTTCGGTTAGGGTTTGGCGATACCGGTGGTTGTGCGGCTCCCGTCGGCCTCCCCTCCCCTCCCCGCTCCCACAACACCGGCTCGCGCCCGCAGTGGCAGCGGCGTGGGAACTGGCTACGGCGGCGCGAGATCAGCCCGTGAGGGCCCTCGGCCTGAATGCGGCAGCCCCTGAGGCGGCTCCTATCGGCACGGTGGACTGGCAGCGTGGCTCCCGTTGGCCTGCTCCTCCGTCCTCCATGCTCCCCCACCCCCCACCTCTAGTTTTTGTGGTGTGAATTTCATGCCCCTTATCTCCTCTGGTTTTTGTTCTTGAAATGTGGCTTGATTTATGTCAGAGAGGTTCTAGATTTGTTCACTGGGCAAGATTGACATGCTTTATGAAATGTCCGGATGATTTCGAGTGTCCAGATCTTCAGTGCTTTCGTGTTTGAGTCTAGTAATTGCACTGCATTTTTGTATGTGGTCATGGATTGGATCCGGTAATGTCCAGAGTGATCAAATTGGTTGATTCAACTCACTAACTGAATAGTAAATGTAGTATTTCTTTAGTTCTTCTAATTGGCTAATATGTGTTAGTTTTGTGTGATATTAAATTCTGATTACATAGATGTGCATGTGTGATAATAAAAAATATGTATACAAAATGTCATCTTGGTGATCTAAAATGGGGGTAAGAACACAAATATCACAATAAAACGAGGATAAAAACACATGGGCAAAATTGTCCTTTTTAACACCGTTAGAAGGACTTAACATACCAGGGGTAGACTCATCCTTCTTTTTGAAATAGCAGCTTTTTGAAATAGCAGGGGTAAAATCACAAAGTTAAAAAAGAGGGTAAAATCACCATTTAGCTTAAAAAGAGGTAGAAATGCCAAAGCTTCTATTTTTAATGTTTATATACTAGCAGATACTCTCATTATTTGTTATAGTTTCTCGATGTTGATCAACCAAACTATGGAAAAGGCCGGACTATTCCTGATAGTAGATACTCTCGTTATTATCTTAAATCTTAAACTACTATGAAGCTAAGACCCACTACCTATTTCTCTAGCATATCCTTACGTCATATCATCCGCTTACATCAAGCTATCTACCTCATGAATCAACTATTAGATGCATTTATGGTTAACTAACATTTACAATTATGAAACCATCTCTTCTTAACATGCAAGCTATTCACATCATCCACTAATTAGCATTATGTCACGCCATCCTAATATTAACTTATATATTTGTTTATTTTCCCTTTGCATACATAATTTTATTCAAAATCATCAACGATTTTCGCGCCAACATGTTGATCCTTGAGACCCTTAAGATTCATGTGTTTGTTCCTGCGGCAACACATGGGGAATCGACCTAGTATATTGTATCTTTGGCTTTTTTTCTATTTTTGTATTGCTAGTTTCTCTTGAGTGGTACCTATAAGTCATGTCATCCACACATTGATGACAAACACTGCATGCTTTCAAGACTAACACAATTAGGTAGTACTTTTTTTCATATTAAGCTAATCATAGTACATACAAGAGCATCCACTAGCAATTAAAAACCAAAAGAGTCCATGGAATATATAAATAGTTCCAAATTTTTTTTGGGGGGGGGAATAAATACTTCCAATTTAGGGGCCATAAAAATGAGCATGATTTTAGGGAAAGTGTGAAACTAGTTTCATATTTTATTGAGCTAAAATAAAATTTCTTTGTTTTTATAATATTAGATTAGATTTTGGAATAATTTTTTCCATAAACACCATGTTTACACCATATGATACTATTGTACTCCCACCTGAAAGATCATACTAGAGCACCCGCTAATGCATGAGGAAAACTTTGCTACGAGGATCCCATTATACTAAACAAGACTATGTTATAGCACTGTGGTTTTACTAGAGAGATTAGGGTAACTACAACAAGTAAGTTGCACTCAAATTATGTATTAAAGTAAGTAAAAAGATAAAGATTGACTTGAAATGGCTTACAAAGATAAATATAAGAATTATACTAGTCAAAGACTACTTTCAGAACCTAACCAAGGTTTGACTCAACTCTAACTCCCAACTAAGCTATCCTAAACAAGAGAGAGAGAGAGAGAGGAGGGAGTAACTACAGTTAGAGTGATTCCTTCTTCTTGGCGCCAACATCTCTATGTATAATTGTATAATGTATGTTTTACTTGTAGTTGAACGAGAAGTAAATTGCCTAGGTGACCCCGCTAAGAGGTTGGTTGACAGTGGGATACTCCATCCTTTGATCCTACGCTTCTTTAGTGCTTCTCCAAGGAGATGGACATGCATAAGGTAATTTCTATATATGAAATTTTGTGCTTTCTTACATGGATATGATGGCGGGGCCTTCATTCCATGGGAAGACACTTCGTGATAGCCCTAAAATCGACCAAACCTTTATTGGATCAACCCATGAGATTGCACCTCAGTGTGTTTCCTAGCTTGTGCCATGGTCCATGGATTGAGGTCAATTGGGCTCTGGGCAAGCCGACGATGTAAGCTGACCTATATGGAGGGCAGGTGACTTGCCCAGGCCTTCCAGTTTTGGACATGTGTCCCTGAAATGCCATATTCTTCAAATACATGTGGAATGAAATATTTGAAACAAAATCCTACTATAATATTGATATGGTCTGCACTTTAAAATGGTCAGATTTATCATCTCAGTGTTGGTTGCTTGATCTTCACTTTAGCCTAGCTCAAGTCCCTCTTTGCATCCTATAGTCTAATATTCCTCTATTTACTCCTTTCGTTCTAAATTATAAGTCGTTTTGACTTTTTAATACATACATTTTGTTATGCATTTAAATAAATAATATGTGTAGATACGTAACTAAATGGATGAACCAAAAATATCAAAGCAGACTTACAAAGTTATAATTCAGTCTTTAATCTAAGTTGTCCTTTTTTTTATTTTTGCATAATAACGAAATTCAGTCTTTAATCTGATTGGTAGAACAGAAAGCCTACGGCCCCTGGCCTTTCTAGACCGCATCTATAAATATGGTTATTACTTGCCAAGCTGATGCACTCGCCCTTATTCTAAACCTCCGATCCGCTAGAAGATGAGCGGCGGGTATCCACCGCCGGCGGGGGCGTGGACCACCGGCCTCTGGCTGCTTCAGCGACTGCAAGAGCTGTGAGTTGCCCACCCCCTGGCCTCGCTATGCTTCTTCTGAAAAAACAAGTAAAGCATTAACCAAAAATCGACTATATATATTCTTGTGTAAATTTCAGTCCAAATTGCGCAGTCATTATACATCACAAATATTGATTATTAAGCGCATAGTAGATATGTAAATTCTCGTGGAATTCTTGCTGCAAGCCAAATTAAACACGACGACTTCACCAGCAGCTAGGCAGCTAGCTAGCATCAGCACTAACGGACGGTGGTGTTGCAGGTTGCCTGTCGTTCTTCTGCCCTTGTATCCCGTTCGGACAGGTGGCAGAGTCTTAGACAAGGGCGTCACATGTAAGTGCTTTGCTTTGCAACAAGAACTACATACTAGCATATATGAACTGAAATGGAACGAAGAAAACGTTGTGTGTTGCAGCCTGTGGTCTGGCTGGCTTGATCTACTGCTTGCTGCTCCATGCCGGGGTGTTCCTGGCGCTGCCTGGTTGGGATCTCTGGAGTGTCTTGCTGGTATGGATGAGAGGTTCCATTTGATTCCTCATTTGAGCCCTGCATCATATGTGAGTCTATGTGTTCTGTAACCATCTCGGCTTTATTCTCCTGTACTAAGAAGTCTGCATTTGGCTCAACATCCATGGTGGAGTCCTCTGATGTAACTATAAGATCAGATTTGGCATTACCATTGTATTCATTTGCAGGGACTAATGCTAGCTGCATATTCTGATTATCTGCAGGAGAAGGATCATTGATGCCCATAAGTCATATTCTTGGGGGTGGAGGAGGTGCAGAGGTAGAAGCTCCCCAATTATCTCCCAAGAATGGGTTAATCACCCACTCTTCCAGATCATCCATGTATACATAATCAGGTTCTTGTATCTGAGGATATAGTAGACTCATTGGTTTTTTTTTCCTTTGAGGACAAACTGCGCAATCCCAAGACCAATTGGCGCAGGTATGTGAACCGGCTGATCAAGACCTGTTTTGTGCAGCATCTGCGCTAATGGCATTGGTCCATACTCCTGGTGAATTTTGTGTATTTTTGCAAGCTGATAGATAGGGTAACCACTTTCCTTATCCCAACTATTATTGAACAAGGGAATATTTTCTTGATTATCTTTTATCAAAGGTAACTCTAGTCTAATTGGGTTACCTTGTGCTCTGAAAAAACTATTAGTACCTGAGCTAATTGACTCTGTGGACTGTGAGCACCTGATTCTGCATCATGGCCTGGAAGACAAACTCATTTGCTAGATTTTGAACTTGTTCAATATCATTTTCAACATCTACTTCACCCTGCTGAGGCCATTCAGGCCAAGCATTCGGCACATTTGCAGCTGCAGCTGCAGCATTTGGCATCAGGGGTGGAACCCATCCCTCGTTTTCATTAGCTTGCTCTATATCATCTAGGTCCTGCTCATTTTCCTAGAAATCAAGTTGATGCTGATTTGGGTTAAAACCAGGGAAAGGATGTGGGTTGCCATCTTCTCGTACTGGATCCTCATTACTAGGAATATATTCATTATTTTCAGAGCTTAACAAAAAACTGGGACTGACCATGACTGTCCAGCAGCTCCCACAGCACCTGGAATGCAGACAACAACACTTCTTGGGATCTTGCTGATACGAAGGACTGAGCATCTAACAAGAACTCTAGACTTGAAGTTTTCATTGTTTGTCCAGGTGACAATAGTGCCAAAGTTACTGTTGGGATGATAAGATCACACAAGTGAATAAGTGATGAAAACAATATGCAGATCATAATTGTATTTTATTCTATCCCAAAAGTTTACACCCCAGAGGGTATTTATAGACCCCCTGGCTTCGCCATTCAAGGAATCTTACAAAACTAGTCATGGCACCTCCTATACATTTAGCTAGAAAGCACATCGGTGAAGTGGTGAAACACACTTCGCCCCTTTTCTTTTGTCTCCTTAAGCAACTTTGGACTTGATCATGATTTTCTGACTTAGCTGACAACCTCGTTGATCCTTCGTGCGAAGCCGCTATGTCAGCTTCGCTGGTCGACAGGAGTTTAGCGAAGTCATCTTCGCCAGATAACCTGAAACATGTGAAAACATATGTGCGAAGTTTGAAATAGTCACAGCGAAGTGTCCACGTCATCTTCACCGAATATTGAGTTATCTCAAATGTTTATAACGAAGAGTTTGTTCTTTGTGATGAAAGTTTGTATGTCAAAGTTGTTCCCCAACAGCAGCCCCTCGCGGGCGAAGGCCTACTCCAAAGGTCTGAATCCCACGAAGTTTTTATAAAACTTTGCCTAACAAACGCCATCCAAACTTTAGAGTTGGCCTGTTTGAATTTTGAATTCAACGGCTAGCTTTGACTGTTTGACTAGACCCGTCTATAAATAGCGATGCCTCCCTCCTGGAGCCGTTGTTTTCAGAGGAGGGGAAGCTCTGCCAGAATTTTTCTTGAGCTAGAAAGTTTGAGATAGTTTTTCTTAACATCTGTTGCTTTTGTGCTTGTCTTGTTTTGAATTCTTGAACGAAGTATGTCTGAAAACTTCGACTAGGTTTGTTCCTTCAAGTTTTTATGTCTTTTAATTTTGTCGGGTATTGTTTTGATCTAGATTTTTTGCAGATGTCTTCGCGAGATTTATAGGATCAAATTCATTCCCAAGAAAGCTCTAAAGGCGAAGAGGACAAGTCTCAGATGGATTCTGATGAGAAGAATCTTGATGAGGTTGATGCATCTGTTGAAGATTTGGTGAAGGATGATGAAGGTTTTACTTTGACTTTTGGAAGGACTTTGTTCGAAAAGAGTCATCTTGACGAGATGGTTCGATTGAAGTTTGTTGAGCGCAGTCAAGTGAGGGTGCCTGATCCTGCAGAGACCAATCCAAAGCTGTATCCGGATGAATGTATTGTTTATAAGGATTTGTTTACTGCTGGTCTTCGCTTCCCTTGTCAAGATTTCTTTGAAGATGTGCTAAAGGCCTTCAACATTCAGACGCATCATTTGACGCCTAACAGAGTGGTTAGGTTGGCTCAGTTTGTTTGGGCTGTGAAGTCCCAGGAAACTAATGCTGATATTGCCGCTTTTTGTGAGTTGTTTGAGATGCATACTCAATTCAAAGAGTTTATACTTGATGGTCGGATGGTTATCAAGTACTTTGCTTGTTCTAGCTTTAAAACGGCTCGTAATGCTGTTCAAGTTTTTCCGGCAATGAAGAATAAGTGGGGTGTTGGAGATTGGTCAAGATATTGGTTCTATCATAAGGTGCCTATGGTTGAAGAAAGAGACCCAGAGATGAAGAAAATGGTGAAGAAATATCCGATGGCTGCTAGAATGGAGATTGAGGAGTTTAAATTATCTCCATCTTTTCCTTCTTTCATGATCTCAAAGACTGCTGTGAAGGCATACAAGTGCACCGCTTCGCTACAATGTGCTAGAGATCTTGTTGAAGAGTATGCAGCTGCCAGAATTTGGCCGTTGAAGAAAGGTTGGTCTTTTCAATGTTTTTATGCTAAAAAAGTTTGAGGGTGAACTATAAATACTCGGATAACAACTTTCATCGTCCTAGGATGTTTGCTACAGACGAAGACTTCGTGAAGTCTGTGGAGAGCCGTGCTGAAGATTTGCTTGGAAAGTATGTTTTGAGTGAGAAAAATAACATTAATAAGATTCTTGGTCCTACTTATGTGCGTTTGAACAGAGTTTTTGAGGTTGCTAATGTTGAGTATGGCGAAAGACCTCCTCCTGCTTATGCTCGTGATAAGAAGCAAAGTAAGAAAAAGGAGAAGGAGACTACTGTTCAGGCTAAGGGAACTAAGCAAAAGGCTGGTCTTAGCAAGGCTGTTGCCAAGAAATTTAAGAAGAATCAAAGTCCTTCTATCTTGCTTGATGTTGAAGAGCTTGACGTTGTGCTAGAGCGGAGTTTAGATATGAAAGGAAATTTGGTTGTTGGTTCGGGTGGTTTTAGAGAAGAAGATACTTCCAAAGTTGTTGGTGATGTTGGTGTTTCTGAGTCTCAACATGTTGAAGAAGAGATGAGAAAAATTACTATGGTTTTTTCTTCCAGTGGATTTACTCCGTCGTTGCTTACTCCGCTGAGTGATGTATTGCAGAGTATGCAGGGTCAAAATTTTCCTACTAAGGATTCTGCTGTAGTTGCTAATGTCTAAAGTTTGGTTTCTGAAAAAGAAACTTCTGGAAAAGAAACTTTTGTTGAGGGTTCTCGAAGAACTGCCGATCCTATATTGCCAAGACTTGATACTGAGGCTCCTGTCGCTGGGTCTCATGATGAGAATGTTGATGTGGGAAGACTACTTCGCTTGAGGACCCTGTAACAGTGGGGGTTGGCAAAGTTGGTATCTCGAATGTGGCAAAAAAAGTTGGTGGCTCTAGAGTTTATTCTCTTAATCTAGAAGAGAGTGATGATGAGGTTTTTGATGAGGAGACTAATGATGAACGGTTGATGCGCTTGTCGAGCTACACTATTTATGTTGAAACTGGCAAAAAGGTTGAATGTAGCTTGGGTGAACGTGTCTCTACTGGTGAGTACTGCATCTTTGTATTTGATTTGTTTAACCTGTGTTGTCTTTTTGCTGATCTTCAGTTTTTATATCTTTGCAGAAACTATTTTTCCTCATGCACCATCTTCTTCGCAGAAAAATGTTGATTTCAGCAAGTTGAAAAGTGTTCATCAGGATCCTGCTACTCCTGTTGTTTCTGCTGTTGATGAAGGTGCTGTTTCTGACGCCCTGAAACATTCCTTGGATTTTTTCCAGGAAAGGAGTTTGGGTTTAGATTATTTCAAGTTCATAGGTATTGGAGCTGACAAACTTTGAGTTATGCCTCGTACTTCTGAGATTCAACTTTTGAAGTGCATTGATGAAGCTTTTACTGTTCCAGATGCCGAGCTTGAATTATCAAAAAAGCTTTTGCTTGAAGTTGCTGATGCAGGTCTATCGATGATGTACAAGGGTTCTATCTTGATGAGAGGGTTGCGAATGGGTTTAGAAGAGAAGGAGAAAAATTTTATTCTTCGCGAACTTGACTATCAAGTTGAAATTGAAAATCTAAAGAAGCAACTTGCCAAAAAAGAAAAGAAAAGAGCTGATGCTGTAGATGCTCATAATGTTTTGGAGGGCAAACTTATCAGTGCTCTTGCTCGAGTTGAAGAAAGAGAGGATGATATCAAGAAGGTTATGGAGGATAATGAAAAGTTGAAGAAAGGCGTGAGGCGTATTGAAAGAAAGATTAAGGATCAAGATAAATTCTTCTATGATAATTACAATCACATTTGGGAGCTCTGTTTTGAATGTTATGACAAGTTTGGCGTTAGGCCTGGACACAAGTGTTGGGATCTTGGTGATCATGACAGTTTTTTCAGTTGGCTTTGTCGCCAGTATGAAGATTTGTCTCAGGTCATAGAAACTACGGTTGACATTGGGGTTTATTACTCTGCTCGTGCTTTGTTTCATTTAATGAAGCAAAGTCAAGATCCTTTGCTTGCGCAGCTTTGTGATGCCGATTAGAAATTTCCTTCTATAATTGAGCTAACCAATGTGATGAAGGCCACATAAGTGTTGTGCAACAAATATCTAGAGCATATTGGAGGTCAGGTGGTCGGGCTCATTGTTTTAATAAAGCTAGAGAAAAATTGCAAAGGGTAATTTTTGCACTTAACTATTTTTGTTTTCAAATGTGTTCTATATCTAATTTCTCTCTTTTTATGTCAGCAAATTGTAAAGGAGGCAGAGGTTGCCTGGAAGGAGGCAGAGGAAGCTGCAAAGAGGGAGGCTGATGCTAGAGGTCAAGGCAGTGCCGAATCTAGCAATGTTAATGGTGGCCAGCTTTAGGCTTTAGTTATCTTTTTCTTTTGTGAGATGAGAGAGTTTCAAGATACAATGGTTCTAAGTTATTGACTTTGTAATATATATATTTAGAAGTTGTTTGACTATTTATCCATCCTGCGCAGGTTCCTCATCCTGAGCCTGTGCAGGATGTCGAAGATGTTACCCCGCTGTTAATGTCTAAAGATAACTTTATTTTTGAGCCTAGCGAATTTTATGACTTTCGTGCGAAGTATGATGATTGTGATGTTGATGATTTTCTTGCCCGTAAGTTTTTGCTCTCGTTATTTTAAACTTGGGACTTTTCTTTGGTGGTTTTGTCTTATAAATCTTTTATAGATGTGAATAAATGATACTGCAGTATCAGACCTCCCAACTGTCGAGTTTTTGATTTCATGAATTTTGCACAGGTAAAGTTTATTATGTAAAGTCTGTGGTTGGACTTTTGTTTTCTAACCTCTTTTTCTTGTAGTCATCTGGGTCAAGTACTTCACCGGCAAATGTTTGTGAAGACTATTTACGCTGTGAAGCAGACGATATTATTAATGATGTTGTGAGCGACATACTTGGTGATGCTTCCGATGTAGTTAGTTCTCAAGATGACTAATTTTATAAATATATTTTTATAATTGGATAAGTTGTATTGTAAGACATCTTGTTGTACTGCGAAGTGTGTAAGTTTACCCTCGCTTGTAGATGAGTATTGTATAATCGATTTGAATTTTATCATCTTTCTTTTTTGAAGATCCTGCTTTTTGTTTGAGGTGATTGTCTGTGCTTCTCTTAAAGACTCGTAATATTTTTACTCTGATGAGACCGATTTAAAGAATTTAGTAAATTTTGAAACACCGTCCCTTCTTTTTCATGCGAAGTGGACGCGTACGCTTCCTTAGAAGCTGAAAACATTTTCACCTTAGTGAAATAAAGTCGAAAAATTTTCCTTAGCAAATTTTAAAACGTCGTCCCTTCTTTTTCGTGCGAAGTGGATGCGTACGCTTCCTTAGAAGCTGAAAACATTTTCACCTTAGTGAAATAAAGTCAAAAAATTTGCCTTACCAAATTTTAAAATGCCATCCCTTCTTTTTCGTGCAAAGTGGACGCTTACGCTTCCTTAGAAGCTGAAAACATTTTCACCTAGTGAAATGAAGTCAAAAAATTTTCCTTAGCAAATTTTGAAATATCGTCCCTTCTTTTTCGTGCGAAGTGGACGCATACGCTTCCTTAGAAGCTGAAAACATTTTCACCTTAGTGAAGTGAAGTCAAAAAATTTGCCTTAGCAAATTTTAAAACGCCATCCCTTCTTTTTCATACGAAGTGGACGCATACGCTTCCTTAGAAGCTGAAAACATTTTTACCTTAGTGAAATGAAGTCAAAAAATTTGCCTTAGCAAATTTTGAAACGCCGTCCCTTCTTTTTCGTACGAATTGGACACGTACGCTTCCTTAGAAGCTGAAAACATTTTCACCTTAGTGAAATGAAGCCAAAAAATTTGCCTTGGTCTTATTTGAGTTGGATAAGTTAGTATTTTTTAGATTTAATAAAATATTGATGCTAACTTAGTTTTGTAAAATTTATGCCGATATGGGAGTATATGTTGGATGTACTCTTCGGTATTTTATACTTTTAGTTGTACAATATAGAGACATATCTTTGGGGAAACTATTTTCTCATTTATATTTCATGAGATTTACAAAGAGACTGCCTCGTTAAAAAACCACTCACCCTGCAGAGGGTTTCCCCTGAGTGGAAAAAGAGTGCAGCTCGATTACGTTGTAAATTTGATTGAAAAGGAACTTCTACTTCTACTTTGCAAAAAAGAAAACTACTCTTCTAGTTTGGCTATGGGTAGTATTTGCGAAGTGCTTCTATATTCCAAGTGTGACTGAGTTCTTCACCTTTCAGATTTGCTAGATGATATGCACCTTCTTTGTTTGTTCTAGTGATGACGAAAGGCCCTTTCCACTTTTGTTGAAATTTTTCCACTGTGTCTTCATCTCTTTTTCTTTTGAGGAGAAAATCTCCTGGTGCTAACTCTCTTGGTTTGACTTTTTTGTTGTACCACTTCTGAGTTTTAAGTTGGTACTTCTTGATATTCCTAAGTGCTTTATTTCTTTCTTCTTCGAGTAAATCTTTGCTTGTTGCTTGATCCTCTTCTGTGATCATTTGAATGTTTGTTCTTGGTCCCTCATACTTTATTTCTTTGGGGGTCATTGCTTCATCTCCGTATAGTAACTTGAATGAAAAAAAGTCTGTTGGCCTTGGCTTCGATGTGTTATGAGACCAGATGACTCTTGGTAATTCATCTACCCATTTTTCCTTTTTTAGATCTGTTAAGCATTTTGATATTCCTGTGCAAATTATCCCATTTGCTCTCTCTACTGCTCCGTTAGACTGTGGGTGCCTTACGGATGCAAAACAGAGTTTGATTCCCATTGAGTGGCAGTATTCTCTAAAGTCTTCGCTGTCAAATTGCTTTCTATTATCTACTGTGATATGTCTTGGGACTCCAAATATGCATATGATGTTTTTCCATAGGAATTTTTTCATTGTGTGAGATGACTGTTGGTGATTGGCTTTGTCTCGATCCACTTGGCGAAACATTTAACTACAACTATTGCGTATTGGTAATTGCCTTGAGCTAGAGGTAATTTTTCAACTATGTCGATTTCCCATCTTGCAAGTGGCCAAATTGGTTCAATTGGTTGTAGGTTTGTTCCTGGTGCATTGACTTTACTTTCTGCCATTTGGCAATTGTGACAAGTTCGAATGATTTCTTTACTGTCACTTTGGGCGGTTGGCCAGAAAAACCCTTGTCTGAAGGCTTTCCCAACTATTGATCTAGCCCCAGCGTGACATCCATAGATTCCCTCATGTATTTCTTTCAAAAAGTTTCTCTCATCTTTTCTTGAGATGCACTTTAGTAGTGGTTGGCAAACTCCTTCCTTGTACAGTTTTTCGTTGATAATTTTGTAACTTCTGGTCTTTTGCTTCATTCTTATTTCATCAACTTCGTTTTCTGGCTCGTAAAATCCTTTGAGGAATGCCATAATTGGAGCTCTCCAGTCTTCGCTTTCTATGATGTGTACTTCTTTCGGTTGTTCAACTTTTATTTTTGTTGAGGCTTTGGTGATAGTTTGGAAGAATACTTCTGGTGGTAACTCTAATTTTGGGCGGCGCCTTTTGGAATTTCATCTGCATCTGTGTTATCATTTCTTGAGATACTTTTCACTGTGAATCCAGCGAAGTATTTTTCTTGATCCCTCAATAGTTGGAGATACTTTTGCTAGCTCTAGATCTCTTGCTTTGTAATTTTTCTCTATATGCCCAGCCATAACTTGAGAATCTGTCTTGATTATTAGCTTTTGAATTGCCATTGCTCTTGCTTTGCGAAGTCTCAATAATACTGCCTCATATTCTGCAATGTTGTTGGTGATTCGAAGTCTAGTCTTGCTGTGTATTTGAGTTTGATTCCAGAAGGTGAGGTTATGATTGCTGCTGCTCCTGCGCCGGCGAAGCCCCAAGTACCATCACAATAGATTATCCATTCTGGTTACTTCATTCTTTCTTGATTGTACTTTGAAGGTGTCCAATCTACTATGAAGTTAGCCAACACTTGAGATTTGATTGCTGTTCTTTTCTCAAATTTGATGAAGTATTGAGACAATTCTATAGCCCATTTTCCCAATCTCCCTGAGGACTTACAGCCTTGCAGCACTTCTTTGAGGGGTTGATTTATTGGCACTCTTATTTTATGTGCTTGGAAGTAGTGTTTTAACTTTCTGGATGCCATAAGTACTGCATATGCAATTTTCTCGATTTCTGAATAGAAAATTTTTGATCCAGACAAAGCTTCGGATGCGAAGTATACTGGAACTTGTCTTGTTGAGTGCTTATTTTCTTCTTCTTGTATCAGTGCTGCACTGACTGTATTTTTGTTTGCTGATACATATAGTAGCGAATCTACCATTGGGTCAGGTGTTGCCAAAGTTATGGGGTTGGATAGATGCTTCTTTATTTCTTCGAAAGCTTCTTGTTGTGCTTGACCCCAGTTGAATTTTTCCTTTTGCCCTTTTAGTGCTTGAAATATTGGGAGGCTTCGCTCAGCTGATTTGGGTATAAATCTATTCAGCGAAGCTAATCTTCCTATCAGCTTTTGGATGTCCTTGATATTTCTTGGCACTTGCATATTTAGTATTGCCTTCACCTTCTCTGGATTCGGGTCAATTCCTTTTGCGGATATGATGCACCCCAAAATTTTGCCTGTTTGAACTCCAAATGTGCATTTTTCTGGGTTGAACTTTAGATTTGCTTTTCTAAGGTTTGAGAAGGTTTCTTGTAAGTCTTCGACATGGTCATCTCTTTTTCTGCTTTTGACTACCAAGTCATCAACATACGCAAGCAAATTTCTTGGTATTTGATCTTTGAGGACTGTGGATGTCATTCTAATGAAAGTTGTTCCTGCATTGTGAAGCCCCTTGGCCATTCTTTGAAAACAGTAAGTTCCAAATGGTGTAATGAAACTTGTGTATTCTTCATCTTCTTTTTTCATCCAAATTTGATGATAGCCTGAATAGCAATCGAGGAAACTGAGCATTTCACTTCCTGCTGCTTGGTCTACTAGAGTATCTATTCTTGGTAGAGGGAAGTTGTCTTTTAGACATGCCTTGTTGAGATTTGATGATAGCCTGAATAGCAATCGAGGAAACTGAGCATTTCACTTCCTGCTGCTTGGTCTACTAGAGTATCTATTCTTGGTAGAGGGAAGTTGTCTTTTGGACATGCCTTGTTGAGATCTATGAAGTCTATACATATTCTCCACTTTTTATTTTTCTTCTGCACCATGACTATGTTTGCAAGTCGAGTCATGAATTGAACTTCTCTTATGACTTTTGCATCTTACAATCTTTGGACTTTGGCTTTTGCAGCTTGTGTTCTGTCTTCTAATAACTTTCTGAGTTTTTGGTTTTTTGGCCTAAAGTTTGGGTCGATGTTTAACTTGTGTTCTATGACATCCCTGCTTACTCCTCTTATGTCTTGTGCAGACCAGGCGAAGATATCCTTGTTACTTCGCAAGACTTGTATTATCTTTTCTTCTTCTTCTTTTGATAAATTTATGCCGATGATAACTTGTCTTTCTGGCACCATTGGGTCGAGTGGTACTTTCTTTGTGTCTTCGCAAGGCTTCGCTTTTTCTTGTGTCTACGCGTTTTCAGTTTCAAGCTCATCTTCTTCTTCTTCTTCTTGTATCTCGTGGATATTTTTGAAAGCTGGGCTTGCATCTCTCTCTATGTTTCTTGCCTCTGTTTGATCGCCGAAGACGGTTATGATGCCATTGACTGCTGGCATCTTCATGCATAAGTATGGGTAGCTTACTATGGCTTCGAAAGCATTTAAGCTTCCCCTTTCAAAGATGGCGTTGTATTGGCTGTGCATTTTGATAACATCAAATGCTATTTGCTCTGTTCTTGCATTATTCACTATTCCGAATAAGACTGGCAATACAATTCTGCCGACAGAGTTTATTTTCTTTCTGTCAAAGCCAACTAATGGGTAGTCGGCTCTTCTCAAGATTTTTCTGTCAATTTTCATTGCATCTAGAGTTCTTGTGAATATACTATTTGCTGAGCTGCCACCGTCTATTAGAATTTTTGATACTGCCCAACCTTCAATGTTTGCTTCTATGACCATTGCGTCCATATGAGGGTAATCTTTGAGCTTGAGATCTTGTTCTGAGAATGTGATTGGCATGTGGGACCATCTTGTTTTCTTGAATGGACCTTCGACTGCTATGGAGTTTACTCTTCTGAAATAATTTCTTCTTTCATTTCTTGTATCGAGCTCTATGCTGTTTTCTCCGAAGATTGTCATAGTTCTACCTTTGCTTGGGATGATTGCATTCCCATTGCTTGCTGACGCTTTGGACATGTTGTTGTTGTGTTGAATTTGGTAGTTGCTATTTATCATTAAACTTTCAGGGTGAAAACTTTGCTGCTGACTTGGGCCCCATTGATTTTGCGAGCATACTGCTAGTGGTTGGCAATTATAGATTGGCGGAGGTAGTGGCAGCATGTGCTGAAGATAAGTTATTGGCAAGTGACTTGTTCTTTGAGGAGCTAGATGATTGATAACTTTCAGCTGTGAAGTTGCTCTATTCTCTTCTTGTATTTCTTCAATGCTTTTCTTTACTCTTGGGCACATCTTTGATGTGTGACCAGCCCCTTTGCTATGTATGATACAGTATATTTCTTCGGGCTTTAAAATTTTTCTTTCAAAGTTTCTGCTTTAGTTGTTATAGTTTGGCCTTTGTTGAAAATTTTTCTTGTAATTTCTATTGCTTTAGAAATTTCTTTGATTGCTTGAGCTTGAACCTTGGCCGTTGACTTCGCTTGTGTTGTTGATATGGTTTATTCTCTGAAATGGTCTTTGCTCTGTGTTTCCCATTCTTGAGTGTTGGAAGTTGTTGTTTGGTCTTGACATGTTTCTTTCTCCTTTTTATTCTTCTATTCTTTTCCTGTAATCTTCGTCAGACTCGCAGTACTTTCTCATTTTTCTGTATAATTTTTCAACTATGGTTGGTCTTTCCCTTTTGAAGTGTGATGAGAGTTGACCTGCTCGCAGTCCTTTGATTGCTGCTATAATGACGACTTCATCTGGTATGTTTGGTATTTGAGCTTTTGCTTGTATAAATCTTTTATAATATTGGCTCAACGGTTCTTTTGGTTGCTGCTTGATGTTGAAAAGATCATCACTGGTGAGTTCAACTCTTTGTAAGCCTTGAAAATTTAGGAGCAAAGTTGTGCGAAGTTGATTCCAAGATTTGATTGACCTTGGTTTTAGCGAGAGTACCAATGGTCTCGTGACGACGGGTTGGGTTTCCGGCAATCATCATGCGACCTCGAGCAGGTCTGGCCCATTGCTTGAGATCAAAACCTTCAGGGATGTATGGCAGCGGATCAACATCGAAGTTTGCCATGTCGACGCTCGCTACGTCGTCCGGTAACGTCGGTGGTTTTGTTGTGTTTGGCGGGGGCTGCAGCGGCCAGGTTTGCACTGTAGAAGTGTCTGTGCTTGGAGTTTCTTTGGCTTGCGATGGAGTCGAGAAAGCCGGGTGGCCAGCGCCGTTATCAGGGTGGTGGTTTTGGTCTTCAACAAGAGTTTTCTGTTTTGGCCTCCAGGTTGCACGTGAGATATTACGTGTCAAACATTGCTGAGCTCAGTGACCATAGTTGTAACAATAACTGCATCTAGCCGTGCCAGTACAGGAACGAGCCATGTGTCCTGTCCTCATACAATTCCAACAAACAATATTTGAAAGGTTGAAAATAGATCCATGACTCTCGCTGGTCTTGCTATTCTTGCTTGCTGATCTGCATGCCAAGTCCGAAACGTGTACCGAAGAACATGGAGATCCCGAAACCAAATAATTTGAATTTGATCCAAAAGTCAAGCGAAATTGGCCTGTACTAGGAGTAATTTGACAAAAGAACTTTCCAAAGGCTATTTAAGTAGAAGATTGATCGCTCTTGGAAGCAGGATTGGGGATGTAAACAGGTTTTGAGGCAAAAGTAACTTTCTTTGAAGATTTAGCTTGCCGCTTTTTGCTTTTGGACATTACCTCAGACCATTGCTTTTCTTGTTCCAAATCCCAAAGACGTTTTTCTCTTTCCCAATTTGCAGTGCCATTTCTCCACAAATGAAAATAAACACCAATGAAACGCCTAAGACAGTAGACATGAAATCCAACAGCTTTGTTTGCAACAGAGAATCTGAAATGGCCTTCACTTTGAAACTGCACGTGGAAGCCAGCAGGTGCACCACCCAGACACGAAGCCAAAGCAAAAGCAACTGATTCTTCTGATAAACGAAAAGCAAAACGGCGAAAAGTGGCTAGGAGAAAGAAAGATCCCGACGGGGTGGCCAGAGTGTGATGATCCGACGAACCGAATAGCTGTAGGATTTCCTTGCGAATTTTTTTTTCCATGCGAAATGTCCAACATTCTTGCCGGTTACTCCGGTAAATTCATGGAAAGGGGATAGGAGGTGGATGACTCACTTGTAGATCGACAAAAAGAAGGCAGAGCTGCCGTGGTTGATCACCGGAGAGGAGGTTCACCGGCGTCGCCATGGGAAGGGGTCGTGGAGGAGACTCTCATGGTGTGTACGCATCATTTGGGGTTGCCCGTTGCGGCGGGGACGCAAGGGGTCGGGACTTGGCGAGTCAGGAGGAGAGAGACCGACCAAAGCAAAGGAGTGAGGAGAAAGGCTTGTGATCTGAGGGGTATAATTGTCCTTTGGTGTAGCTGTCTTTTTTTTCTTAGTTTTCTAAGTCCTTGTTTTTATCCCTAAACAATAGACATTGAGGAAGATTAGAAGGATTCTAGAGAATTTTAACTTGTATACAAGGATTTAGTCCCCTTAATTTCTGGCAATCTCTTTAGTTTTTTTTTGGCAATCTCTTTAGTTTTTTTAATATTGTTTTGAGACAAAACGAACAGGGGGAGTCGGCTTTCATAGGTCAAAAAAAAAAAGAAAAAAAGAGAAACACTAGCTCTTCCAGGACCATGGCCAGCCCATCCAAGGGTCCAAGTCCAATCAGGGAGGCCACTCGCTGGGCTCCGTATCTGCTGGGCTGATGCCCTCTCCGCCGTCCCCCACCAGCGGCAGTGGCGGGAAACCAAACCTAAAATCATTGCCGGGACAGCGGGAAACCAAGAACCCTTCCCTCCCACCCCGGCCACCCTCCTTGGCTCCAAAGTCCCACCGCTGCCTGCCACGCGCCACGAGCCCCGCATTCCGAGAGCCATTCCCTAGCCCTTATCCTCTCGACCCCTTGGTCGGCCGGCCTGGTTTCTCCGCTGCGGTGAAGCTGGAAATGGGCGCTGTCGCCTCTTCTGGCAGGTTCTCTCCTCTTTGCTCGCTCTTGTGTGCTCTTTTCATGGATTGCTCAAAAGAGATTTCACCTTTTCCCCTTTCTCCTGTGCGAAATAACTTCAGTTTCAGGTGCGGATTTGGGTGGGTTAACTTGTCCGCACTGCTTGTTAGTTTAGTTTATCCTGTGGACTGTAGCGGACGGCCCACCTGTCCAGGAATTTTAGGATTTTTATTATGCATCCGAGGGTTCTAGTGACACCATTGCCGCATGGAATATCAGAGTATGCTATGTGGTTGGGGCAGGGAGGGTCGGGGGGAATATTCTTGAGGTCGGCAAGATGAAAGATTTGATTGCGAATGCAGGGAAAATGATGATTGCTGCTTTCACTACCATAGCTGTCTCGAAAATTTTAATGTGCCACCTAATGATGCAAAACTATTATTGGACTAGTGCTGTTCTTAGTACCTTGCCAATATCCATCTGTTGATGTCAATACGTTCTTAATACTTTTGTGATTTTGCTGACCAATCTTCAACATATGGCCTACTTGAGGCTATCTGACAATGGTTTGAGGCCAGTTATGAAGAACTAAACAAAAGTATCCAAAATCTGTTGCATTTATTGTGATAATTCTGAGTCTAGACGCTAGAATGGTCAGTGTTATACATGATTCAAACAACACATCAAACAGAGAAAAACAGAAGTAAGATGCAGTGTTGCTTACATAATGACAACAACAAATTATGTGTAGAGAAGCGAACAAATTTGTTCTCTATATTACAACCAAACATGGCAGAGCCAGTTGTATAGAGACTTACATGCATCTTTTGTGGAGCTAAATAGAAAATCTTGTTGTGCTAGCCATTATTGATGTACTCCAGTTAAATAACCCATCATTGATAAGAGTGTATGATGCAGACTGGGTGACAACAACCATGGAAATACATCGCAAGATAATCATTTGAGATCCAACGATGAAGATAGTAAAGGGCCAATTGATACACTTTCTGTGCCAAATACAGAACAAAAAACAGAGAAAGGAGAAAATGGACAAGCTATCCACGATTCAGAACAGATGGAAAAGAAGAGAAGGGGTATTGAGCGTATAGTTGCATGGTTCACTGAAGCTGGGATTCCTCTTAATACTGCTCGTATAGAGAGTTTTGACTCAATGGTAGAAGCAATTGCACAGTGTGGCCCTGGTTTACAGGTACCCGCTCTCGGTGAGCATGGTGGCCCACTTCAGAGGCAACTTTTAGCAATCAATGATTCAATTGAAGCACTGAAAAAATACTGGATGTCCGAAGGATGCTCTATTCTGGCTTATATAGATCTTGATGGTGGAATACGGATGTTAAACTTGGAAGTTGATTGTTCCCATGGTGTGTCATTCCTTCGTTCCATTGAATTACCTTCAGGAAGGTATGACGAAGCATTTGTTTGCCGACTAGTTGATTCTTGTATTGAAGAAGTTGGAGAGAAAAATGTGGTGCAAGTCATTGGAAACATTTGTATAGAGAAGACTGGGGCAAAACTGCCTCGAAAGAGATCGAACATATTTTGGACTCGCTGTGCTGCAAGTTCCATTGTATGATGCTTGAAGACATAGGGCATATTTGTTTAATCAAGAAAACAATCGCTAAAGCAAGATCACTCACAGCTTTTATTTATGCACAGACAAATTTGTTGGACATGACCCGCAAGTTCACCAACCAGCAGGATTTGGTTCATGTTGGGATAACCTATTGCACCACTTGTTGCTTGAACTTGAGGAGTCTTTATGATAAAAGGATTGAGTTGAAGACTATGTTTATTTCTAAAGAATGGGAGGACAGCAAGTGGTCAAAGTTAGCAGTGGGCAAGAAATTCTATAATTTAGTAGTGAGTAATGAGTTTTGGCATAATGTGCTATATGCTATAAATAGTTTTGAACCACTGGTTGAGGTTCTGAGGAGGATGGGGAGTGGTAGACCCTCTATGGGATACATATATGGTGAACTTGTGAACGCTAAAAGGGAAATTGCCTTCCGCTTTGAGAACAAGGAAGAGCACTATTTGCCAGTATGGGACCATATAGATTTTAGAATAAATTTGTACATGATGCAACCATTGCACTTAGCTGCTTATTATTTGAATCGTTTGTTCTACTATCAAAACAGACATGAAATTGAAAATACAGAAATATTCAGAGATGCAGTTTTTGAGTGTGCGTGTAAGATGTACCAAGATGAGTCTACACAAGAGAAAATTGTGCACCAATTGAAGCTTTATGGCACTGATTCACAGAGTTTTGGAATGGTTCATGCCATTAGTACTCGGATGGATGTTGACCCAGGTAACTTTCTTGCTGGACGGAACATCTAGGCATTTTTTAAACTTTGTTCGTCAAGGTTCACAGTGTAGTCTTCTGTAGTATGATATACAAGCTAACTCTTGTCGTATATGTAGTTTCCTGGTGGAAGTTACATGATGGTACAGCAAAGGAGTTGAGTGCTATGGCATTGACAATACTGAGGTTAACCTGTGGCTCACTGGCCTACGAGCCAAGTTGGATTGAAACGGTAACATAGTGATAGCTAATTTCAAACATTCATCCACCAGTTCTTCAACTTATCATCATTTCATTTCTGTAACTCGGATATTTTTTAAAAGGCTAATAAGAAATTCTGTTACACTATTATCTGTTTCTTTTCAGATCCATAAAGAAAAGCCGTCTTGGATTAAAAAGAAGCACTTTGAGGATTCTATGTTTGTGACCATCAACAGAAGGATAAAGGGAAAGCTCAAATGGGAGATAGAGATCCTGTACTTGCTTACCTTCCTCGTGACGACGAACCATTTGAATGGCTGGTGGGCATGTTTCCCCATGAGGCCCAACTACAGGATAATAGGGGTTTGCTGATGGCACGAGCGAGAGGCAGCGATGGAGTAGGTCTAGCAAAACTGGCAAATAAATTATTTATTGAGGCAGATGACGTGGCATCCGATGAAGAAAGTGATGAAGAAGCACCAAGTCACTCCATCAAAAGGAAGACGCTGTCTAGTGCTTCATGCTCAAGTCGAGAGAAGAGACCCCAGCTGATCAAAGGAAATCTGAAAGATGATGAGTGTGAGGGAAGTGATGGAAACATCAGCTACTAATCTCTGGCGATATCCATGACCTTGTATGTATCGACTTAAAAAGATGATGCATGATTTGGTATGTTTTTGTGGTCCGTGCTAGCTTTAGGAGTTTGGAACTCTATTTCGTTCGGTTGTTAACTGACAGATGTCTGTCTGACATCTGAATGCTTGCATCAGATTTTGTTATTCAGTTCATGATTATTATGCTTTCGTTAGAAATAGAAAATAGAGAACATAACTGTTGGGCTGTGTATTTTCTATAGATAGTCCCATGGGCTTATAGCCCAATGTCTGTGTACGTGTTATATATATGTGTAGCAAAGACACAGAACGTGAGTGACTCTCTGGAATTTTCCATGCTGATCCATTCCCTTCATGATATCGGAGCCTGGTGAGTGAGAGAAAGAGAGAGAGAGAGGCCATGGAGATTGCAACAGCGAGCACTTGTTGATACTGGGGCACTTGATCTGGTAGGGAGTGAGCAGTTTGGTGGCTGATTTTCTTTGGTGGAGTGCGGAGGTTAGTGTGTGAGAGCAATCGAGAGGTGTAGATAGAGGAGCTTGGTGGCGTGGAGCTGGATCTAGAGGTGAAGATTGAGCTCCTTTGGGGACTGCAAGCTCGATTGGCTGGTTGAGTGTGCTGCTTGTTGGTATTCGCCTCAACTATCGAACACCAGGGAATAGACTATTAACGGAGGATAGAACCAAAACCACAACGAAAGCTTACAAGGAGCTCAACTGAGCGGTCTGATCTCCTTTTTCATTAATCTCTGAGCCTACGCTCTTTACAATGCCCCTCAGGGGATATTTATATAGGTCTATAAATCCTTACATGACGCAAACACCCCCTATTACCTACAGTCTGTTCCTAGCATAGCCAAGGGCGAAGGGCAAAAGTGGTCATTTGCATCCCATCTCGGTTTCCAGAAGGCCCACGGCTTCGCCAAAATAGCCCAAGAAGGCCCATCACTCATCCCAGCCACCGTTAGCCCACGTTTAACTGTGCACACGAAACAAACAAGTCACTGACGAAAGGCGCCCGCAGCTACCACGCCACGCCGCAACCACGGCTTCCGCTGCCCTTGCTTCCATGGGACACCGGCCCGACCCTCGCAACGTCTTTTCTCGACATCTTCCGCAGGAGACCATGTCTGCGGCTTTCGCTGCTCGAACTTGCGCGATACTGACTTCCGCGGATGCCCCTAGCATCGACAACCGCAGAAGGCTGCAGCAAAAGCTTCCGTGACTAGTCGCAGTCCGCCACTCCCAGTGACTTTCTGCGAAGGACCATGTTTACTGCTCTCAGCACCTGGCTTCTTTCGTGTACCTTCTAGACATTAGCCTCCGCGGAAGACCATAACCTCAGCTTCCACGACTCGTCGTTGTCCGCAAAATTGCCGAAAGTATCGGCGCTGGGCTGGGGGTGGTAGTCTTTCGGTACCACCCCAGTAGTAGCCCCTCAACACCACCGCGTTCGTCTTTCGCCCAGTGCCGTCTTTCACCCCAGAACCGCAAAATTGCCGAAAGTATCACGGTGTGTTGATAGTCTTTCGCACAGCGCCGTCTCCAGAATTGTTCGAATCATGAATCTAGGCTTGGTTTTGGTTTAAATTTTGGTTTGATCAATTATGATTTGATTTGATTATTTTTTTGCCCGTCGCGACGTTTCGGTAACTGTGCCTAGTGGGGCCATCGCGATGCTTCGTCTTTCAAGGTGCTTGCTCGGCGCCGCCCCTCGCACTCTCCCCTATATAAAGGGGGCGAGGGTGCGTATTCTTTACACTTTCAAACCGCTCCGGACGGTTTTGACTTCCGCTCCTCGTTCGCAAAGGCATTCTTTCGCGCTAGCTTTCGATGTGAAGCCTGGTCCAATCTTCCGTGTGCGACTTCAGTGAGTTCCCAACTTTTGTTTTAATACTTTTTGTCTTTCGCTTTGCTTTCTTTTGCGAGTGTTGTTTTTTTTTTACTTTTGCATTTTAGATGGGTGAGTCTGCTTCCGCAATCGATTCCGGATCAAGTCCCTCGAGGACTGGTTCATTGAGTCCTTCCACTTTCGCGCACGATAGCGGTTCTAGTTCCTCTAGAACTGTAACCAACGCGGAAGTTGGCTCGAAAGCTATCATACAGATCGCTTCGGATCATCAGGGCGCTTTGGATGATCAGACCGACGCGGCCGTCAATGTTGATCTGTTGTCCGATGCTGAAGAGGCTCTGGTCGAGAATGTTGAGGAAGGTGACACTGTTGATGAGGGGTCTGCTGAAGGCGAGCAGGTTGCTGAATCGAGCGGAGCTCCCGGCAAGCCGAAGCAAATCTCCGTCTTCCGGTTGAATCAATCTCGTGTTACAGAGGCGGACTTGGACCGCTATGTGGAGCGAAAGCTGTTAAGTGCGACCGCTCAAGAGTTGTGCCGGGCTCCCGGGGAAGAGGTTATCCCAGAACCTCAGCCGTATGAAGCGATTGTCTTTCATGATTTCTTTACGGCTAGGCAGAGGTTCCCGTGTGAGTCGTTCGTTTGGGAAGTTCTGCGAAAGTTCAGACTTCAAATTCATCAGCTGACTCCGAATGGTGTTGCTCGGCTGGCTATCTTTGCTATGGCTCTAAAGTTCATCGGCTGCACCCTGAACGCTGATTCTTTCGCTCGATACTACAACGGATATGGTCGTTTGGACACCAAGAAGGACAAGATTACGAACGTTAACCGAGCACTATAGTACGGGGGTTACAACTTTGTTCCTAAAGCAGGACTTTATGGTGCTGGTTTGGTTCCTATGTTCAAGGATAAGTGGCAGGACTGGAAAGACTTTTGGTTTTATATCTATGTTTGCAGCGACGAGGATGTGGTCGCTGCGCAAGTCGGTGGTTATGAGAAAGCTCATCCGCTTGTTTCGCTCTTGAGACCTACTTATGGCGTTTCTAAAGAGAAGTTCACAGAAAGTGAAGCCGAAGTGGAAGCTAGTCGTGTGCTTTGCACGACCGCTTATTTACAGACTAGCCATGACCTAGCTGAAGAATGGGAAATTTATCAGCTTTTGCCTTTGGACGCATCAGTGCGATTTTTGTCTTTCACTAAGACTCCGGCTGGTCACTAATTCCTAATCTTGAGCTCGAGGGAGTTGGTGATGACCAGAGGGATGAATATACAGAGTTCATTGAGGCTAGTGTTTTGGAGAAGTATGGCCCTTATAGCATCCGTGAGCATGACAATCGGATGGCAAGCGCTGCCAGATTTGACCGAGTGAACCGGGTGCTCGATTCTCTCCAAGTTCCTTATAAGGATCGCAGGATCTGCCGAAGCCTAAAGCTGTTGGGAAGGTGTCTAAGTCTGGGTCCGACGAAAGCGTGAACATCGACCTCCCGGTCCGTGGCGGGCACACTCGCGGTAGACGAGGCCATGGAGGGTGCTCTAAGTCTACTCGAGGGTGGGGTGCTCATGGTACTAGCACCACAGCACTCAAATCGCGGAAGCAGAAAGAACGTTCCAAGGAGGTTGGTACTTATGAACCTACCGATGTGCATTTCTGCCGAGGGATTGCGAAGTCCCTTAAACCTAGCACTGGTGTGGTTATCGGAAAAACACAGAAGTGGGGGATGAGTCTCGATGAGATGGTTTGGTTCTATTTTTGTGTGTAGTCTGCTATGCTATTATCTCGTATCTTGTTCTAACTTAGCTTTGTTATTTTTTGTTCTGTTTTGCGCAGACTGAAGAAAGCGGAAGCTCCATGGCCCGTCGGTCTGACATAGCTGATTCGCACCAGGGGATGGCCGCGGAAGACTCCCTTTTGGGATTTTTTTGACACGTTGGTTGCTCCCAAACGGTCAAGTGCCTTGACCGAGACCGCGAGGGAGGCGAAGAAGGCCAAGCATTCGGCCGAGGCTGTTGCGAAAGTGGCTGCTGCCTCTGTTGTCGCAGCCCCTACTCGACTACTAGCCCGTCGTGCTAGGAACGGGAAACGTCAACCAGGTAAGTCCTGGTTCTCGAAAGAGCCAGCGTTAGGAAGTATATTTCATGGTCACCTTTTTGGCCATGGGGAGCTGGACTTGGCTTCTCGTTCAAGTGATTACGGCGAAATGGTTGTTTACTCCGGGTCCAGCTCCTCCGGTGAATCGGATTGCTCGTTCACTCAACTGACTCCCGTCTTGTGGTGAAAGTGAAGCATCAAGAGATCAACATGATGCTGCCTGTGCTTGCTGTGCAAGCGACCGAGGAGTGTTGCACATCTTTTGGGTTGCCAGAAGTGGAGAAGGACCCGCTGAAACTACCGCGTGAACGGTTGGCTGATGTGATGAACGTTCATCTTGTTTAGGTGATTTTGGCTATTGTTTTCCCCTTTCTTTTTGTGCTATCGAGCTTGGCATCTTTCAGTTTTTGAGTGACTGATTTTCGCTTTGTGGAATGCAGGCCCTTGTTCTCGGTTGGACTTTGTCAAAGTTTGATGATGCTCACGTGGAGAACTTTAGAAAAGAAGTTACTGATAGGGACTCCTGAATTAAGGACCTTGAGAAGGAGGTTAAGGAGCTGGGAGAGAAGAAGGTTGAAAGTGAGACCACTAAGAAGGAATTTCTCGCTGGCGAGCTGGAGAATATGTGGAAGGAGATGAAGGACGGTCATCGAAAGCAGCGAGATGACGAGCTTGCTCTTGGAACGGTCGGTGATAGGGTTCTGGATGCTTACAAAAACTTGGTTGAAGGGATTGGATCGGTGGTGAACGTCCCCCAAGGCCTGCCCTTGAAAGATTTCCTCGCATGGTTGGTGAAAGAGCTCTGAGGCTTTGAAAGCTTCCAGAATGCTGGTCGTGGCTACGCCTGTCTCAAGGCGCTTGGTGCATTCGCTTAGTGTCTTATCGACGCTGGGTGTAGCCACCACGAGGGGCTCACCATCCACGAGCCTCAACATTCCTTGTCCCATTCCTCCGACACGAAAGCTGTGGCTACTCATTTTTATGACAAGTACTGGATGAAGGGAGGCCGTGATCTTGCTCTCATTCGTGCGGCTCTTTCACGTGGAAAGGTGATTTTTGCCACTATCTGTTTTGTTTGGTGATATTCCTGTGCTAACTAAGTTCTCGCTTGTCAGTCGGAAGTTGAGAAGGCTGACATCACGGCTAGGGTGAAGGACTACATCCGTTGTCGCGATGCCCGCGAAAGCCATGCTGCGGGAACTTCCGGGGCCACGATCGAGGGCCCTGTGGATGCCGACACTGCTCCTGCCACTACCGCAGTGCTGTCCCCGGATGATGGCGTGCCGCCTCCACCCCATCCTACTACTAAAGAGCACTAGAATGTGGTAGAGAACTAGGTTTATTTGACACATTTGTTTGGTGGAACAGCTGGCTCGGAAGTAGGCACATGGTGTAAACTTTATTTACTTTGCTTTCCTGAACTTGTTAAAATAGGTTGACGATGCTGACCTTAACAACGCGGTTGAGCATTATCCGTTTATGATTTCTTGAGATGGATTCTTTATTTCTGGTGATTCTTGGTACAACTATCGTCTACGTAACCCGGGTTGCAGCTTGGAGGGTTTCTTTCAATCTTGGCTACGGTGGAACTTGAGAAACGCGGAGTAGATTAAAGAGTTTTGGGCTCGGCGTGCGGAAGCTAAGGCTTCCAAAGAGAGGCTGTCTAGATCTAGAGTGTCGGTGTTCAGACCCAGGGGGCCCTAAGCCGATGAGTAAATGTGTACTACGTTCTCCCTAATCCGGATAGTGTGCAAGAAGAACACACAATTTTTATCTTGGTTCGGGCAAGAGTAGGCCCTACGTCCAGCAGGGGTGAGAGATTGTATTATCTTACACCGAAGTGCTTGTACAGGGGGATACAAGCGAGGGTGTACGAAGAGGAGTGGAGAACAAGGCCTAAGTCTAGGAGCGCTAGCCCTATGCCTTGCTGTGTGCGTGGTGTGACTTAGCGAGTTTGAGTGATTCCTCTCTCTACAACTAGCCCAGCGCCCCCTTTTATAGGACAAGGAGGGGCATGGGTGTACAAGAAACCCTAGTGGCTCTGCCCTTGGTAGGGCAATCGTAAGCAATGACATCGAGGTAAGATGCCGATCATGTCGTGGGTGCTATAGAAGCGTGTCTTGGGCATGGGTCGCCCTGCATCGACGTGCTTGGAATTGATGGCTGTCCTTCATATGTGTCATGAAGATGCCTGTAGGTGGTCAGTGAAAGACCCGTGCCCATGTGGGGGCATGCGAATCCCTGTAGACGTCGCGTCGGGAGTTGTTGGAGCACTGACAGGAGGTGTCGAGGTCCGACTCGAGAGGTGGTCGAGGGGGGTCGAGGCCCGAATGGATAAGGCCAAGCCCTGGGAAGTGCGGTATGGATATTGGTAAATGTGCCTCGAAGGGGCGCCTGACAGCGTACAGTGCTCGGTATGGCTCGTAGTGTAGTACAAACCACCGATTTCCCGGGTATGGGCGATAAAAGGAGGATTCGACCGCTGTACCCGGGCACTGTAACTACGCTGTAGCCGTGAGGTTAGGTAGGAGTTGGTGGGGGCATTAAATTCTTTGGATCCCATACAGGAAGTAGGTGAGCCGAAGAGGGAGTGGCAATCGACAGGGGTCGTCCACCCGCGAGGATATCCGTCACTCGATGAGGGGTTGGCCGCCCATGATGGGCTTCGTCACTCCGATGGGGGGTCGTCTGCCTGGGCGAACATCTGTCATTCAAGGTTCCCTATCAAATAGGAGGCAGTATTGACTTGGATGTTGCTCGTTGGCTGGCCTAGCATGGCTCGACGCGCTGGTGGACCCTTGTCTCTTAGGCTGGTTGCGGGCTTTTTTGGTGATTTGGGTTTAATTGTTCGGGGACTAATTTTCCTAGATTGAGGTTTAGGGTACCCCTTATCCACCCGACATAGAGTTAGATCCGAATTAAAAACTCCAAAAGAGGAGCCGGTGGATGAAGCGTCGGTGTTTGGGGAAGTCCGGTGTAACTTCATTTCGAAAGACATGGTGTAACTTTGTGATTGGTTGCATAAAACGTCTATTTTACTTTGCATCTGTTGTCTGGATTGCCGCGTCTTCCGGGTTGGTTGTTCTGTTTGATTTTCACGACTTGCCATTCTTCCGCTAAAAACTACGATCGGAGTGCCAGAAGCCTTGTGAGCCCCTAGATCCATTAGATTAATGAAGCGCCGTCCCCCCACCTAGATGGAGCAAGCCGGCAATTGTGAGTGACAATGATTTGTTTGTATGTGAGGCCTTTTGCACGTATACACATTTTCCTATTGAATGTGAGAATTCTACTTCTTGTAAAAGATAGAACACTAGTTCCACCGAAACATGTGTTTGGTTTTGCTTTATTTCACGAAGGCTCTACATTGCAGATGTTGTCTTAATACCATGTGTTTCCACAAGCCCCTCTGCCTGGATAACCCTTGAGCGCTGTCTCCCCATAATTTTTTGGCTGAGGGGATGGAGAGGCCTTGGTGCTTGGCTGCAGAAGTTTATCTAGTCTTCTACGGAAGCTACCGAGAGGTGGCTTCACGGAAGTCCTTCTCGCAGAAGCGTGGGCCGCGGAAGCTATAGCTATGTTTTTCTGCAGAAGTCATCGAGGAATGACTCTGTGGAAGCTAACATGCTTCTTTGGTTGATTGTTTGGTTTGCTGCCTATATGTATGCCTTGCATCCATAGCTGCGCGCTACGTGTGAGCTGCCTGTTTCTTGTGGAATGCTATATTTACGGAAGCTTATCTGCTCCTTTTTTGAAGTGAGCACTGCTTGCTTCCGCTTACGGTAGTGAGGTTCTAAAGCAACTGGCGTGTTCACATGTTGCGTGGCTGGTTCGTGGTGAGCTATGGATTCTGAATCATATGAAACTACCCATGTTTCCTTGTGCCTCTCAATCCTATTTGCTTAGATTGCGGTTGATTCCTGATTACTCGCTGTGAGCATGTTCTATTGTTTGGGGAAAGTCCTTTCTATGCAGGGGCAGGCAGTGCTTTGGTCAGTGGAAGGCATGGGGTGTTCCTTTCCTTTTATAGACGCGGTCTGGGCGTTTAGATTTGACGAAGTTATCACGTGTTTATTACGATGGGGCTGCTCATTGATTTTCGTATCTTCTGTATTGATGTGTAGTCAGGTTTCCCTAATTTGTGATAGCATATCTTCTATATTTATTGTTGTCTAGGTCTAGTGTGAGTCTGAGGTGTAGCGTTTTGGGGCCTGCCTTGTCTTTTCATCTGATGATGGTTGAATGGTTTCCAGCTGTATCTGGCCAACTATCGTTTTTAATACGGGTGAGTCTTGCCCTATAAATACCATGCGCTGAGGGGATTCTCATCCAAGTTCTGTTTGTTGCGTGTTGGTGTCTCATAGGGATAGACGAGTTGTTTTGTGTCGGGTACCTAGATAAGGGGTACCCTAAGCCTCAATCTAGGAAAATTAGTCCCCGAACAATTAAACCAAAATCACCAAAAAAGCCCGCAACCGGCCTAAGAGATAAGGGTCCACCAGCGCGCATCGAGCCATGCTGGGCCTGCCCATGAGCAGCATCCAAGTCAAGACCGCCTCCTATTCGACGGGGAGCCTCGAATGACGGACGTCTGCCCGGGCGGACGACCCCCCGTCGGAGTGACGGAGCACATCACGGGCGGCCGACCCCCCGTCGAGTGACGGATCTGCTCATGGGCGAACGACCCCTCGTCGATTGCCACTCCGCCTTCGGCTCACTTACTTCCTGTACGGGATCCAAAGCATTTAATGCCCCTACCAACTCCTGCCTAACCTCACCACTATAGCGTAGTTACAGTGATCGGGTACAGGGTCAAATCCTCCTTTTACCTCTCATACCCGGGAAATCGGTGGTTCGTACTACACTACGATGCCATACTGAGCACTATATGCTGTCAGGCGCTCCCTCAAGGCACATTTACCAATATCTGTACCACACTTCCCAGGGCTTAGTCTTATCCATTCGGGCCTCGACCCCTCTCGGCCACCTCTCGAGTCGGACCTCGACACCTCCGGTCAGCGCTCCAACAACTCCTGACGCGACGTCTACAGGGATTCGCATGCCCCCGCATGGACACGGGTCTTTCACTGACCACCTACTGGCATCGTCATGATACACATGAAGGACAACCATCAACTCCAAGTACGTCAGGGAAGGGTGACCCGCTTCTACAGCACCCACGACATGATCGGCATCTCACCTCGACGTCATTCTTATGATTGCCCTACCAAGGGCAGTGCCACTAATGTTTCCTGTACACCAGTGCCCCTCCTTGTCCTATAAAAGGGGGAGCTGGGCTAGCTGTAGGGTGAGGACTCACTCGAACTCGCTAAGTCACACCACGCACACAACAAGGCATAGGGCTAGCACTTTGGTGCAAGATAATACAATCTCTCTCCCCCGCTGGACGTAGGGCCTACTCTTACCCAAACCAGGATAAAAATTATGTGTTTTTCTTGCATCACCATCCAGAATAGGGAGCACGCAGTACACATTTACTCGTCGGCTTAGGGCCCCCCGGGTCCGAACACCGACATTTTGCTTCAGGTTTGACTGCAACAACATCTTGTTGTTTAGGTTTTGCTTGGCAACGGTGATGGTGTAGTCGGATCTAAAGTGAAACTGATTCTTGTCTTTCACCTTTTTATAGGTTAGATGGCACATTTATGCAGAACTTTAACTTGTTATTTTGCTTTAGTGGTTCAGCGTTAATAGAATTCATGTTCGTTGTTC
>CM041628.1:62247348-62281051 GCA_023333625.1 Bothriochloa decipiens
TTTTTGCTATTTTCAAGTTTTGATGGTGCTGTTCTAGAAAGCAAAATGTGGATGCTACTGTTTTGATGTGCGTGAGTAGGTTTGGTTTCGTGGTTACTGATAGTCGCTGTTGTTCGCTTTCGTAATTCTGCTTTAGTAGAATTCATTATTGCATGTTCATGAATGATGAGTTTTATTGAACCAGGATGCGAAAGCTAGCTGCGAGGCGTCTGGTTTTAGACGCGTCCTCTTTCGGGCACGCTTCTGCCATTATTTGTTCTTTGTATTTTGAGTCTGATGCTGATTCAATATGCGCCTTTTGTCGCATTCTAACTTGTCCCTTTTGCGAAAGGCATCTTAACCTCGTGGCTTAGCTCGCTCTGAGCTTTTGAATTTTAGCTCTCTCTGAGCTTTCGACTTGCTCTGACCTTTTGTTAGATACAAAATCTATTTAGCCTTTGGGCTTAGCTTGCTTTGAGCTTTTGATTATTAGCTCGCTCTGAGCTTTCGACTTGCTCTGATCTTTCACCAGATACAAGTCTGTTTAGCCTTTGGGATTAGCTCGCTTTGAGCTTTTGATTTTTAGCTCGCTTTGAGCTTTCGACTTGCTCTGATCTTTCGCCAGATACAAAGTCTGTTTAGCCTTTGGGCTTAGCTTGCTTTGAGCTTTTGAATTTTTAGCTGATAGTGCCGAGGTTGTTTGCAACCTTACCTTGCGACTTCTGTGCCTGTCGAATATGCAAGGAAATGTTCCTTGTTTTTGACTTCTGAGGGAACTTGCATAACAACGATAGATGGGGAAAATAAATAGAATCTAAACGGGATTACAAAGGACTGCCTTGTTAAAAAACCTCACGCCTCTTTCGAGGGTTCCCAGTGAGGAAAAAGAGCGCGAGTCCCCAAATAATGTTCATGCGAATGTAAATGAAAGTTAAAAAAGAAAATTACACTGCTTGCTATGTCTAAATTCTCATGGGTAGAACTTGCAGAGGTTATCTACGTTCCAGGTGTGTGTACTTTCTATGCCTTCTTCGTTGATGAGGCGAAAGACTCCGTTTTTGCTTGTACCTGAAACAATAAAAGGTCCATACCATTGCGATTGTAGTTTGCCCTGCTTGTTGGGTTGCCTGACGAGGACCATGTCCCCTGGGTTGATGTTCTTTCGTAGGATCTTCTTGTCTCTCCAACTCTTAGTTTCTTGATGATATTTGTCCAGGTTCTTTGCGGCTTCTAGCTTTTGGTGTTCTGCTGTTTCGAGCTCGACATATCTTTGGATTGGGGTTGTGGCTATGACTTCTGTGCGGAATGACCCAAACTTCATCTCTTCTGGAGTTATTACTTTCTCGCCAAATAGTAGGCAGAACGGGGTGAAGTCTGTCGATCTTGTCTTGAAGATGTTGTGCCCCCATACTGATGTTATCAGTTCCTAAGCCCACTTGCCTTTTTTGTCACTCTTGTCTTTCGTTACCACCTTTGAGATTGTGGTGAATATCTCTATGTTTGCTCTTTTGACTGCACCATTTGACTATGGATGATTGACTGATGCGAAAGATAGCTTGATATTGAGCTCAGCCCAAAAGTTCATGTATTCTGTGCTGTCGAACTATTTCCCGTTGTCTACTGTGATGTAGGCTGGTACTCCGAACCGACATATGATTCTCTGTCAAGTGAAATTGATGAGGATTTTCGAGGTGATTTTTGCGAGGGCTTTCGCTTCTATCCATTTTGTGAAGTACTCTATCGCTACTGCCGCGAATCTCAAGTTGTCTGGGGCCTGCGGAAGTGGACCTACTATGTCAATCCCCCACCTCTGTAAAGGCTAGGACGGGACGATAGAACTTGTGGGGCTTGCCGGGGCTTTTTGATTTTTCGTGAACTTCTCACACCTTTCACATCTTTGTGCTATTTCTTTCGCATCTGCTGACGCTGTTGGCTAGTAGAAACCTTGTCTCATTGCTCTATGCACTGTTTCATGTGCACTTCTGTGTGCTCCACACATCCTTGAGTGTATTTCTGTTAGTAGCTTCTGGCCCTCTTCTCTGCTTATGCCCTTGAGTAATGGCGCGATGACGCCTTTTTTGTACAAGTCTCCGCCAACTATGGAGTATTGACTTGTTCTTGATGCCATTCGCTGGAATTTTTTCTTGTCTTCAGGTTCGTAGGTTCCCTTTAAGAATGCCAATCTTCGCTTGAGATTGCGTGTATGGCTTTTGGGTTGTCTTATTCTTCTTTGATGGCTCTGATTGTCAGGGTCTGATAGAAAAATTCCGGTGGCATTGATGTGCCCTGGGCTGCGGCTTTCGCTAGCTCGTCTGCTTTGGTGTTTTCTCCCCTTGGTATGTGCTTTAGGGTGAATCCCGTTAAGTGCTTCTCCATTCTCCTCACTACTTATAGGTATCTCGATAGTTCTCTTTCTCTTGCTTCGTTGTCTTTCTCGACTTGCCTAACTACTATCTGCAAATCAGATTTGACTGTGCATCTGTGTATTCCTAGTTCCTGTCGATGAAATATCATCACTGGTCCATCTAGGGGTAGACCTAAGATGGTAGATTGATCGGAAGGGGCGTACGTGATTGGGAACCGGATGGTTACAGAGACACATGACACAAGATTTATACAGGTTCAGGCCGCTAGCATGGCGTAAAACCCTATGTCCTGTGCTCTGTATATTGCATTGATTGGGTATGAGATCGTGGTGATCTGGTAGATTGGATGACCTCTCCTGTCTAAGGACCTCTGCCCCTCCTTATATATGCTGAAGGAACAGAGTTACAAGTAGAATAACCTATTTAGTACTATTACTAATCTGTGCGGTGCATGTCGTGTGCCGCACGTCTTCATCTTGGGCTAGACCGTCTTCAAAGGTGCGGCCCAAGTATAGCTGTGAGGGTATATGGGGGTCATATCCCCACAGCTAGTCCCCGAGCACCATGTATCTTGAGGGAGTCGCTGTCTTGTCCTGTGTTGAGCAGTGAAGATGCAAACCACGTGGTGCCGACCAGTGAAGATGCTGATCACGTAGTGCCGACCAGCAAAGATGTAATCGACGTAGTTCCGACCAGCGACGATGTTGACCACGTAGTGCTGACCAGCGTAGATGCTGACCACGTAGTGTCGACCAGCGAAGATGTAGTCGACGTAGTCCCGACCAGCAATGATGCTAACCATGTAGTGCCGACCAGCTTCATCCCGAGGAGTTCATAAGTCTGCTTCCGACCACGGCTTCTGTCAAGGAAGGTGACCTGTCGAAGATGAGTGGTGCTCTGAGAAAAAGAAAAAATCTTTTCACGTTTCTGGGATGTGGGCCCACGTTAACACGTTATACATAGATCACTGAAATGCTAACATGAACAATGCAGGAAAGGACAGGCCTAGTCACCGCAAGGTGACGTGGGCCCATGTAGTCCCCAAGCTTGATGAAAGATGGAACCTATTACATCGATCTTTTAAGAAAAAACTCAACACAGCACTAAGTGGTCCGTAGTCAGTGCCAAATGACGAGTTGAAGCAAAATCCCAGGTATGAACCTACGGCCTTCTGCTTAGGAAATAGAGCTCAGGCTTGATCGGGTCGAGGGACATGGAGAACCACTATTTCATAAACACCTTTGGGTGGCAAGTCGAATGCGCAGTCCCCAGGTAAGTCCTGGACGGAGCACATGCTGTGTGGCGCATGGCACGGAGCCGAGCCAGTGTGGTGCGTGACACTGAGCTGAGGCGACGATGACGAGTCCCCAAGCAGCGTGAAGTTGGAGACGAGGCTATGCGATGCGTGGCATCGAGCTGAGGCGACGATGATGAGTCCTCGAGCAGCACGAGGTCGGAGACGAGGCTGTGCGATGCGTGGCACCGAGCCGAGGCGACGATGATGAGTCCCCGAGCAGCACGAGGTCGGAGATGAGGTTGTGCAGTGCGTGGCATCGAGCCATGGCGACGATGATGAGTCCCCTAGCAGCGTGGTCGGAGATGAGGCTATGTTGTGCGCGGCACCGAGCCGTGGCGACGAGCAGTTGGACCAACTGGTTGGATGTTAAGTCCGAGTGCCAGGTGGCATGACCACCTGGACAATGATCCTTGATCCAGTCCCCGAGCGTACGGAGTGTGCTCGGCAATCGAACCTTGTCCCTGAAAAATAAACATGAAGAACGGTAGTACATGATGTACAAATAATTGATCTCCGGAGAGAAAATCAATAGGTTGATGTATTTTTAAGTAAGCATGTTGTCGTAGAAAAAATATCGATAATTAAGTTTTGCTCCCACCCTCAAAACGAGCTAACTCTGTTAGGTGACATAGGGATGCGCTAGTGAACAGCATAGGACCGCCAGGATCGCTAGGTACCTAGTACCGTTAGAGAGCGACTGCCGAATCTTCTAGTGTCATGTAGCGCGGAGCTGTAACACATCGTAAGAGGCTTCGAGACAGTGCCTTGTCAAACCGTTCTTGACATGCAAGAAACAAATAATAACTTATGCAGGACGCATATATGACAGATCGGTGTACGGATGCAAAACTATAATAGAAAAAGAGCACGATAAATAATTTCTTAAATAAACTTAGCTTGTCTCTAGAGACGTGGTGTCGTTGTGGCTGAGCAGATAGACGTGGCGTGATGTCCGAGGTTATGTACGCAGCTTGGACAGCTTACTGACGTGGTTCGCGTCATAGCTTGGACATCTCGATCTGGTCTGACGAGGTTGGCCTCGTCATGGAGACGTGGAGAAACAGCAACGAATCTGCGTACGTAGTCATCTCGGGACCGATCGGAGCTTGGTGACGCGGAGGAGCGGCTTGCCGACGAGATGACGCAGAATGACTACGAGTAGTTGGATTCCTTGCAAAATAACCATGTGCTTTATGTAGATAGCCGAACGTACAGTATAGAATATTAGATTAGAAAATAAATACGAAGTGTTGACTTAGCTTTCCAGGCAAGATGTGTCGCTAATCGGCTCTTGTTGGAAAGTGCTCCGTATGTATATACATAACGCACGCATACTTATACACGTTTGCTTGCTCGATGGTAGACGCCGCTTTGATCCTGCATGTTGTCGATTCTAATGCGTGGATGGAACGCCGCGTAGCCAGAGCAGGGCTCCAATGCCCATCGCAGCGCTTGCTGCACGGGTAGACTGCAGCCAGATTTGGATCTGGGCGACTTTAGTGGTGGTCGGTCCACAGCCAGATTGGATCTGGGCGGTCTGAGTGGTCGGTATGGCTCGTGCGTCCGTACCGATGGCGATGAAAGGTGGTGAATCCGTCCTCGGCAGATCGATGTGGATCGATTCGCTAAGGACGCTGCCAACAAGTTGCTGGAGAAGACTTGTCGGCGAGATGCTCGATGACGTTGGTGCGAGATGGTCGATGACATTGGTGCAGAAGCTGGCTGCATCTTCTTCACAGTTCCTGCGATCGTCGCTGCGCCGGTGGTCGGTGAACGCGCCGACGGTGAAGGACGTCCACCGCAAGAAGCCGGCTCATCACCGATTCGCCGTGGACGAAGTTGATGAAGAACGTCCGCCGCAGGAAGTAGAGTTGTCGTGGATGACGTTGATAAAAAAATTCCCATCTGGTTCAACAGATGATCAGCGCGCACCCCCTGCCTGGCGCGCCAACTATCGATGAAATATCATCGGCGGTCCATCTAGGGGTAGACCTTAGAGGGTAGATTGATCGGAAGGGACGCACGTGATTGAGAACCGGATGGTTACAGAGACACAAGACACAAGATTTATACAGGTTCAGGCCGCCAGCATGGCGTAAAACCCTACGTTCTGTGCTCTGTATATTGCATTGATTGGGTATGAGATCGTGGTAATCTGGTAGATCGGATGACCTCTCCTGTCTAAGAACCTCTGCCCCTCCTTATATATGCCAAAGGGACAGAGTTACAAGTAGAATAACCTATTTGATACTATTACTAATCTGTGCGGTGCACGTCGTGTGCCGCACGTCTTCATCTTGGGCTGGACCGTCTTCAAAAGTACGGCCTAAGTATAGCCGTGAGGGTATATGGGGGTCATATCCCCACAGTGCCCTCAGCTTCCTTAGTCCTAATAACACTACTTCGTATTCTGCCATGTTGTTTGTTGTTTAGAATTCTAGCCTCGCTGCATATCTGACTTTCGGTCCTACTGGAGGTATCAGGACTGCTCCTATTCTAGCTCCTGAGCTGCACCATGCTCCATCACAGAATATGGTCCACAATGGTTCTTCGAAAGTGGTGGTTGTATCATAAGCGGCTGGGGTCCAATCTGCTATGAAATCAGCGATGGCCTAGGACTTGATTATGGATCTGTGCGTGAATTCCACCACAAACTGGTTTAGTTCCGTAGCCTACTTGCCAATTCTTCTGATCGCTTCTGAATTTCAGAACAGGGCTTCTAGTGGTTGTGCGAAAGTGACTATTATGGTGTGTTGCTGGAAATAATGTTTGAGCTTTCATGATGCTATGACTACAGTGTATGCTATCTTTTCAAGTTCGGAGTAATTTATCTGTGCTCCAAATAGGGCCTCTGAGACATAATAGATTGGAAACTGATGCATTTTTCCTCCGCTTTCTCCTTCTTCAATCAGAACTGCACTTACTGCTGCGTGAGATGCTACTGGGTATAATAGTAGCTTGGCTTTCACAGTGGGCATGTTTAGTGTTGGGAGTTTAGTCAAGTACTCCTTGAGACTGTTGAAAGCTTACTGTTGCTCAGGTTCCCACTTAAAACGATCTACTTGCTTCAGGATTCTGAAGAACGGCAGTCCTTTCTCTGCGGATCGTGTGATGAATCTACTAAGTACTTCTATTCGCCTGGTGAGTTTCTGAGCCTCTTTCCGTGTGGACGGTGGACTCATGTTTGCTATCGCTGCAATCTTCTTGGGATTGGCCTCGATGCCTTTGGCTGACACCATGTAACCGAGGATCTTGCCTTCTTTGACTTTGAATGCGCGCTTTTCTAGGTTTAATTTTAGGCCACTCTTCTTTAGGTTGACAAAGGTTTCTTTGAGGTCTTCAATGTGGGCTTCTTTCTTGTCGCTCTTGACAACAATGTCATCCATATAGTTTACCAGGTTCCTGCCTTTTTGTTCGTCAAAGACTTTATCTGCCATTTGAGCGAAAGTTGGCCCCACGTTGCTTAGACCTTCTGGCATTCGCTTGAAGCAGTATGTTCTGCAAGGTGTGATGAAACTCGTCTTCTCTTCGTCGTCTTTGTTCAACCATATTTTATGATACCCAAAGAAACTGTTGAGGAGACTCATTCTTTCACACCCTGCGGCAATGTCAACGAGCTTGTCTATTCTTGGCATGGAGTAAGGGTCTTTCGGGCATGCTTTGTTGAGGTCGGTAAAGTCTATGCACATCCGCCATTTCTTGTTTTTCTTCTGCACCATGACTACATTCGCTAACCATTCTGGATACTGGACTTCTTTGATGACTTGCGATTGGAGCAGCCTGTCTACATCCGCTTTTGCCGCTTGCGCTCTTTCATCTGATATCTTTCGCAGTTTTTGTTTTCTTGGCTTGACCCTACTGATTGTGTTGTGCCAGTTCTCTGTCCACTCCTTGGAGGTCAGTAGCGGACCAGGCAAAAACCTCTCTGTTGTCGTTGAGGAATTTGATGAGCTTTGATCTCTCGCTTTTGTCCAACCATTTTCCTATGTGGACGCACTTGTCAGGGTTGTTCTGTGAAAGCGGTACCCTCTTTGTTTCCTCCATGGGCTTTGCTCTCGGTTGGTTTGTTTTTTGCGGTCTTCTTCATCCTCGGTTTCATCTTCCTCTTTTTTCTTGACCTCGTTGATCATGTTGTAGCCCGGTATTGGTTTTCCTTCTATTTTTTTTTGTCGCCTTCTGATCGCCAAAAATTGTTATCACCCCAAATGCTGATGGCATTTTCATGCACAGATAGTTCTACCTTATGACTGTGTCGAACTTGTTTATGAATGGTCTTTCGAATATCTTCGTGTAGGGATAATGCAAGTCGACTATGTCGAAAATAACGAGATCTATTCTGGCTTTGTTGTCTTCTGTGAAAGAGACTTTTAGGGTTTTCTTTCCTATTTATTCTGGACCCTCCGAAACCGAACAGTGCATTCCCTAGAGAGTCGAGCGCTCTTCTGCTTAGTCCCATCTGGTCGAATGCCTTGAAGAAAAGGATATCTGCTGAACTACCATTGTCAATGAGAATATTGTGTAGGGTGAATCCATTTACATTCGCGGTTGCTACGAAAGCGTCGTGGTCCGGATAGTCGCTGACACGGAAGTCGCTCTCGTTGAATGTGATAGGGGCCAGTGACTAGGCTGGTCTGTTTACTGGCGGTCTGGGGGTTACTGTGTGTACTCTTCTTTCAAACTCTTTCCTTGCCCTCTTGCTTTCGTGCTCATGATTTGATCTGTTTACTGGCGGTTTGGGGGTTGGACTGCATTGATTACTTGATTATCTTGTGGGTTGATGATGGTGCTCTTGTGCTGCTGGGGATGATACTGTTGCTGACTGCGCTAGATTTTGTGGTACCTGACAGGGCGGGATGTAGCTTTGCTGAGGCCAGCTGTATGCCAATTGATGGTACATGATTGGTTGCGAATAATGTTGTAGTGGGGGTTGCTGAGGATACTAGAATGGGCCTTGGTGGAAACTCAAATTGCAGCTTGATTCACAAATGGTACTATGGAACACATGCTTCTGATTGTCTCCTGTGTTTGGCGCATCGTCTCTTTCCTTTTGTTATTTCGCCATCTGTGCATATTTGCATTCGCTTGAGAAGTGCCCTTTATTTTCGCTGCAGATGAAACAATACGGTGTTCTCGGGCCTCTTTCGCGTCCTCTACCTCTTCCGTGTGGAGGACGGCCACCTTTGCTTGGTTGGCCTCTGCCTCTGTTGGTCCTTGGTGGTGTCCCTGGCGTTGGTGCAAAAGTTGGGTTGTCTTGTTGTGCTGGCAGATCTTGAAGGTTGTTTACCTGTCGAAAGTTCTGAGTGCCTCGTTGGCTTGCAGTTTGATTTTGCCTTGGGGTGTTCTGCTTGAGACTACTTTTGGCCGCTTGAGTCTACATAGATCTTCTTATGATCTCGTGAACTTGCGCATTTCTCAGAATAACTCGGCTACTGTTGCTAGTGTCTCTCTTGTGAGGTATGCTCTGCAAGGTCCCATTTGCAGGCCTTGTATCACCGCTTTGATTACAACATCATCTGATGCGTTGGGTACTTGCGCTCATAGCAGTGTTAATCTGTCAGGGTATGATGATAGAGGTTTGTTTTCTTCTTGAGTACAAGTCATGAGGTCCCTGGTTGTCTTTTTCTCCATTTGGAATCCCTAGAAAGTCGCCAGCAGGAGCTCTTTCGCTTCTGCCCAGTTTCAGATAGACATTGGTTTCAAGGTCAGGTACCATTCATAGGCCACATCCTCAAGTGCCATGATCAAAGATTTTGCCAATGTCGTTAGATCTTCGCTTGCTGAATGAACTGTTGCTTCATAGCTTGCGATGAATTTCCTGGGGTTGGTCTTTCCATCAAAAGTCAGTAGTCTGGGTTTGTAATTGATTGTCCATGTGCATCTCTGGAGTTCCAGTGACAATGGTGAAGCTGTATCTATTGGAATCTGCTCATGTATTACGAATGGTGCCGAAAATGCTACTTGAGCTGCGGGTGCTGGTGCATTGGCCACCAAACCTCGGACTGGCACTTGGGCTGGCATCTGTGTTGCTTGCAGCTACTCTACTTCTCTTTGTAATGCCTGTCTTCTGGCTTGTGCTTCTTGTATTGCCTGTTGTGTGGCTGCTTCACGATTTCTGGCGCTTTTGCTATGCAAGCTGATCTCGCTGTCTTTGGAGTGCCTTGATTTCGTTCTGATGATCATCAAGGTGTTTGAGTAGTCTCACATGATTGCTGAGTTGGTCGTCTTATGGAAGCAGTTCTGCCGCTGCTTTGTCATCGTCTTAAGGTACATCATCGTCCGTGCGGTCCTCCATAGCTCCGAGTGGAGGGTCGTGCGAAAGCTAGGATAGGGGATCGTGCGGAAGCTGAAGCTGGATATTCTCTGTCTGTCTTGGATTGACGGTGGATGTTTCGACTGTGATAGTGGCCAAAACTTCTGGTTTTGAAGCTGTTCCTTTCATCGTCTTCCCACGAGCCATGGAATGTCCGAACGACAACCACAGATGGTGCCACCATTAGTATTCGCCTCAACTATCGGACACCAGGGAATAGACTATTAACAGAGGATAGAACTGAAAGCACAACAAAATCTTACAAGGACCTCAACTGAGCAGTCTGATCTCCTTTTTCATTAATCTTTGAGCCCATGCTCTTTATAATGCCCCTCAGGGGATATTTATATAGGTCTATAAATCCTTACATGATGAAAATGCCCCTGCTACCTACCCTCTGTTCCCTAGCATCGCCAAGGGCGAAGGGTAGAAGTGGTCATTTGCGTCCCATCTCAGCTTCTAGAAGGCCCATGGCTTCGCCAAAATGGCCCATCACTCATCCCGGCCACCATCAGCCCACGTTCACCTACGCACATGAAACAAACAAGTCACTGATGAAAGGCGCCCGCAGCTACCGCGCCACGCCGTAACCACGGCTTCCGCTGCCCTTGCTTCCACGGGACACCGGCCCAACCCTCGCAACGTCTTTTCTTGGCATCTTCCGCAGGACACCATGTCTGCGGCTTTCGCTGCTCAAACTTCTGCGATAATGACTTCCGCAGATGCCCCTAGCGTCAGCAACCGGGGAAGGCTGCAGCAACAGCTTCTATGACTAGTCGCAGTCTGCCTCTCACAGTGACTTTCTACGAAGGACCATGTTTACAGCTCTCAGCACCTGGCTTCTTCCGTGTAGCTTCTAGACGTTGGCCTCCACGGAAGACCATAACCTTGGCTTCCGTGACTCATCGTTGTCCACGAAACTGCTGAAAGTATTGGCGCTGGGCTGGGGGTGGTAGTCTTTCGGGACCACCCCAACACTACTCCTGTTCGTGGACCTACTACTGGTGCCTTGCTCCTGCAACTGTGGTGAAGAAGGAAGAGAAGGGCAAGGGGAAGCATTCAAGTGGAACAAGGAAGCAGGTGCGTGTGTCATCTCTGTTGGTGTGGCACTTGTGTGGCTATTGGAGAAAGGGTGTCTGCTACACAGCCCATATATGCTATATACCCTGGGGATTTAGTGGAGCTAGAAGCTTTTCTATTGCTTGGTGGTTCTTGATACAAGGCATTTTACTAGTTACTGTTGTAGCCCATACATGATGGGGGAAAGTCAAGGAATTGAGCAAGTGCTTGGAAAATTGGTAGAACTACTTACTGCAAAGAAGGATGAGGTCTCACCTTCAAGTAGAGAAATTGTTGTTCATGCTAAACATGCCCAAAAGATAGAGTTGATGCCAAATGATATCATATTAGAGGGCATCAAGAATTACTTGGCTTGTTCTAGAAGGGCACTTCGGTTGTTGAAAGCCAAAAAAACTTGAAGGCTTTGTCAATGGGGAATCATCTGAGCCATCAGATAAGTCAAGTCTTGAATGGAGCACTTGGGATGCTACCAACTCTCTAGTAGCAGCGTGGATGTTGAGCTCTATGACTTTGGCCATTGCAAACACAATAGATACAATTGTGAGTGCAAAAGAGATATGGAGAACTTTGAAAAGATGTATTCAGGTGCTGGAAATATGAGGTTGATGGTTGAAATAGAAGATCGACTCTATGATCTTAAATAGGCTGAGTGTTGATGGTCCTTAACACCTCATTTTATCCCGTCAACAATACTTAAATTGGTCAAACAAGTGACATAAACCATAGTCATACGGTTTATTTCTAACCATTTCCACTAGCCCCCACGGTCATAGCTACCAACCTCCAAAGCACTATAAATATATCCCTCATCCTTCATTTGTAACACACACCATGAACACACCATGAATATCAAATACTTCTTCCATTAAAGTAGTCACTCTCCACATAAGAGTAGTAGTTCAATGGCTCTCTTAGTGAGAAGTAGAAGATAGAAAGAGAGAGTGAAAAGAAGCTTGGAAAGGAGTCGAGCATGTCAGTGACCTCTCCACTTGTAGCTCGGTGGAGTGAACTCTTCTTCACGTAATAAAGTTTGCCTTCTTCTTCTTCTATCGTGTGGTAACTTTGTTCTATTACATTACTTAAGTATTACTTTACTTTATTGTTCTTTACTTGTTTCACCGCCTGGTTAAGGTGCTCTAGTTCTAGGTATCGAACTAGAGTAGTCGAGTTTATAGATTAAGCGAGGTGCTTAGGCTATAGCTCGCCTGTGGATGCTCCTAAATCTCTGGAGGTGGTAGCAATAGGTGGTGACAGACCTATTTGCCTGTGTAGTCCATCACGATAGGTTTAGTCTGAGTAGGGCCCCGTGGTGCTTACTGTCGGAACCATTTGTTATAGTGCGTTCTAAGGGAGTACGTTCACAGTAATTAACTTTAGTAAGGTCTTATTTAGTATTGCCTTAGTCAGAGAACCCACACATATTCTATCTACCCTTTTATCACCTATACTAGGATACACTTAGTTCTTCACTAGTTCACTTCATGTTCCCCGTGGAAATTCGATACCTTGGAATACTCCTTGGTGAAAACTACATTGACATCTGTGCGCTTGCGGGTTTATCTGGGTGCTATATCTAGTGTCAACAAGTTTTCTGATTCCACTGCCGGGAAATGATATCGGTTCTAGTTCAGAACTGAGTCATCTGAGTATCATTTATCCTTTATCCATCATACCATGTGTCCCATTACTATCATTGAATTCGCCTCTCCAAAGGGCACTAGATTCGAGCCACCTCCATCATCAAAACCTATCCTTGCAAATGTTACGAAATTAGTTCTTCTTTCATAACTAAAGCTCAAGAACAATCTTTTTTTAGGGAAAAACATGAAAACCCATATACTCATCTTCGAGAATTCGGGCAATTGTGTTCATGCCTGCACATTTCTGGTGTGTCACATGAAACTCTTAAGTGGAAGCTATTTCCGCTTTCTTTGATGGGATTAGCCAAACTATGGCATGCTCAAACCATTGAGAGTGTAGATGGAGAATGGGAAGTTCTTAAATCCAAGTTTTGCATAACCTTCTTCCCTATCCTCCAAGTGATTCGTCTCAGAGAAGAAGTCCTAACCTTCAAGCAAAAAGAAAAGGAATCTCTCGGTGCAACATGGGCCCGCTTCATACACCTTTACACATCTGGCCCTGATCTTTCTATACCCGATCATATGCTTCTGCAACATTTCTATGTGGGTCTTTGGAAGGAATTCGCACAGTTCCTTGATCTTGCTTCTGGAGGAGCCTTCTTACATCTTTCTAGTAGTGAGGTGAGAGCTATCCTTGATAGGATCCTAGAAAACTCCCCTACACTAATGTCCATGATGACTCCCCCGAAGAAAAGGACATTCCAACCCCCATGCAAGAAAAGGTCATGATAACTAAATCCTTACCAATTCCATCCATACCATTAGTTATCACCCTGATTCTTGAACCATTCATAGGGACACCGAAGGAAGAAGAAATTCATCCTTTACAATTTGAGGAGGATCACTCTTCTAATGTTGGAAATAACTTCCACCATCACTTCCAACATAGATCGTTAGCATCTAGGACCCCAAATCATCATCAATTTTGTTCATCTCAAGATTTGGTCGTCCAAGAGCCCCTCAAACCAATATCATCTTCCACCTCTGACTTTGATTCCCCCAATGAACCCTCTTGTTTCTTCATTGATAATTTAAACCAAGGAGGCAACCTAACCCCTTGGGTTAACATGGAATGGGAACAAGAAGGGTTACAGGCGTCGACCCCTGTCCTAATAGACGAGGAGGATGAAGATCCACTCGTAGAATGTCATAGACAAGAAATGATTCATGAATATGTTTGGTCTGTAGACATTCTTGAGGGATCAAATTTGGAGTCCAATAAGATGGATCATGTGGATGAACATCAAAGTTGTATTCTAGAAGAACCACAAAATCCACACTTTCATGCAAAATTTCCTGAATCCATCTTTCCTATTGTCGCTAGAAATTATGAGAGTAGCAATCATCATACATCTATCCTTTATGAAACCTTCAAAAGGATGTTTGTGGATGCTTTTGTTTACCATAAGTACTCCAAAACTCGTAGTTGCATTGGCACAAGTTCGTATAGCCTAACTGCAAAGGTCCAGCTTATGACTCAAAACAAACACTAGCAGGAGATAACCCATGTTTTAAATTCAATAAAGCCTATTTTCATCATAAGTTTGTTTAGTAAAAAAAGGATATAATAAAAAAAGAAGAAAAATAATAATAATAAAAATAAATAAATAGTTTACCTTTCAATTCATACATGTTCCTTTTTGAATAAAATGGTGCCAATCTAAAAAATGAGCTTAATTGTTGCACCAGCCGATGCGCTCACACATCGGTCGGGTTTGTAGTATCACCTTGCACTAGTCTTTGTTGCAGACATCAAAAAAAAATATATCAAGACTTAGCAATCATATGATGGGTGAAATCACGAAGTAATTCGAGTTGAAGACAAGATGCAATTGTACACTTTAAGAGTGAGGCTAATCAAGAATGGAGAACTTAAAAGCAATGATGGTCCATCCAAGGTCATCCTAACGCCATGGAACCATCATAGTTCAAAGTGACAAAGTGATGACAGCCCTTAACAATAAATTTTGACAATCACTATTGCATCAAAATGGGGAGAACTAACAATAAAGTAGTGATTTATGTTTATAATTCACCTAGTTCCACTTGTACTTGAAAAATTTATTTGTATGCAGAAAAAATACCAAGGGAAGGCAATGGAACGTGGCAGGGCCAGTGACCCAGCCAGGGCCATGGCGCCCGCCCTCACCAGCGGCACTCGCCCTGGGGGTGCCGGCTCCCGGACCCAGGCACGTCACCGATCCGCAACAAGACCTTCCCATGTCACCCAACCATTAAAATCAAGTCAGTTTGATCCAAGGGCTCCCGAGTGAGGTCACTTGGATCCATGGGCCCATTTTCATACATATGGAGGCACCAAACCAACTTTGTTCGTGCCCAAATCAGCAAGTGTGTGTTATGCCCACACTCTACTACACCCCAGGAGGAGGCACACCAAAGGGGAAGTGGTCCACCAGTTAGTGTGAGGGCGGCCGCCCTGACACCTAGGGCGCCCGCCCTAGCCACGGTGGGCGTCTTCACCTTCATGGCTCCCACTCTGAAACCAACTCACAAAGGCAACACCGCAAAGGAATAGTGTGGGGATTGGGAAATCCAACCCCAACTCAAGCAACCAATGGAGATCACCATCTCCATCACCGGAAGGAAGTAAGATTTAATTGCTTTATGACATTTAGTATAGGTGGCACCTGCATGTCTCCCTTTCCAAATATTCATTTTTAGCTGATAGGTTGCACGTTTACATTCCACTAAAAGCACTCATCAAGGTGTTATGCATTTCGTATAGGTTTATTTGAAATAAATAAATAAATAAATAAAAACATAAAAAATAATCATCCATCATAGTAGACAAGCATCTTAGAAGTAATAAATAAATAAAGAATCAAAGGAGACTCGTCCGACAAGAAGACTTCCAACCGCATGAAAAAGGAAAGTGTTGGGGGAGTGCCTCCCCCGCTCAGGTATGACATTGCCCCATCACTCTCATTTATCTTCATCAGTTTTTCTATCCTCGCATTGTGAAATAAATAATGTGTAAATAATAATAACAATGATACAGTAATAATCATGATCACATTGCGAAAGATAAAAGTTTGCAAGGCTAGAATTCTTACATATACAATATTTCCATGCCTTGCTAGAATCTGATGCAAAAGAGGTGACATTAATCTTGACTTAAGTACCTATCTTAATTTGACACCTTAAAGTCTTGTTGGAAATGATGAATAGTTGCTTTGTAATACTCTGCAAAAGCTCTTCATACAACCTTTTACTGTTTAAGTTTTTGAGCATGTGAAACTAGAGTTCAGCTTAAGTCTTGTGGGTTGCACATGCTATAACCAAGTTTATGCTCTTGTGAGATTAGTTGTGGTAGAGAATAGAGTAAATCTTTTAACTTGTCTGAGGAATGGTTGAGACAAATTTAGAGTTTTATTTTGAAAAATCTCAAAACCCTTGCTAAAGTTCCTCGATGGAGTTAAATTCCTACCACAAGCCATATACATGTTCCTTAGATAGGAAAGCCCCACAAAAAGCCACTTGACTGCTTTGAGCTTGGTTAGGCCTTATTGATCTAAGTAGAGAAACTAGTCATGCTTCTTGATCAAGATCACTTACACGTGCACCCCTTGTTACTTCTACATTGGAAGTACGCAACCACCAAATAACCAGCACCCCTTGTTGTTTCCACATTGGAAATATGCAACTAGCTCCACACATTATTATGAGACATATTTTTTTACAGTGCATGAGCTACCAAAAGAAAAAAATATATTGAGATAAAAGAGGGATATAGTCCCCAAATGAGAGATTATACAGCGAAAGCCTCAATACCCGCTGCGAAAAAAAGTGTTCTCGATGAAAAAAGAGTCGAGCAAAAAAAAGAGGACCAGATGTCCCATGTAGAATCTCTGGTAGCCATGCTCCCTTTAAAAAGAAGTTACCATCAGAAAAATGTCTCAAGGAGTTACACCAAATACCAAATATACACACTTGCACATCTTGATCATTTTGTATGCCTTGTTGCTCCTTTTGATCTAAATGTCTAACTTAGCAATATATTTAATTCAAGTTTGCTTATACTTTCCCCACCTATGAGCTCCACATAAGCTTTAGTATAGGTGCAAAAAAGTTCTCTATCTTTGGCCTTGGTGAGAATTATCAAACACCATTGAGTGATCGAGTGTACCATTTGAGGAACTCAGGCATGCTTTTCTTTAAAAATCTTGAAAACCTCCAGAAAGAGTCTCGGCTTTACCAAAGCAAGGTACAAAGTTTCTACCTACTGCTCTATCTTACTTTTGCATGTTACAAGGAGAAAGCTATAAGACAAATATGGCTAAGATTGATGGTGGATTTCTAAATCTAACCTGCTTCAAGAGTCAGTATTGGTTTGTATATGAGTTTTTTTGTAGGGAGTCACATTGAAGCAGCTCCTGATCCAACATGCTAACCCCGCATCTTTGCTCAGGACGAGCAAAAGTTTAGTATGGGGGAGCTTGTTGACGGTCCTTAACACCTCATTTTATACCGTCAACAATGCCTAAATTGGTCAAATAAGTGACATAAACCACAGTCACAGGGTTTATTTCTAACCATTTCCACTAGTTGTGATGACTATGTGAGTGTAGGTACAAGGTGGCCAGATTCATGGTAAAATGACCATCAAATGCCCATTTTTACTACATCATGTCAAAGAGCACGTCAAGATGCACAAAATGGAGTTTTGGTTCGACTCATTCGGAGTCTGGACGACAAAGTTATGCCTTCTGGAAGATTGCAAACGGATTCCAGGAGCAGTCTGGAGTAAAACGGCCATAACGGGCTCATCCGAACTCTGTTTTGGATGATCCAGGCGGCCATGCGAAGCTAATGAGAAGGGCTACCCATTTGGGCCAAGTTCCATGGCACCTACCTTGGTGCCAGGGCACTTGCCCCCTTGCTGACGATGTCTGACCTAAGAACCAACTCTGCCACGTCACTGATCCGTGTGACCGACTCCCCATGGCTTTCACATCGTCCAACAAGGTCGGTTTGATCCGATGGTGGTTGATGGATGTCACATGGATCCTTGGGGCCACCATCATCTACTTGGAGTACTAAAGTCGGTCTAAAACCAACTCAAAAACTGACCTTGGCCGCATGCAACCGACTTGTGGGAGTGAGCCATCACCGTTGGATGCAAAGTCGGTGCAAATAGACTGTATGTCCAGGGTGCCCACCCTAGCCAGGGCACCCGCCCCCATGGTCATAGCTACCGACCTCCAAAGCACTATAAATATATCCCTCATCCTTCATTTGTAACACACACCATGAACACACCATGAATATCAAATACTTCTTCCATTAAAGTAGTCACTCTCCACATAAGAGTAGTAGTTCAATGGCTCTCTTCGTGAGAAGTAGAAGATAGAGAGAGAGAGTGAAGAGAAGCTTGGAAAGTAGTCGAGCATGTTGGCGACATCTCCACTTGTAGCTCGGCGGAGTCAACTCCTCTTCGAGTAATAAAGTCCGCCTTCTTCTTCTTCTATCGTGTGGTAACTTTTTTCTATTGCATTACTTAAATATTACTTTACTCTATTGTTCTTTACTTGTTTTACCGCCTGGTTAAGGTGCTCTAGTTCTAGGTACTGAATTAGAGTAGTCGAGTTTATAGATTAAGCAAGGTGCTTAGGCTATAGCTCGCCTGTGGATGCTCCTAAATCTCTAGAGGTGGTAGCAATAGGTGGTGATAGCCCTATTTGCCTATGTAGTCCATCATGATAGGTTTAGTCTAAGTAGGGCCCCGAGGTGCTTACTGTCGAAACCATTTGTTATAGTGTGTTCCATGGGAGTACGCTCATAGTAATTAACTTTAGTAAGGTCTTATTTAGTATTGCCTTAGTCAGAGAACCCACACATATTCTATCTACCCTTTTATCGCCTATACTAGGATACACTTAGCTATTCACTAGTTAACTTCACGTTCCCCATGGAAATTTGATACCTTGGAATACTCCTTGGTGACAACTACATTGACATCCGTGCGCTTGCGGGTTTATCTGGGTGCTATATCTAGTGTCAACAGGGAGCGGTCGGTGATGGAATATGTTGCTGAGTTGAAGAGTTTGTGGGCTCATGCAGATCATTATAAACCTATTGAGCCACCACATTCAGAGTGTGTGGCATGGGTGAAGAAGTGGATAGAAGAAAAGAGAGTCATTCATTTCTTAAGGGGGCTAAACTCAGAGTTTGAGGCAAAGCGTTTTGCTATATTTCATAAGCCCAGTCTTCCTAGCCTAGATGAGGCCATAGCTGCTATTTCACAAGAGGAGTATAGATTAAAGGTGATGAAGGAGACTACTACATCATCATCTCCTACATATTTACCTCGTCCAATTTTTGCAGCAACAGAAATAAAAGAAAAATAGAAAGTGTTTTAATTGTGGTGAAACTAGACACTTGAGTCATGTCCTAAGCCACTCAGGCTTAACAATGGAAGAGGAAGAGGAAGAGGTATCAGAGGTGCTCTTAGGGGCGGTAGAGGCTATGGAGGAAGAGGTGGCTATAGGGACAACACAGTGGGCATAGAAGAGGAGCTTTCTAGAGCAGCAGTTTCATCAGTGAAAGCTGAAGAACCCAAACAATGGAAAGAAAAAGTTGCAGCAGTGAAAGCTGAAGAATCCAAACAATGGAAAGAAAATGTTGAGAGCTCAAGAGATAAAGATCAAGTTGATTATGTTGGTGACTTTGTCAACTTTGCCTACATAGATGAAGGTAATTATGCTCATGCATAAATGCCTACACGCATATCATGATTAAATTGGATTTTAGATTCAGGAGCATCAAAGCATGTTACAGGTGCATCATGTGAGTTTGAATCATATATGCAATATACCCACACACATAAAGAAACTATACAAACTGCTGATGGTACATCACAATTTGTTAAAGGTGTTGGAACAGTTCAGTGCACTCCATCTATTAAATTGTCATCAATGTTGCATGTGCCAGCTTTTCCCGTCAATCTAGTATCATTGAATGCGTTAATTGATCAATTGGATTGTCGAGTTACACTTGAATGAGAGAATTGTTTAATTCAAGAAAGGAGGACAGGGAGGAATCTTGGGACTGCAACCAGGCATAGTGGACTATGGTATATGGATCATGAGGACACAACTGAAGCATTATGTTCTGTGTTGGCTGCAATGATAGGAGAGAAGGAAGCTAATGTGATGTTACTACATTGTAGACTCAGGCATCTTTCTTTCAACAAAATAAGCAAAGCCTTTCCTAATGTAATGTGTGGGGTGGATAAGAATAAACTATTTTGTGATGCCTGTGAGTTTGCAAAACACAATGACATCTTATTTGAGTAAGGGCATTAGAAGCGTCTCCCCTTTCATGCTAGTACATTCAGATGTTTGGACATGTCATGTGCTTTCTATTAGTGGAATGAAGTACTTTGTTACTTTTATTGACTGCTTCTCTCATATGACATGGGCATATCTCATGAAACATAAAGATGAAGTGTTAAGATGCTTCCAAGATTTCTGTGCCCTTGTAAAAAATCAGTTTAATACACATGTCCAAATAATAAGGACAGACAATGGAACTGAGTACGTGAATAAGGAATTTAGTGCATTCTTGTCGGCTCATGGCATATTACATCAAACCTCATGCCCAGATACCCCTCCACAAAATGGGGTAGCTGAAAGGAAGAATCGTCATATTTTGGAGGTTACTCGTTCACTGATGTTTACAATGAATGTTCCTATATTTTTGTAGAGTGAAGCTATTTTGACTGCTACATATCTCATTAATCGTACTCCATCGAGGATACTTGGGATGAAGACTCCATGTGAAATGTTATTAGGCGAGAACAATTTTGTGGTTCCTCTAAAGGTTTTTGGATGCACATGTTTTGTTAGAGATCATAGACCTTCAGTGAATAAGTTGGATCCACGTGCAGTAAAGTGCATCTTTGTGGGTTATGCCTCTGGACAGAAGGGTTACAAATGTTGGAGTCCTAATGAGAGACGCTTGTTTGTAAGCATGGATGTCACATTCAGGGAGTCAATGCCATATTACGGTGAGAAGACTGAACTAAGTTTTATGTTTGGGCCTCATCCTGTGAGAACTAAGGAAGTTATTCGTGAGGGGGAGAACAATGATGTGGAACATAATTCAGTTGAAAAACTGTCAAGTATAGAAGGAGTGATAAGTGGTTCATTGTCTCAGTCAAAGAGAATGGGAACAACAAATGATGAGTCAGCCCTGCTTCAAGAAAATAATTCTCAACTTGAGTTGTTCCAAAATAAGGATGTCTCAAAGATTATACAAGAAGAAAGTTTAGGTCCCCAACTAAGGCAACTGAGGTGTCTCCATCAGCTCCAGTGCATGAGAATAACCAACAAGAGATAATTGATGTATCTTCATCATCAGAAGTTGAGATTGAACCAGCATCAGATGACTTGCCCATTACACTACAGAAAGGTTCATGAACTAGTGCAAGAATGCCTCACAAAGGTATGCTTTTGAGCATGATATAAGTAACTATGTTTCATATGCCTCTTTATCTCCTGCATATAGAGCATTTGTAGCCTCACTACAATCTGTGCAAATTCCCAAAGATTGGCGAGAGGCAAAAAACAACCCCAAATGGCATGAAGCCATGTTGGAGGAGTTGAGTGCTCTTGAAAAGAACAAAACATGGATCCTGTCAAACTGCCTCAAGGAAAAAGGGTTGTCACTTGTAAGTGGGTCTTCATTGTGAAACAAACTCCTGAGGGTAAGGTGGAAAGGTACAAAGCTAGATTAGTTGCACGGGGTTATAGCCAAACATATGGCATCGATTATGAAGAGACGTTTGCACCCGTGGCGAAGATGAGCACAGTAAGAATACTAATTTCTTGCGCGGCAAACTTTGGATGGCCCCTGCATCAGTTGGATGTTAAAAATGCTTTCCTTCATGGAGATCTCCAAGAGGAGGTGTATATGTGAAGGGTTATGAGGTTGCTACGCTAGCCAGAAAACAAAAATTTTCGACCTCATAAACCAGGATCTACTGCTAGTTATAGGTTACGGGATTACCACTAGATGCGCAGGTGCAGCGGAAGATGACTCAATGTAGTCGTACGCGTCACAGCAGGCAGTGCAGTTGCGTGGTCGTCCGTCACCTCAATCCCCTCGCGTGGTTTGTCCCAGTGCTCCAGATGCAGCACCTCCGAGGAATCCCACACGTGCAGGGAAGAAGCGATGAGCCTCCGGACTGCTAGGTCTGCGAGGAGCAGAAGGCGTGAGCATGGGGAGGGCGACGGCGGCTGCCAAAGGCGCGTGTGTAACCCTGACCGCGCCCCTACCCCTTGCTAATATAGGCGTCTCCAATGAGCTCACGAGTTGGAGGCCCATTAGTAACCCTAAGCCTTATCTAATTCGGGTCCAACCCGAATTAGGCTTCCAACCCCTTAAGCGTGCGACCCTATGGGTTCACGCACACATTGACATGGGCCGAGTACTCCTGCTCACCCAATAGTTGACAGCGGCCTCTAGCAAGGCGTGACAACTCCTATGTGCACGCAAAGATCATATCAGACGAACCACTACGACCACATACAAGTTATTCCCTTTGCCACTCGATATATTGTTCAACTCGTGGGTTAATACTTAACCCAAGCACGGCCATGCATTTGTTGATCCAATCACTTGAGTGATCCATTGATATCTCTCTCGTGTAGAGAGGGACAAATTCCATCTTGATTGTCTATGTCTCATAGCATGCTTCCCGACCACCCGAAGACCACCTTTATAACTACCTAGTTACGGAGCAGCGTTTGATAGTCCCTAAGTAGGTTGTTTCACATCTTGAGTACATACCACAATCTTAGGTCTAAGGACATAACATACATGATATGAATAGAGACTTTCTCATGTTAGGTCAGTCCAGCCTACATGTCTCACATGTGCCCACATTATTAGTTTGACATCTCCATGTCCATGACTTGTGAAACATAGCCATCAACTAATACATGTGCTGGTCTAATATTCAAGTGTGTTCTCACAAAAATGCCGACCAGGGATAACTTTAGAATAACTATTCAACTAATTGAGTTCCACAAACAATTCACATAATCGTCAATCAATACAAGTTGTCTATAATGGATATTCAATGAACACTTTATTAATCATGGATACAATTGGAATATCATCATCTACATGATTGGCTCTAGGGCATATTCCCAACAGTCTCCCACTTGCACTGGAGTTAATCTCTTAGATGTCTAATCCCCATAGACCTCATGTGCGCCTCATGCTTAGGCTGTGAAAGAGCCTTTGTCAAAGGATCTGTTATATTTAAATTCGTATGTATTTTGCATAATTTGATCTCTTCTCGTTTCACAAACTCTCGAATGAGATAAAACTTTCGGAGTACATGTTTGTTCTTCTGGTGATCCCTAGGCTGCTTAGCCTGTGCAATCGCCCCATTGTTATCACAATGTAAATTCAATGGGTCCGATGCATTCGGAAACACACCAAGCTCAATGAGGAACCTCCTAAACCAAACACCTTCGTTTGTAGCGCCACAAGCTGTAATGTACTCAGCTTCTGCTGTAGAATCGAACACCGTCTCCTGCTTGGAACTTTTTCAGCTAACTGCACCACCATTTATTGTGAACACAAAACCTGATTGAGATAGTGAGTCATCCCCGTCGGTTTGGAAGCTAGCATTGGTGTAACCGTTTACAACGAGCTCCTCCTCACCTTCATAGATTAGGAACACATCCTTAGTCCTTCGTAAGTACTTTAGGATGTTCTTAATAAGCGTCCAATGAGGTTCACCCGGATTAGCTTGGTACCTGCTCGCAACACTTAGAGAATATGAGACATCTGGGCGAGTATATATCATGGCATACATGATGGAACCAACGGCCGAAGCATATGGAACCTTACTCATGCGGTTGCGCTCTTCATCTGATGAAGGACACTGCTTGTCACTAAAGCGCATACCATGTGACATAGGCAAGAGCCCTTTCTTGGACTGTTCCATGTTGAACCGTTTCAACATCTTGTCAATGTACGTGTCTTGGCTTAATCCTATTAGCCTTCTCGACCTATCTCTATAGATCTTAATTCCCAAGATGTATGTTGCTTCTCCTAAATCCTTCATAGAAAAACTATTATTCAGTGAAGTCTTTACAGATTGCAACATAGGAATATCATTCCCAACCAATAGTATGTCATCCACATACAAAATCAGAAACACAATAGCGCTCCCACTTACCTTCTGATAAACACAAGGTTCTTCTTCATTCTAACGGCAGCCAAACCCTTTGACTACCTCATCAAAATGAATATTCCAACTTTGAGATGCTTGCTTTAACCCATAAATAGATTTCTTAAGCTTGCATATCTTTCCAGCATTATTAGGATCAACAAAACCTTCGGGTTGTATCATATACACATCCTCTTCTAAATACCCATTTAGAAAGGCTGTTTTAACATCCATCTACCATATCTCATAATCGAAATATGCAGCAATTGCTAGAATGATCCGAATAGATTTAAGCATCGCTACCTCTCATCGTAGTCAATTCCTTGAACTTGCCGAAAACCTTTTGCAACAAGTCAAGCTTTATAGACATGAACAGTTTTGTTCATATCCTTCTTCTTATTAAAGATCCATTTGCTCTCTATGGGTCTAACCTCATCAGGCAGGTCAACCAAGTTCTAAACTTGATTGTATCCCATGGAATCTATCTCGGATCTCATGGCACTTTGTCATTTCTCAAAATTTGGATCCATCATAGCTTTCGCATAATCCGCAGGTTCATCATCGTCTAACAATAACAAATCCCCACGCATTGCACGAAGTCTCGCTGATCTTTGTGGTTGTGGCGGTGTCTCCACTGCCACGGGTGTCTCAACTTGCTCTCCTACATTAGCATCACTCGTAGAGTCAGTCCCTACTGACTCATCTTGAACTTCTTCAAGATACACCTTTTGTCCATTCTTTTCTCTTTTGAGAAACTCTTTCTCTAAGAAAACACCGTTTTGAGTAACAAACACTTTGCCCTCTGACCGGTTATAGACATAATACCCTAAAGTTTCCTTTGGATATCCCACTAAAAAGCACTTGTCCGATTTGGGTGTTAGTTTATCTGATAAAAGTCGTTTAACATAAACTTCACAACCCCAAATTTTCAGAAAAGACAAACTGAAACTCTTACCAGTCCACATCTCATATGGTGTTTTAACTACGAACTTAGATGGTACCCTATTCAATGTGAAAGCGGCTGTTTCTAGAGTGTATCCCCAAAATGATAAAGGTAGGTCCGACTGGCTCATCATAGACCGAACCATGTCCAACAAGGTCCGATTACGTCGCTCAGACACGCCGTTTCTCTGAGGCATTCCGAGTGGCGTAAGCTGTGGAACAATTCCACAACTCTTAAGATGATTGCTAAACTCGTGACTTAGATATTCACCTCCATGATCAGATTGCAAGGCCTTGATCTTCTTGCCATGTTGATTCCCTACTTCATTCTGAAATTCTTTGAACTTTTCAAATGTTTCAGACTTATGCTTCATTAGGTAGACATATCCATACCTACTAAAGTCATCAGTAAAAGTTATGAAGTATTGACATCTGCCTCTAGCTGTTGTGCTCATTGGTCCATATACATCAGTATGTATAAGTTCCAACAAGTCAGATGCCCTCTCAGAAAATCCTTTGAATGGCGCCTTGGTCATCTTGCCTAGCAAGCAAGCCTCACATGTCTTGTATGATTCAAAATCAAATGAAGTTAGAAGACCATTATCATGGAGCCTTTTCATGCGATTCTCACTTATATGACCCAAACAACAATGCCACATATAGGTAGGACTTAACTCATTAAGCCAAGGTCGTTTAGCACTAACATTACAGACAGGTGCATCATCAAGATTTAAAATAAATAACCCATTCACAATGGATGCAAAAACCACAAACAAATCATTCTTTGAGATCACACAACCATTGTCTTTACTTGCAAATGAATAACCATCCTTCATCAAGCATGAAGGTGACATAATGTTTCGACTTAAACTAGGAACAAAATAATAATTATTCAATTCTAAAATAAATCCTGACGGCAAGGGAAGTTGCATCGTCCTGACGTTCAATGCAGCAACTCTTGCATTATTGCCCACGCGGAAATCAACTTCTCCTTTCTCCACGCTTCTACTTCTTATCATTCCCTGCATCGTATTGTAAATATGAGCAACCGATCCGGTATCAAATACCCAAGAATTGATATAAGAGTTAGGGAGGAAAATGTGTGTAACATGAACAACAAGAGTACAAGCAGTAGTAGTACCTTTACCGCCGCCATCCTTCTCTAAGGACGCCAAGTACTCCTTGCAGTTTATTTTTCAGTGATCTTTTCCCTTACAATAAAAGCAATCTGAATTTGCAGATTGTCCAGCCTTGGCAGCAGATGGGTTTGGCTTAGAGATCTCATCCTTAGCCTTGCCCTCCTTCTTCCTCCAAGAATTGTCCTTCCTCTTAAAACGAGGTCAATTTTGGATCGCCAACACTTGGCTACTGTCGGCACCTTTCTTGATGTTGGCCTCTGCTGTTTTCAACATGCCACACAATTCATTCAAGCCCCTCTCTGCTCCATGCATATGGTAGTTCGAGATGAAGTTTCCATAGTTGGCCGGAAGCGATGCAAGAATGAAATCAGTAGCCAACTCTTGGCCAATTGGGAAGCCTAGCTTCTCCAACCTCTGAGTGTAACCAACCATCTTGATTACATGTGGACCAACAGCTGCACCCTCTGCTAGCTTGGTTTCTGCAAGCGCCTTAGAGACATTGAACCTTTCAGTCCGCGCTTGAGTTTAGAACATATCTTCAAGCGCCACGATCATATCGTTCGCTGAATGATTGTTGTCGAACTGCATCTGCAGATCAGGTTCCATACAAGCAAGCATGAGGCAACTCACTTCCAGATCCGCATCACATGCTTTCTTGTAAGCGTTTTTCTCAGCAGCAGTTGCATTTTCATCAGGCTTATCTGGTAATGGGGTGTCTAAAATTTCTTCCTTTTTCTCAGCCTTGAGAACAATTCTCAGGTTGTGGATCCAATCCGCGTAATTTGTTCCATTCAACTTATCTTTCTCAAGAATTGTACGCAAAGAAAATGGTTAATTGCGAGCGGCCATCTACAACAAAAGTAATGCAAAATACTAAGACAATGTATCCATGAAAGAGTAAATTACATCAAAATAAAATCTACTCCCACTAAAATCAATATCCCTCAATTGATACTTAGTGATTCAAGACCCACAACAAACAAGTCAACTAGTGAGCTTTAGTATCACCATTAGAAGACATGGTAGATCAGTAAGCAACACTTTGCTAATCATATCACATATGACTCTTGTTGTTGGAAAACATCTCTATGCTACGCTCAACCTACCCATGCTCCAAGGTCCCTAACCATTAGGATGACCTTGTTTAAGTAACCAAACCTTCTTGCAGTAAGTATCCGATACGAACCTGCCTAGTTGAGAAAAACCAGTGGCACCCTAATTTCATAGACCCACCACCGATTGTACAAGACTTATGACAGTGCAAGCTTTGGGAAAGTATTTAACTTAAACATTACTGAGGGATCGTTCTACTTCATTACGGCATGCAATTAGACAAAAATATAATAACATGTGAAAGTAGAACATAGTAAGAACGGCATAACACAGACATGACTTGGTATAGCCTTTTATTCCTTTGGGGATCTCCATCTCCATCAATCTGTGCATCACGGTCCATCTCCATCAATCTGTGCATCACGGTGATCTCCATCTCCATGATTCGAGTATGCCATCCTTCAGTGATGATTCCGTCAAGACTAGCTATAAAATGAAATTACATAGTCACGGATAGATCATCATAGATTGGCACACAGGCCATTACATTAATTTTAACAATATGTATGTGGCTCCTGCCCATATTGTCCTCGTGACATACAAGCCATGAATTAAATACATACATGCATCACATACACATAAGGGCAATACCAGTCATCAATACCTGCAAAACAGAGTCATCCGAATCCGACGTCTAATCCGACATCAATACCTACCATCTAAAGTTCATTTGAATCTGAAGGACCACATGCACAAAGAGAAATGGTACCAAAACATTGAAGGTTGTGTTGTATCAATTTCCAGGAGTGTTTACAATACATGATGCATCTTCGTGAGTTGTAACTCTGATACAAAAAAGTTGTTGTGCCTATATTATTAAAAAAAGAGGATGTTATCAAATCACAAGTGGCTATACACAAACGCATGAAACTGATTATTTGTCAAAACTGCAACAGTTCATAACACTGAACTGATGACAATGGCAGAATAGAGTAGAACAGCAGAATGTCTTTAGTCCAACACTCTTTTGGACTAAATGATAAAAACGAAAAGCAATGCTAGCTTTTCATTACATGAATCCACACATGCATACTGGAATTAAATATGTAAAGATCCATGATCTGAATGGGGTACAACCGTACAAGATAGGAAAACTTGTGAATATTTCAGTGTCCGAACAAATGAAAGACAATCAATTTAGATGGCTGGAAATCGACTACAATCATGCACTCACAGAAGTTAAGAAAATAAATAAAACTCAGAAAAATCACAATATAATACCACAATTTAGTAGCATATCAACTAAAAATATATTACTAAAAAGAGATTATGGAGATGGAAAATTATGGAATTCAGAGAAAAGAGATTCCTAAAAAGATATATTATAGAGATGGGAATAACTTTGGAATTGATAGAAGTGGCCTACCAAATCATTTGTCAGGTAGTGCACCTCTAATTTAATTAGCGCTCAATCCTGAGACAACAAGAATGGCATACAAGGCTGCTACAACAATAACCAAACATTATTATACGCACTAATTGGTTAACTGGAACAGAACTGAAATAGAAATTGAGGATATGTACGAACTAGTTAACTGGCTTGATGATCATTATTTTAATGGAAGGGAGGATTTTAGATTGTACCCTTCATCGAATGTTTAAGGAAGCAGGGCAGCTTCTTCAACAAGATCCAATCAGTAGGGCACGGCAGAAGGAAAGCAGCGTCGTGAAACGAGATCCAATCAATAGGGCTCGAACCTGTCCGCGAAGGATCGAGGAGATCGTAACCCAGAAGAGGAGATTTGGTTCACAAGATCGTAACCTGGCAATCAGTAGATGTGAAAGTGAAGTGGTTTCCCGTCAATGCACACGCCAACAATAACCGCGTCTAGAGCACTTCTCCCTGTCACGCCCGTCCATGTCCCCGTTGCCGGCGCCGACGAGAAGAATTCCCTGCCTAATCAACTCGCAGCCCTCTAGATCGAGGAACCACCGCGAACCGCTTCTCTACGCACACGATAGGTAACTTGGGGAAAGGTTTATCTGATTGAGGAACTACCGAGACGATAACTCAGGAAGTCACATCTGTACCTATCTATAAAGGGTAAAATTTCTTTATTTTTTTCACTTCCCATATCCTATATATTTACGATTAGAAAACTATAATTAAAACTATAATACCTATTAATAAATCTCTAAAGTTTTCAACACCTTTTTTGTCCGCTCTTTTAATTTCTGTCTGCCATCAGGTTATGTTCGGATCTTTTTTTATTTCGTTTTGTGTCCGCCGGCGAAAAGAACAAAAATATCATTGTCATTAGGATTTAAACTTTGGTCTCCACAGTTTAATTACAGGACGCTATCACCACAACACAAGAGGTCACATGATGCGTAAATAAAAAAAAAGACTTACATGATGCTAAACGAAGCTTTTTTATTTAACTTTGTAACAAATCAAATACTCATATTCGCTAGCCAAACAAAAATAGTATAAAAATATAATATTGATAAGTATATGTATATGTATCTATATAAGAATAATCTAGCAAGACAACAAAATATAAATAATAAATCAAACTATAAAAATATGATATTACATGTATTAAAATAATCTAGCAAGAAAAAAATATAACTATAAAAATATGATATTGCATATATTAAAATAATCTTGCATATATTATATATAATAGTATTAAGATATATCTACGGCTAGACTTAGAACGGCTAGACTTAGAACTACTCTTGTACAGCTGGCTATAGAATAATTTCATTTGTAGCCATGATAATTACAATACTAATTTATGAAATTATAGTAAATACTTATTGTATGATTTACTATAACATCATGGTAAATATCCCCATCGTTACAGTAACACAATTGTCGTAAATATTTATTCATAGTTATTATATTATATTATTATAAATAGAGGTCAATAAGTACTAATTAGTTCCAATGGCCATCCATTGATATATCTATGAAGCTACTAATTAGTTTTCGTCGAGAATGATAGTCTATATTTATTTTTGTTTAATTAGGTTACATAATCACCAAAAGACATACTCCCGCTTTATTCATTTGTTGGGGTCATTTTAGGGTCTAGCCAAATGACCAAGGAGGAGTGGCGCATGTAGTGTTGCACATTAATAGCTGCTTTCTTTTAATTTCACCAGTGACTGTTGAATTAACTTGGCCAATGAGAAGGAGCCGCATGAGCCTGGGATAAGGTGAAAATCGCGGTCCTAGCTTAAACGACTCTGATTCTTGGAGATTTTTTTGTAAAATGACTTTGATAAATGGATGGAGGAAGTGATATAAAATATAAATTTTAGTTGGTATTAACTGTGGCTGCTATGTTACTCACTTGCACCTCTTCTCAATACGTCTCCACAGACCAACTAGCAAGCCAAGGGCGACTGACCTTATAATTATTTTATTTATTTAACGTTGGCTTAAATGTAATTAATAAATTTAATAAAAAATATTTTATTACTATCGGTATAGAAATTATGCAATAGACATGCGTCCTGTTGCAACGCACGTGTATTTTTGCTAGTATCTATAAAAAGAAAAAATTTCTCCACCCAATTTTTCTTTCACCTCTGTGTTTAGATCGGTGACGGTAGGTTCCTCTCCTCTACGTCCAGTCTGTACAGAATTAGGATTATAATTATTTTTCTGTCTCTCCTTCCGTTTGCGTTCAGAGTCCGTTCAAAACTAGAATTATTTAATTATGGTATCTTGCTTCTATTCGGACGGTGAAGATCGGAAAAAGGTAAATCCAAATCCAACAAGAATAGTACGCAACAGCAAAGATGAAAAAAAATAGTTAAAAAGACTTAAATGAATGAGAATTACCTGTGTTGTTGTCGTTCAACTTTGACACTTATCATTATGGATGGTCTCCCATCCAAATCTAAGCTCAAATAAAAATAGCTTCGGAAATACAAATAGCTTATAAAATCAAACCAATCCACCCATACACAAATCGATCGATTTAGAAATCAGATCAAGCCTCCAGGTCGCCCAAAGTGCCCGCGACTTGCCTCAGCACCGCCATCAAGGTCCGCTTGTGCAGGCAAGGCGGCGAGCTTGGCTAGCACGAATTGATGCAAGTGAAAATCAGATCAAGACTCCGTGCCCTGGGTTCCGCAGTCTGTACTGACAACCAGGTCCACTTGTCCAGGGGAGGCGGCGAGCTTGGCTAGCTGACGCTGCGAGGACCTCGTCCGCGTTGGACTGGACGTGGAAGGCCATGATGGCGGTAGCGAGGCACACAAGGCCAAATGAACGGGAGCCGCCACTGGCCTTAGCGCCGCTGTTGAGGACAGCTGCTGCCACCGCACATTGTAAAATGAATATGTGACGCCGCTAGCCATAGACATAGCCGTTTATACTCATGATTTATATTCATACGAGTTAGATAGCATATGTCCAACCAACGTACGCTATGTGATTCTAAAGTGTACTAGAACAAATGACACAAGTTATAATTTTTATTGTAACGTACGGACATATTTGCTAGTCCTATAACGCATTTTTGGTAGCGTTGGAAGGTATATGTTGCTCGACAGGGTTCTTGTTGTAGTGTAGTGAAATGAAACCGCCTGAGAAAAGAAGGCTGTGGAACATGGTTTCACAGGCTGTTGCAGCAGCAGGTCCGTCTTGATGACTATTTGGAGGCGGTGGGTTGCACCAAGAATTCGGATCAAATAAATGCACAGAGAAGTCCGCAGCAAGTTTACAGCAGCTTCGCGCGCCACAGCCTGTGAGTGTGAGATGGAGGAACAAGAAGCACGGCCACCACCGTCCCATCATTTGCTGTGCCAGCCTAAGCTGTTCCAACCAAAATCGAAGCACGGGCCGACAAACTTGTATACACCTATAATTGTCCTCGGTTCCTCGCAGTGCGAGGACAAAGCTATAAATCCACCACAAATGAGCAACAACCCTCTGCAAATCAAGTACAAATTACCACCAATTACGATGTCGTCGTCCCTTCTCCTGGTCATGACGACGAAGGTGTTCCTGCACATGTTCCTGGCAATGCAGCTGTTAGTACAACTCCCCGACGCTGCCGCAGACAGGGTCCCGGCGGTGATCGTGTTCGGCGACTCGACCGCGGACACTGGCAACAACAACTTCATCCAGACGCTCCTCCGGGGCAACTACACGCCCTACGGCCGGGACTGCGCCGGCGGGGTTCCCACCGGCCGCTTCTCCAACGGCCGCCTTGCCGCCGACTTCGTCTCCCAGGGGCTCGGCCTGCCCCCTGCTGTGCCGGCCTACCTCGACCCCGGCCACAGCATCCACCAGCTCGCATCTGGTGTCAGCTTCGCCTCCGCAGGGAGTGGCCTCGACGATATAACTGCGCAAATCTTTGTGAGTTTCCAATCCAATTTTTTTTAACAAATATACAATCCAAAATTAGTGGTTTTTTCCATCATTATATACAATAGTATTATAGAAAAGAGCTCACGTAACTTGAATTTCCTGCATGCATGCAGTCGGCAGTGACGCTGACGCAGCAGATAGAGCACTTCAAGGAGTACAAAGAGAAGCTCCGGCGCGGTCTGGGCGGCGCCGCCGCGAACCACACCGTCGCTCGTTCGCTCTACCTCTTCAGCGTCGGCGGCAGCGACTTCCTGGGCAACTACCTCCTGTTCCCCGTCCGGCGCCGCATCACCCTGCTGGAGTACGAGGCGTACCTGGTGGGCGCGGCCGAGGCGGCGGTGCGCGCCGTGTACGCGCTGGGCGGCGCTCGGTGTGTCCGCCTGCCGGGGCTGCCGCCGCTGGGGTGCCTGCCGGTGCTGCGGACCGCCAACCGCGCCGCGCCCGGGGACTGCAACCGGTGGCACAACATGGTGGCGCGCAGGTACAACCGCGGGCTCCGCGCCATGGCGACGAGGCTCAGCCGGGAGCTGCCGGGGGCGCAGGTCGTGTACGTCGACGTTTACCGTCTCATGGCGGACATGATCGCCAAGCCATGGGCGTATGGTTTTGACAATTCGGTGCGAGGATGCTGCGGCACGGGATACTTCGAGACAGGAGTGCTGTGCAGCTTGGACAATGCGCTCGCATGCGAGGATGCGGATAAATACGTCTTCTTTGATGCGGTCCATCCATCACAGAGAGCCTACAAGATCATAGCCCACGCAATTCTACATGCTGAATCACACAGACCTGAGTAGCTAGTATGTAGTGGCATTATTATCTCGTCTCGGTAAATTTTAATTCTATACATATATATACGGCTTGTACTCGAGTCTAATTCAATGTAGGAGGTTGGTCAGTTCTGCAGCTGATTGTTCCTGGTTCCTCTGATCCTGCTGTGATTGCTAACAGTCTCAAAGCACAACTTGGTCTAGCTTTCTCTGTGGAAATAATTGTTACCATGTGATGGTCCATTTGGATAATGCAAAATGATGTTATCTTCAGAGGTGTTCCCCGTTCAATTCTTCGCTTCAAGCAAGTGTTCAAGAGGGAATTTGCTAGTTAAGCTAAGAGCAAAAGCTGCTGTTCGCCCTAATTCTAGTTTCAGCCTTTGTGTAATTTTTCTTATCTTTTTTGTTTCTTCTTGTTCTCTTGAGAACAGCTTGTAAACCTTTTTGTTTCTTTAAGTTTAATAAAATCTAGTAGAGGGAAACCCCTCCTGTTTTATCAAAAAAAAATATTCAATGTAGGAGGTAC
>CM041628.1:62306051-62413731 GCA_023333625.1 Bothriochloa decipiens
CATTTCATTTGAGGTGCAATGTGCTGCCTCTTCATTCCTATATGTATGTAGACATTGCTGTGTATATCTGAATACATGCGAAACTATGAGAGAGAGAGAGAGAGAGAGTTTATTCACCTTGTTTGCACATCTCACTAAAACTAGAGCAGGTGAAGGTGCACCCGTGCTGCCGGCAGAACAAGCTGAGGGTGTTTTATAGGGAGAAAGGAATCCAGCTTTGTGCCTACTCTCCATTGGGTGGCAAGGGTGCTCCATGGGCCAATAATTCTGTCATCAACTGCCCTGTCCTCAAGCAGATTGCTCAAACAAAGGGCAAATCCTTAGCCCAGGTGAGTCACCGTTTTTCATTTTTCTTGTTGATATAACAATGAGTTAATGACCCAGGATAGCTCACTGCATAAGTAGAATTTGATTTTACATAATCTGAGCATCTTATTTAATACGAAGTGTTGAGTGTCACCACCGTGGAAACTGTTAAGTGGAAACGGATGGATTGAATGATCTCTCTATCTGCACATGCTAATTATGGGATTTACATAATTGAGATCACTAATTAATTATTCCTAATTAATCTTAACACTCTCCCTTGATCAATTGATCTGGTGTAGGCACCATTTCTTGTTCATCAACAAATGTCTTGAAGCTTTGGAAAAACCCTGTGGGAAAAAAACCAAAGTATATCGATATATCATGCAAAACTCCTTAAAATCCAGTGGGAAAAATAAGAAGAAAACACTATGATATATATAACTCCCAATGTTATAGACCCTCTGGTATTCCAAAGACATAGTCTAAAAACAAATTTGATCAAGGATCAATGTCATATATTATCTTCGAGAAACCTCAGTGAGGAAAAGATAGATAATATGACATTTACAATGTGTTACAATTACCTCATTAAAAACTTTGTGTGAGAAGACTCCAGAAGAGTAAAACTCGTATAAAGGAAAAGAGTGTAATGCTATGTCGAATCAGGTTAAATTTCAAAGAGATTCTCCCCCTGATTTCTGCAAATCTCTAAGTCTTCTCATACCAATACCCTCAACACATTTATAAAATGTGGAATATGGTAGAGACTTTATGAATAAATCTGCCAGATTATCACATGACTTAGTCTGCAAAATTTCAATTTCTCCATTCTTTTGGAGTTCATGGGGTTAGAATAACTTGGGAATAATATGCTTAGTCATGTTACTCTTGATGTAACCTAATTCCATCTGAGTAACACATGCCGAATTATCCTCAAAGATAATCATCGGTGTGTTAACTGCACCAATACCACATGATCGTATTATGTGGTCTATCATTCTGCGAAGCCATACACATTCGCATGATGCTAAATATAAAGCTATTATTTTAGAATGATTGGTGGATGTAGACACTAGGGTCTACTCTGAAGACTTTCAAGATATTGCTGTACCACCTTGCAAGAATACAAAGCGAGTCTGTGATCTGCCATTGTGGGGATCTGATAAATAACCAGCATCTGCATATCCTAATAAAATTGGATCTTGATTTCTGTTACAAAACAATCCAAGATCTCTTGTGCCGTTGAGGTATCTCAAAATTGATCTGACTCCTACCCAATGACGTTTGGTAAGTGTGGCACTATGTCTTGCCAGTAGATTAACTACAAATTCAATATCCGGTCGGGTATTATTCGCAAGATACATAAGTGCTCCAATGACACTAAGATATGGGACTTGTGGTCCCAATATCTCTTCTCCTTCTTCCCATGGTCTCAAGGGATCCTTCTCAACGTCTAAGGATCTTACTACCATGGGAGTTTTTATTGGATATTGTGGCAGAACCTCCTAAATCCTATGGCCCACACGCATAATTATTGTCTAAACAGACTCCAAATAACCATGAATGTGTTACATAAAACTCAAAAGGTCTGTCGGGTAAATCCTGAATCATCCACGATTCTCCAAGCAGGATCAATCATTACAAAGAGACATTGCAGTATTACAACAGTTTTATACAAATAATATACATTGGAGAAAAATAGCGGAATGATTACGATAACATAAGTTACAAACCATAAGTTGGATTGTTACAAACCATATAGCAGCGAAATACAATATAACTTATTACATTAACCTTGATTATATGCTCTGCCCAAGAGCGAGATATACTATTTGTCGTCACTTTCCTCGATGATTGTCATGCAGCAGGATGCGAAGCATTCCTGCCCATGAGGCTCACCTGCAACAAGGGTTCAACAGACCCTGAGTACAAAAGTACTCAACAAGACTGACCCGACGAAAAAGAGGGGTGAAGACTCAGGAAATGCAGGCTAGAGGGACAAGGTAAGGCTTGTAGGAGATAAGAAATTTTGCAGAAAAGCTTGAAAGAAAGAAAAGCTGTCTTGTTCAAAATCAAAATTTCCAACCAACTTTCTTCTTAAACCTTACTCATTATTCAAGTTGTTACTACGATGATGAACACCGATCGAGTCTTCTTCTCCGAGAAGCAACGGCGATTCGAATCCATTTTCATACCCAGCTGGGACCTAGGTTACTGATATGCAGGAGACTCTAACTCCTAAGCATAGCAGGTGAACCGATATACCGGGATAACAACCGCAGCCATATATCACCACATGATACACATGAGCACTTCGACCCAGTGTACCGATATACATGGGAACTTAAACCCACAGTATAACACACTATGACATATGTGGGGACTCTGGCCCACTATAAGTCACTCCATGATATACCAGGCTCCAACCATCAGTATACCACTTCATGCATGTGGATTTTCTATTTTTTCGATATCACCAGTTCACCATCGACACGGGACCTAGGGCATCAACAGACGGAAACACTACAGAGGGACTCCATTCCCAATGCGAGTTAGCCGTCCAGACTCGATTTATTAACTATCATCATGATTTCAATGGATAAAGCCAAACTCATCTTTTTTATTCTTTTACATCTGAACACTTAATTAATTAAGTAGGGCTAAGCATTACTACGCATCTTTTAGAACAGGTAACAAGGAATATAGGAGTAAGACAGGTAATGCAGTTGGTGGTTTTCATTCAACTCCTATTACTTAATGCAACATATCATAACTGAAGCAATAAAACTTTTATAAAATAGAATAGGGTTTGAATGCATCCGGGGCTTGCCTTGGTATTCGGGGTAGACAGTCTTGAGCTCTGGATCAACTCCCAACTCTTGAGTCTGCTTTTCCTTCGAATCTGGGGTGACAACATTAAACTCTCCGTTATCGGAAACTATACGATACAATGATATGCTTCAATATGACGGAATAGTAAACATGATGCTCGATGGATGCATGATCAAATTAATGGCTTGAGTACAACTTTCCTCATGATAAAGTTGCAAGCCAACCAAAGCATACTTACTAAGTTCATTAGGGTTAACTACATTATTTATGAAAGTTATTAAACACATGAAATAACGTTAATTAAGCCCTAATGACATGATCCAGGTAAGCGCAAACAATTAATTAAAGTACCAAAGGTCATTAGGATTAATGACCTAAGGTCATCAATCAATCCCAAAGTCAAACAATTCCTATAATGATTAACTTAATTAAAGGGGGCTAATTAATTATTTAAAAGCATAAAATAAAGGCATAAAAATTAAAGTTGTCTAATTAAGCTCAAAATTTTATTTTGAAAAGCTCTTGGTCTAATTAGATGGAAAAACAAATTTTAGAATTAAAAGCCAATTATTTTATTTATTAAAAATTATTGAAAGTCCATTTTTTAATTAAAAGGGCTAATTTTAACTTATGAAAAAATTACTCAAATTTGGTATTTCATATTTTTCATAGGTAGATGACATCATAAAGAACACACACAAAAATGTTCAGAATGTTTTGAGCTATATATGAATTACTATGATTTTCTAAAGAAAATAGCATTAAAATCATTTTCTAGAAAAAGAAAAAGGAAAATCAGCACAGTGTCCCCGCGCCGACCGACGGCGGCGTGACGGTTGACCAGCGATTTCTCGCCGACGGCGAGGTCTCCGACGTCGAGCTTGGGCTCTACGGACATAGCACAACAAAACAAAGCTCCTGGGCTAGCTAACGCGGTGGCGGGGCGACGACGGCACCCACGCCGGCGGCCATGGCGGTGCGGCGGAGCTCGGGCTCGGCGGCGCGGCTCATAGAGCGATTTTCGGTGACAGTGAGGGCACAGGAAGTTGCAGGACATCGATGCGAAGATATTGGGCCAGAAAATGAAGTTATTTCTGGCCCCTAGCGCAAACGGCTACGAGCGTGGCGGAACGGCAAGGTCACGCCGGCGACGACGCACGGCGGCCGGACCCTACGACGCAAGAGAGATGGAATTGAGGGCCTGGATAGGTGCAGGAGCTCACCACGGTTCTAGTGCGCACGCTAATGAAGGCACGGAGTGGTTGAACCAAGCTGAGGACGGCGGCGCTGATGGCGGCAGCGGCGCTCCGGTGGCAAGGACGGCGTTTCGGCGTTTCCTGTGCACCATCAGACCGACCAAGAAGCGCATAAGGGGCAGTGAAGCACGGAGAACATGATGGGAGGGTTAAAGGTAAAATATTTTCCACCTTGGCGGCGGTGGACGGCGAGGAAGCTCGCAGCGGCCCGGCGGCCGGTCGCGGGGAAGACGACGTCGTGCGGGCGGCTCGGGCGGCGAGAGCGAGCATGAACTGGCTCAGAAGAAGTGTAAGAACATGGCGAAGCTTTTGGCAAGATGAAGCGGGCAGAGATGAAGCGACGGTGGCAAATTTTACCGACGGAGCAAGGTCGTCGTCGGCGGCGGCTGGAGAAAGAAGAAGTCGGCCACGGCCGACCTATTTATAGGGCAGGGGCGATGTATGGACGGACGACATGACGACGATGAAGCTTCGCGCGTCCTGGAGCATGCTGGCGGCCGTGCATGTGCGGCGGCGGACGGCGGCGCGGCTTGAGAAGCCGGCGATGGCGGCCGACGATAGGTCTCGGTGCTGTTCAAGAAAATTACAGAATTGCCACTTGTTTGAAATTACAAATTACTCCAAAATTTATATAAGAATTTAAAAATATCCAAAAATAGAATTTGCATAACTTTTCAAGAGCTACACTTTTCATTTAACTAGCATCCTCAAATTCTGTTTGGATTTTGAAATATGAATTCAAATTCAAAAAGGGAATAAAACCCTAGAAACAAACATTTGAAATTACTTTTGATTCTTCAATAAAAACTGAAAATATTCAAAACTATGAAATTCTCAACTCATCAAGCCAAACATTTTTCATATACAAAGTTTTCCCAAATTATGCCTAATTTTTGAATTATGGTTTTAAAATCAAAAGAGGACAAATGCTAGAAAATTGTATTTTCAAATTTATTTGAAATTCTTTTTGGAAACTTGAAAAACTTTGAATACCAACTTTGTAACTCTTGTCAAGATCTATAAACTATCTTTTTAGAGTATCCCCAAATTCCTTATAGATTTTGAATCATAGGAAAGGGGATAAACTAGGTTTTGAAATAAAGGGTTTTTGAAATCGAATTCAAACTCGATTTGGTTTCTAATTTAATTGGTTGGTTATTAGTGATCACATACATCATCCAAGGACATTTTTAGGTCATTGACCCAATGACACCCTTGGTTGACCAAGTTGACTTTTGAAAAACCTTTTATAGCTTTTCAATTTGAATTTAAATTTGAATTGCAAGGCTTGGGATTAAGCTTTGAAATCCAATTTCAACTTAAAATGTGGAAATCATTTTTAGGGTTGGACTTAGATTTATACACTATGCTTGACACTAGTGTAAACACGGTTTACACCTCAAGTACATAGAATATAAACTAAGCATTTGGGATGACATTCGAAAGTAGGGTTTTATTATTTCATGTGACAACACATTTCAGAAACACAATCAACCTATGAAATATAAACTTGTTTTAGTTAATGCACATCAAGATTGACCTAATCATGAATGCTTTGCATTGTATATGATGACATGGCAAGTTTTAGTTAATATAACACCAAAGGACTTGTCCATATTGAATTTCTTCAATATCTTCTAGACGTAGGAGGATTGGTATGCAAATATACCAGAAGGTAAATGCTCAAGTTGTAAACCCAAGCAAAATTTGGTATGGTCCAAATCCTTCATTTCAAACTCCGTCTTTAAATGATGATGTGCTTCATTAATATCAGATTCGTTGTCAATGACTTGCTTAATGAATCAAACCAAAGTTGAACATGAACTTCTTACTTCAAGTAGCAAGATGATCATAGAGGTACAAGTTGGAGCAAGAACCGACAAGTCCGACACTTCGTCCACCTAGAGCTACAACTGCTTTCACTCCACTCTTTCTCCAGCTCTTCCCCTCTCTCACTTCCCATACTAATCTAGCTAGAATCTAATGGAATGGAGCTTGCTCTTCCTCTCTACATTGTGACCTCTTATGTTGATGAATGATGATTGAATGTGAAGAGAGGAGGCCACCTTTTATAGCTTGAGAGGAGGGGGCTCTATGCAAAAGGACCATCCCCACATGGAAGGATCCAAACCGACCTCCAAAGGGCGGTTTGCACTTTCCATCTGCACCGATCATAGGTAGACCCGATGTTGCTGAACCACCTACGAACCATCAGAGAAGACAGGGCCCGAGAGGCCCCAGCTGGGGGGCGGTGACCCCAGGGGTGCCCGGTCCTTGGGTAGGCCCCCCTGGCCACCGCCTTAACGTGATCGGTTCTCCTCTGGGCCTGGACCTCCTTTGTGGTTACGATCGGTTCCAGATGTGCCATGAAGGTGGGCTTTTTATTATTCTTTGTTTGCGCATTACTGAATTCGAAGTCTGCTTTTGCGCTTTCTCTTTTGCTTTGCATATTTTCACTTATTTCCATCAATAAACCTACAAAGCATGATCACTAGTGGTACAAGTGGAACTTTGTTAATAGCACATGTATACGTGTTAAGGTATGCTTGTTTCTCCCTTTTTGGCTATAAATTGGCATTAAGAAATGGTCAGTAAGGACTGCCATCAAGGCCCCCAAGCTTAACCTTTGCTTGTCCTGAGCAAATAGCTAAGTATGGTTGTTGATCAGGAGTTGCTACTATGCCAATCATATTTCAAATGTACCAAAGTTATAGCAAAGTTTTCTACTTCAATTTGAATAAATCAGCATGCTATCCACCCTGTTTATTATCTCAAAACCAATGGGGCTTTTGAGCTATCTCAGGTCTTGTGCGATTGCAAGATATAATAGTTTAATGAGCATTGCTTATCATTCATCCCAAGATCAACCATCTTTCTAGAGGTTTTGAAAATTTTTGTAAAGAAATGTAAGTTCCTCATATGATTCTCTTGATCGCTCAATGTGTATGATTACCTCACCAAAGGCATTGTGATACTGCCTTTCATATCCTTCCATTAAGGCTTATGAGAGGAGTTTTGGGCAGGTATAAAGGTGGGCATACTTGCATCACATATATTGCTAAGTCAAAAATCGAACCAAATAGAGATACAAGTCATACACTTTGATTGAGATATGCAAGTGTGTAGAGTATGAGGATGGTGGAATCCTAATTCAAAATATTTTTGGTACTCCATGCATCATGACTCTCCTTTATTGGATGGAATAAAACTTTTTGGAGGGATATGGGCTATAAGATCATATATCCATATATTTTTTCTCTGTTTTTCTTTTTTTGAATGAGTACTTAGAACTTTTTTCTTTCTTGTTTGTTTATTGCATGCCCCTTGGCATGGTTTCTCTCTCCTTTTTTAGCATAGCCCATATCATTTATTGGCGTATGAGGATCTTTTTGGATGGAGAGATGTCATGATGGGAATTGCAAGGAGTAATTTTGCATAGGGAATGCGTGGTTCTCAGGGTAAGAATCGGCATTCTTATTTGGTAGAAAGGGTGCGCAACTCTTAGGATAAGAGTTGGCATATTTTTGGTGGATGGATGGGTGCATGTTGTGCGCAACTCTCAGGGTGAGCGTCGGCTTTGTTTGGTGGGTGAATGTGAATCTAAATCATGGGCATATGCCCATAATAATCTCACTAAGGTCACAACAATTTGACTAAACTCAATGTTCCGCAAGCAGCATATGACTAAGGGTTTTGCAGAATTGAAGCATGTCATATGGCATTTGTAGGTATTTCATAATCATTGAGGAACTTTGGTTTTTGAATGTTTTAAAAATAAAACTCCGGATGTCAAGTTTCACTCAGAACAAAGTCATAGCGCAGCCTATGTCACCATATCATATCAGGCAATAACTTAGGCAAGATTAAGCATGTGCAACCCACTAGTCCAAGTTTTAGGATGAGACATTTTTAGCTGATAAACCCAAATCTTAGAGAAAGCTCAATTATAACATGGATATAGGTGAAACATAAGACAGAGCAATATTCATCATATCAACATAGGAGAAACTAACACATCTTAACACATATGAGAGAGAAAAAATATATTTATTAATCATATCTCACCATTTTATAAGTTAGAGAATTAACTAAAAAGAAATGTGAGATACAAGTTACCTTTGTGGGAGTCCTCCTCCAAGCTTGCTCTTGACTTACCAATGTGGTTCACCTGGGAGTGCTGCTAGTTGCTGGTGCTTCGGCCTGATGTGCAGTTCATGGCCTCTCTTGAGTGTGCTCGGAAGGTCCCCCCAAGCTGAATGTGTGTACCAATAGCATGTACGGATGAAGCATCGAAGTTTCCACTACGGTGGCTCGGTCCCCAACTTAGGTGACTACCAAGGCATGGGTTGGAGTCCATCACTTTTAGTAGCATGTTGTTATGTAGTAAGTCGTTTATTAGTAACTCCTGCATGTTAGTGGCTTGCATACACGACAAATGTAGGCGGAACAACTTCATGCAAGCTTCTATCTAAAAGAAAGGTAACGACCATGACTCCCCTTTGTTTTTTTGAATCTTTAAATGAAGTGTGATCCAAGATATGCATGGAGTCATGGTTGGTTATGGGAGTGAGAGAGGTGTTGCAGAAACCATCGGTGTAGAAGGAGTTCATGGAAGTCATGTCTCTTGTCCTTGTTGCGTGATGAGTCACTCGATGTTGTGCAACGTGCAGGGGAGATCCTGAAGGTGTGTTAAGTATGCTTGAGAGATCTCCCCCCACACTTATTCTTGTACCTGCTTTATTTTGATAAAAACAAAATAAGAGAAACAAAAAACAAGCAAGGGCTCTACTGGCTATAAAACCATGGAGCAAGAAAGTAATTATTATTATTTCTTTATTTCTTACTTATTAGTTTTATTGAAAACTTGTTCACTCAACTTCTTATAAACAAGGCCAAGATAAAGATGTAGAGAAAGATATGCCTTGGTTTATCGCCATATCTTATTACTTTCATTGATTATGTCAACAACTCAAAGTTTATTAATCAAATTTCAACACCATGTGAAACTTTGATCAAAGTAGGCCATTTTAACCTAAGCACCATGCTTAATTTAAAAGGACCTATGTTTGTACCGTATATGTATAGTATATGAATACATCCAAACCAAAGCATAACAACATAAACAAAGGAAGCATGAATCTGTATGATCAAATAAACATAAGTATAAGAAGTTGGTGAACCCTTTTTTTTCATTTCCATACCTGAGTGATCTTACCAACAACGTGTATGTATGAAAACTTTGGGCTTGCGCGGTGGTGGCTTGATGGCTTGGACTCCAACTCAGATTTGGCCACACATAGTATGCATGGGCCATTGGTGATAGCAAAGGTCTAGAGGAGGGAGACTCTCAATTTTTTCTGTAGTTCTCTCTTTTTTTTTCAATGTCTCCCTCGTTCTTTTTATTCTTTCTTTCATTCTTTTTTTAATTTTTTATAACATCTCTTTTTTTGGCAAGGGTGACATCATCCATGACCACTTGGTATGTATGGAATTTGGACTTCTCACGGTCCTCCCCTACACTTGAACTTTTGTGTAAAAGTCAAGTGTAGAGGCAGGGTCTTCTTATGAGTGTGTTCCATAGCCCAAGAGTGTTAGAATTTGTAGTTGATGTCGCTTCATGTCGTCAAGTATCATATGACCCATGCTCTTCTTTTCCTAAAATGGTTAGCCACATACCTAAAGGTGCATACTAACTTGATAATATGTCCTTGCTTTTATTAAAGAGGATTTTTTAAAAAAATAATAATAATAATATAAAAGTTTTTTAAGATAATTCAGAGTATCTCCCGGCAGTGTTTAAGTTGTGGTCCTAAGCTTGACCGCGGGACTTCTTCTTACAGCTATCAATGGTGGTGTAGTTCTCAACTTCACTACCAAACATGGGCATGAACGTTCAAACTGCAGGGTTGTCACCATCGTACTACTATGGGATTTGCAATGTTTATTACAAACATAAGCATTCGCAACCATTCTCTCATAAAGTTTGACAACTAGAATCAAGAGATGGTTGCGATCTTCATAGAAGCAGGTGGTCTAAAGTGAAACAAACTCTAGAGACCTTCATGAAACATGAGGGACCTCAAAATGATGCTAATGTTAGTGGGCCCTTACTTGGCTCTAGAGTTGTTGCTTCGGGCATGTCCATGGTACGGAAGTTTTTGTTCTCAAAAGATATATCATGGAGGACGATCGAATCTCGACCATTATCGAGAACAATGTTTTTGATGGCCAGAGAGACATGTATCTTGTTCGAGCAAAGGCGCTGGAGAAAAATTCGCCTACTTGAACAAGTAGCTTTGCTTTGCCTTTGGGTTTTTTGAGCAAGTGCTAGGTTGGCAGAAGCAAAACATTCAAACTTCTCATTAGGGCTCCCTTCTTCTTCTTTTTTCAAAAAAATGAGATTTTCAAGAGGGTGACCTATGAGAAGATCAAAATAGAGGATGGAATAGATGAGGAAGTATAAGAAACTTTGGTTTCGCTCATTTCCAATGGCACGACCCTAACAATCCCACAAAAATCAAAGATGAGTCCGGATGGACTTTTGAAGAGTTAGTCGATTGGGACTAGCGGCATATCACCCTAAAAGGGTTTCTGCAGGAATTAATGATATAGTCCCAACTGTGAGGTTGTGTAGGGCTTTCACAGAAGTCCTCCTTAACGAGCAAGGCATGGTTGTGGGAGGTGAAAGAATCTGAATTTCTCCAGAAGAACATTTCACTTCCAACAACCGTTCTTTCGATGACTCTGCATTAGGGGAGACTTCCTTTAAAAGAAATATCAGAATTTTGTGTCAAGGAATGTTTCAAAATTGTTCCATAATCCTTGAATTTTGATAGCAAACTTTGAAGGATAAAACATTCCTTCCTTCGGTGTTCGTGGTTCGAGTGAGGGCTCAATAGACGAATCTAAGGGTGGCAAGGGAAAGGATTCGGCTCTCAAAACTTGACATGCCATTGTATGGAGGGATTTGGGTATGATGACTGGAGAAGCGTGCTTCTCTAGGATGTAAACAAGGACTTTCCTCTATTCCATCATGATTTTTTCTATGAAAATGGCCCTCCTATAGTTATGTCAAAGCATAGGGCAACATCTATGTCTAGATCCAAATAAAAGATATGCAAAAGCACACTATCGGGTAAAGACAAGTCTAGGCCAGCATGTACAAACATTGTAAACCTGGCCTAGGCTGCACCTATGGACTCCTTCTCATTCTACTCAAAATTGAGATTTGCCCTTGGTAGAGCGAGGATACGAGACATTGACAAGAATGCAAGATAAAACTTGTTCTTAAGTTCATCCCATTCTCCATTCGCACTTTCTACGGCATCAGTGTACCATTGTTTTGCCTCCCCCTTAAGGGAGAACAAAAATAACTTCCGCTTAAGAATTTCTTGTGTCATGCTAGGAATGCTTAGGCACGAACACATTTCCTCGAAATCTTACAAATGTTTAAAAGAATCTTCATTGTCCTGACCAAAGAAGGGATTTTCCCGAACCATGGCCTTGAATCTTGGGTGGAGTTCATGGCTAGATGAAAAGTTTGATTTTGAGAAAGATGGCTGCTCCAAGAACTCCCCTTTTGAAGCAAAAGGATTTGGATTTGCATTTGGCTTCATGGTGGAAGGATCAGATAGAGAAAAATATATTCTTTATTTTTGGATAAAACACAAGGACACACGGGTGAACTAGGTTCAGAGACAAATACGACAACCATTCCCTGGCAACGGTGCCAGAAAGCTTGTTGGTATTTCTAAACGTATGCAGATAATCCATAAGTGTACGAAAAGTACCGTTGTATCCTTCACCCGGAAGTATTCAGGGTATCGTATTTCTGCAGGGAACGAAGGTGTAAGAAGTACCAGTCTCTAGCTCTACTCCATATCCGGATGTGGGGGAATGCTGGTACGAACGAGTAGGGCTGTCACTACCTACCCGTCTACCCCTCTACCCATGGGATACCCAAACGAAGGTAGTCTCTAGCCTAGACACCACGTCTACGCTAGTGACTACTACTCTAGCATGCGCAGGGCGATCCGTCTTTATCAGGGACCCTCTACTAGAGAATCCACCCAAAGGACGGACGACGAACCAACAAAGAAGTAGTTTTATAAAAGAGACATGCTTAATGAATCAAACCAAAGTTGAACACGAACTTCTTACTTCAAGTAGCAAGATGATCGTAGGGGTACAAGTTAGAGCGAGAGCCGACAAGTCTGGCACTTCGTCCACCTGGAGGTATAACTGCTTCGACTCTGCTCTTTCTCCAACTCTTTCCCTCTCTCACTCCCCATACTAATCTAGCTAGAAGCTAATGGAATGGAGCTTGCTCTTCCTCTCTACATTGTGACCTCTTGTGTTGATGAATGATGATTGAATGTGAGGAGAGGAGGCCTCCTTTTATAGCTTCAGAGGAGGGGGCTCTATGCAAAAGGACCATCCCCACATGGAAGGATCCAAACCGACCTCCAAAGGGCGGTTTGCACTTTCCATCTGCACCGATCGTAGGTGGACCCGACGTTGCCGAACTGCCTACGAACCGTCAGAAGAGACAGGGTGGGCCCCCCTGGCCACCGCCTTCGCGTGGTCAGTTCTCCTCTGGGCCTGGACCGTTATGATTGGGCCCAAATGTGCCATGAAGGTGGGCTTTTTTATTCTTTGTTTGCGCATTCCTGAATTCGAAGTCTGCTTTTGTGCTTTCTCTTTTGCTTATTTGCATATTTTCACTTATTTTCGTCAATAAACCTGCAAACATAATCACTAGTGGTACAAGTGGAACTATGTTAATACACATGTATATGTGTTAAGGTATGCTTCTTTCTCCCTTTTTGGCTATAAATTGCCGTTAAAAAAATGGTCGGTAAGGATCGCCAACATATTGCTTAAGTCAATATGTGGCCTTAAGCGGATAAGTCGAATTTGGTACAATCAACTTTGTGAGTGTTCCATGATCAATTATAGGGATACAAGATTGATTACACGTGGTGTTCATTTTGAAGTCCCTGATTGGATTTCATAGTGTTATATGATTGTCAATAATCTTGACATCATAAGTAATGGACACTTGTTGATAGCACGTTGTAATCTAAAGACGGAGTTTGAGATGGGAGATATGGTCTAAACCAAAATTTTATTTTATGTTTAAGATCCAAGTATTTTCTCCCAGAATTTTGTACTAAAGCTTTCTATATCCAAATCATATTGAGTAATTCAATATAAAGGTATATCCTATGGTTGTTCTAGCTCACAATAGAGGAAAATTGTTTTATACCTTAGTGATTGAGATGATATATTAGGAAAAGTTGTCTATTATCTCAGCGCTATTTATGCGCTAACATATCTTGCAAAAGTTCCTAGCCGGATATTAGTTTGCAATAATTTGCTATATATAATAGCAGCGCTACTCCTACCAAATGTTTGTAGATTGAAGTTAAGACTATCTCCTGATATTTCAAAATATATTGCACATGTGGTCTTGGTACAATATAATCCAGGATCTGATTACGTGGATATAATGATTCTAGTCATTTATAAGATCCCCAAATTCCAGATCATTGTAATAAGCTTTAAATAACAATCATTCTGATATTGTATTCATAAGGCTTCACATTAATGTGTATAGCTAGTCAGAATGATATGTCACATACTGAGATTATGTGATATATATTGATTCTATAGAATCAAAAGTCATTATCTTGAAAGGTAATGCAACTTGTGTTGTTTAGATAAAAACAAGTTATACTTAATGTAATAGATTTGCATTAAGAGATTGTTCTATTGCATAGGTAATATGGGCTTATGAACATTTGCAAACTAAATCTTATGAAAATCTTGTAGAGATATTCACAAAGTCTACCATACTCCATATTTCTTATGTGTTGAGTACATATATTGGTATGAATTTGATTAATTAGTTTGAGGTTTGCAAGTATCAGGGGGAGAGTCTCCCTGATTGATAACCTATTATCAGGGAGAGAGTCTTCCTGATTAATAACTTGTTACAAATATCATATTGCACTCTTTTCTTTGTATGAGTTTTTTTATTGGGTTTCTCATATAAAAGTTTTTAATGAGGCAATATCAACACAAGATTATGTCATATCATCCATTTTTCCCACAGGGGTTTTTGATGGATAATATTAGACATAAGATGCATTGTACTCTTTTCTTTGTGTGAGTTTTTTCCGTTTATGGTTTCTTACATAAAGTTTTTGATAAGGCAATGTCAATATAAAGGTATATGCTATATCATCTGGTTTTCCCCACCGGGGTTTTTGGAAGATGATATTTGAGTTTTTAGACTAAGGCTTTGAGTCTACACAAAGGGTCTAACAACATCGATGATTGTATATCGTGGTGTTTCTCCTTATTTTTCCTACAGAGTGTTTAAGGAGTTTTGCCTAGTATTACTTTGTTTTTTCCCATATGGTTTTCCAAAGCTTCAAGCATTGACCGATGAACAAACAACGATGCTTACACAAGATCAATTGATCAAGGAGAGTGTTAAGATTAATTAGGATTAATTAATTAGTGATCAATTATTGTAATCCCATAATTAGCATGTGCTAATTACATCATTAGTAGGCATAACCGATTAGGCCCTTTGGGCGCCAACAGGCACCGTTTCACTTGTGTCTCTGACACAGGAAACTGCCTCATGTATATATATATGCACAATTGTTCGTCAATACAGACACATAGATCATTCAATCCATTCCATCATCCATTTTCACTTAACACGTTAAACATGTTACGGTTTCACATATTTTTAGAGAAGAAAATAAAGTTATTTCTGTATTAATAAAATTAAGGATGTATATACAGAAATTCAGTGGATTGCCTTGGCTGATTATACTAGCTTATTTGATTTCGCATGGTGTAGGTGTGCATTAGGTGGGTCTACGAGCAGGGCGATTGCGTGATCGCTAAAAGTTTCAACGAGAAGAGGATGCGAGAGAATCTCGACATCTTTGACTGCCAACTCACGGAAGACGATTGTCGCCAGATTAGCACCCTTCCAGAATCGAGGGAAACCTATGATTTCTTCGTCCATGAATCTGGGCCGTACAAAACTGCCCATGAGTTTTGGGATGGTGAGATTGTGGTTGGCCAGGCTAACAATAGTGCTTTGAGTTTGGATCCTACGAACTAATCAGCGTGCTAGGTTACTAGTCAAGAAAACTCTATGCTTTCATTCCAATTACTAGGTATACTGTACACTACGTTTCTTAGATTTTGCATGTCCTTTTAATCTTGGATACATATATGCAAACTTTTAGTTACAAAAAAGCTACTATTTGAAGATGTATTTTCTATAAATAAATAATTTTGTTAATTCACAATTATTATATTAAGTTCGTATTCATATGGACATGATTATTCATCCCTGAACTCTACATAAAAGCACACGATCTAATTAAGAAAAAAAGAGAAAAGCCTGGTGGTCATGTCTTCAGTTACTGTTTGAGTTGTTTCTTTCTGAAACCACGCCTTAAGAAGGCTTGCTGGGCATATATTTGAAGAACAAGATTTTCTTTTTATTTTGCATGAGGTCTGCACATATCTTAATTTACATTATGACCCGCGCAGGGCTACAGACACGCTCGGGGTTTGTCCCTTTGTCCATTAAATTACAACTAGCAGGCCAACTACAAAAGGACTAAAGACTCACGCCCTGACTATAAAACTCGCCTAAACAAATTCAGCTTTTAAGGACCTCGCATTAGTCAATGTATATGACTATCTAAATATACTACTTTTTCAAGATAATCCTTACGAGAAACACTAAAATATATGTTTATAAAATTCAAAGAAAAACTATAAGCATACAGAAATCAATTCCGTAGAGCCTAGCCATTTATATTCCTTTTTGAAAATGAGTACAATTTTCATGTGGGTCATTAAACTTGGCAAGGATGTTGTCATATATCCTTGTACTCTCAAAAATGCTAATTTTTGCATATTTCTAACCCATATGTGAAGCCAACGAATAATAAGCATGTTTGTTTTCAAACATCAAGACCAGCAAGTAGTTGCCACGTGAAGAAAAAAGGTTTGAATCCCTCCCAAACCCCTGAAGCCAACTCATAAACATGTGAAAAACACACTAGTAGGTTAATCTAGGCTTAAAGCAACGTATATTTAGGCCCATACCATAACGGGAAAAATGGCATTCAAGGAAGATGTGAATCACCTCATTTTTATGGTCACAACAACATTGTTCCCTGCCTTGCCAATTGTACTTCGATAAGTTATATTCGATTGAAATGATTCCTCTACGAAGATGATAAAGGGAAAAAGCTATTTCTAGTGGAGAATACAATTTCCAATTGATTTTGTTTAATTTTAGATACATTCAAACCAGCCTCCACAAAATGTTTAGAGGTAAGTGCTAAAGATGTCATTTATAGTAAATATCTTACTGCACCTGAAATTTTCTATTTTGGGATGTGACTAGAATTCACTAAATAAAGTGAAGCGTTTTATTATTTTTCTAATTTATACAACACTTGTTTTAGGTTTTTGTTAATTTTGATGGTGAAAATGTGTCTTTTGGGATTATCATCTCTTAAAAAGATGGAGAGGAATGTGAGTTTCTAAATGTTTAGAAACTAATTCAATTGTTTGTTGAACTTCATATATGTATCTAAAGTCCACTAGAGATATATCTCAATATGTAAGCTATAGTTTATCCACCTCAACAATGCACTGCCACATACATTTAAAACATCACTAGCACATATAATTATGATGTCCACGTCAGCAAGACATAAGTATTTTACTATCCACGTCAACAATGCCGCCGAAATCAACTAGCAATAGTTTACAATCATTATTTTTTCATATAAGTAATTGTATATAGACTAATTTCATTCTTAATCATTCGCAATTTCCATAGCAACGCGGTGTGCTATAGTATGGATAATAGTTATTGTTGACTTCAAAAAAACAACTTGAGGAGGTGATCATTGCTTTGAGAAACACTTGGGCATGATTCTTAGTCTTATATCTGGAATGCCTCCATATATAAGCCAATACATTTTTAGAACCATCACTTTGATTTGGTGCCATTCTCTGGATTTGTAAAGCAAAGTGCATTCCCATAACCAATTTTTCCATCTGCCTACTCCTCGATGATAGGCTAAACACTAGAATCATATATTCTAAGGAGGAATAAGTACTTATCAAAAGGGTATATTAGTGTTACTAAAAAAAGGGTATACTAGTGAAGTTGCCTTACTTCATGGAGATTTTAATGATTGCTCCTTGGTGCATATGGAAAAGAATGGAATGATTGTATCTTCAACAACAAAGTTCCCTTGGTCCATAGCTTGAAGCATCTTTTTGCAAGTAAAGTTAACCTTCGCCTTAATTTGCTGGGGCAACACTCTACCATTATGAGGAGACGCACGGCAACAGAAGGCTTGTGGCCAGTGATTACGGTGGCAAGGTGAATAATTATTATACAACTTCACGTGGGTATACAAAACTCTAAAAACTAGAGTACCCCTTGAGGTGCTCCAGAAAAAACGTGGAGTTGACCTCTAGCTCTACCTTTTTTGTGGAGCAGAGTTCTTGGAGGTGAACATGTTTGGCAACGCAGCGCTAGAGCGGAACTGAAAAATGAGAATGGAGCAGTCCCAAACATCCCCTTAGTTACCATGAATTTGTTGGACTCTTTGTAATAGCTTGGCTTTCTAGTTCATTGCTCCGACCCTTTTGTCCCCCTCTCCCCTACATCGGTGAGTATTCTCTTCGGGGTATAACTTGTACTTTGTTTTGGCTCCTATTTTTTAATAAAATGATGGGGGGCTTGTCTCCAAAAATTTCAGTTAGAAACTATACTTTATCTATTCTAACTATAAGGCGTTTTGGCTTTTCAAGATATATAGCCTTCACTATTACTTAGATAAACACTATCTAAATATATAGTAAAATTAATATATCTAAAAAAACAGAACATCTTATAATTTGGAGAAAGGGTATTAAATAGTAACACAAACCATGGTAAATCAGTTGGTCAGCCCATCCGATGTTTGGTTACACTGCCCAGCAATGATCTCACTGTCTCAGAAGCCCTCTGCGGTTTTGTAAGGCCCAGATTCACTGACCATGAAATCATAATTTCCTCTGGACTCCGGGAGGGCACCGATCTTGAGGTAATCCTCGATGGTGAGTTCCCAATCGAAGATGCCAAGGTTCTATTGCATCCTCCTCTCATTGAAGCTCTTGGTAATGATGCAGTCGCCCATCTCATACACCCACCTTATGCACACCTGCCCACCATGCCTGTCAGCCACAAGTGAATAACGAGATATATACGAGTTAAAAGCTGTAGTATTTACACGAGCGACCACGGTTAATTAGTTACAATCATTCATTATATGTATGTACGTCCTAAACAAAAGAAGAGATAACTGAGCAACAGTTTTACCCCTAAACCCTAAACCCTGTCTTGAGCGATCTCTTGAAGAATGGGAGAGCTCATGACAGAGTCGTTAGCCCATATTGTGCCCTTGGCCCCCAAGGGTGAGTAGGCACAAAGTTGGACTCCTTTCTCGTTGCAAAATGCCCTCAGTTTGTTCTGCCGGCAATAGGGGTGAACCTCAACCTGTGAGAGGTACCCAAAAAATTATTTAAAATCTCACAGGAAATAAATAGTATATAAAAATAAAAAATATGAGAATGTGTTCCTTGGGGATACATTATTGGATGGTCCAGATGAATTGCGCGCATATACATAAATCACGTATCTTTGTGTGGAGCCGGGGATAAGACCCGGTGAGGATCGTGCAATTTTTAGCCACCACGATTTAAATTCTGGTTTATCAAGAGGAGGGTGCATCAAGTGCTTTAATTAAGCACATATCATCGATACAACTTATGTCTGTCAGTAGGTGATCTAGGAATTATACGTGCATTCCATACAGAAATAACAGATCGAATTATGTTTTCCGGAGGAGGGCAGTAGTGATTTTTATTACCTGGTTAACCGCTGGAGGGATGTTTGCAAAGGAGAGCAGGTACTCTAGCTTCTTGCAGCTGAAGTTGCTGACGCCGATGGCCTTTGCCAGTCCTTGCCGCTGGCACTCCTCCATCTCTTCCCACACACCCTTCATGTCCATCGGCAACAGGTCCTCCTTCACTACTACCGACCCTCCTGGCGCCGCTGGCTGCCTCATGCTCACCGGGTGGTGAATCAGATATAGGTCGACGTACTCCATTCGCAGATTTCTGACGACACGGATCGGAGTTACAGCTACCATCACTCATCACACTTCAGCTGCATATATACACGGATGGTTTCACCAAGCTGGGGTTTATTTATAGTAGGCGGCTACTTACTGGAGAGTCTTCCTCAGCGCCGGCACGACGCGGCCCGGGTGCGCATCGACGATCCAGAGCTTGGACGTGGTATAGAGATCGTCCCGTGACGCTACCATTCCGGCACGCATGGCCTCAACGACAGCGTCCCCGAGCGAGGCCTCCGTGCCATACACGGCGGCTGTGTCAAAATGGCGGTACCCGGCCTCAATGGTGTGGAGGATAGCCTGCACCACAGCGGTGTGCACTTCACCCATGCCGAGAGTAGCCATAGCCACTACCGGAAATCCATTCTTTGCCGAGTGCCAGAAGGCTTTGCCGAGTGCCGAAGGCTTTGCCGAGCGCCAAAACACGGGCACTCGGCAAAACCAGTCTTTGCCGAGTGCTTTGCCGACTGCCAGGCTGATGCCAAGACAGGCATTGTCGAGTGCCAGAGTCAGGCACTCGGCAAAGAAAGCCTCTTCCCAGCAGCCGGCCCAACAAAAAAATAAAAAAGGCTTTGCCGAGTGCCCTTCCCAGGCCACTCGGCAAAGTCGCCGGCCCAATAAGGCCCAGCAGCCGGCGTGTAGGGTTATGAGGGTGCTACCCTAGTCAGAAAACAAAACTTTTTGACCTCATAAACCAGGATCTACTGCTAGTTACAGGTTACAGGATTACCACTAGATGCGCAGGTGCAGCGGAAGATGACTTGATGTAGTCGTACGCGTCGCAGCAGGCAGTTGCATGGTCGTCCGTCACGTCAACCCCCTCGTGTGGTTCGTCCCAGTGCTCCAGATGCAGCACCTCCGAGGAATCCCACACGTGCAGGAAAGAAGCGATGCACCTCCGGAATGCTAGGTCCGCGAGGAGCAGAAGGCACGAACGCGGGGAGGGCGACGACAGCTGTTAAAGGCGTGTAACCTCTCTGGCCGGGCCCCTTCCCCTTGCTTATATAGGTGTCCCCAATGAGCTCATGAGTTGGAGGCCCATTAGTAACCCTCAGCCTTGTCTAATTCGGGTCCAACCCGAATTAGGGTTTCAGCCCCTTAAGCGTGCGACCCTATGGGTTCACACACACATTGACATGGGCCGAGTACTCCTACTCGCTCAATAGTTGACAGCGGCCTCTAGCAAGGCGTGACAACTCCTATGTGCACGCAAAGATCATATCAGATGAACCACTACGATCATATACAAGTTATTCCCTTTGCCACTCAATATATGTTCAACTCATGGGTTAACACTTAACCCAAGCACGGCCATCCATTTGTTGATCCAATCACTTGAGTGATCCAGTGATATCTCTCTTGCGTAGAGAGGGGCAAATTCTATCTTGATTGTCTATGTCTCATAGCATGCTTTCCGACCACCCAAGACCACCTTTATAACTACCCAGTTACGGAGTAGCTTTTGATAGTCCCTAAGTAGGCCGTTTCACATCTTGAGTATATACCACAAACTTAGGTCTAGGGACATAACGTACATGACGTGAATAGAGACTTTCTCATATCGGGTCAGTCCATCCTACATGTCTCACATGTGCCCACATTATTAGTTTGACATCTCCATATCCATAACTTGTGAAACATAGCCATCAACTAATACATGTGCTGGTCTAATATTCAAGTGTGTTCTCACAAGAACGCCGACCAGTGACTACTTTAGAATAACCATTCAAGTAATTAAGTTCCACAGATAATTCACATAATCGCCAATCAATACAAGTTGTCTATAATAGATATTCAATGAACACTTTATTAATCATGGATACTATCGAAATATCATCATCTACATGATTAGCTCTAGGGCATATTCCCAACAGTCTCCCACTTGCACTAGAGTTAATCTCTTAAATGTCTTATCCTCATAGACCTCATGTACGCCTCATACTTAGGCTGTGGAAGAGCCTTTGTCAAAGGATCTGCTACATTCAAATCCGTATGTATTTTACACAATTTGATCTCTTCTCATTTCACAAACTCTCGAATGAGATGAAACTTCCGGAGTACATGTTTGTTCTTCTGGTGATCCCTAGGCTGCTTAGCCTGTGCAATCGCTCCATTGTTATCACAATGTAAATTCAATGGGCCTGACGCATTCGAAAACACACCAAGCTCAATGAGGAATCTCCTCAACCAAACACCTTCCTTTGCAGCCAGAAGCTGCAATGTACTCAGCTTCTGCTGTAGAATCAGACACCGTCTCCTACTTGGAACTTTTTTAGTTAACTGCACCACCATTTATTGTGAACACAAAACCTAATTGAGATAGTGAATCATCCCCGTCGGTTTGGAAACTAGCATCGGTGTAACCATTTACAACGAGCTCCTCCTCACCTCCATAGATTAGGAACACATCCTTAGTCCTTCGCAAGTACTTTAGGATGTTCTTAACAAGCGTCCAGTGAGGTTCACCTGAATTAGCTTGGTACCTGCTCACAACACTTAGAGCATATGAGACATCTGGGCAAGTACATATCATGGCATAAATGATGGAACCAACGGCCAAAGCATATGGAACCTTACTCATACGGTTGTGCTCTTCATCTCATGAAGGACACTGCTTGTCACTAAAATGCATACCATGTGACATAGGCAAGAACCCTTTCTTGGACTGTTCCATGTTAAACCGTTTCAACACCTTGTCAATGTACGTGTCTTGGCTTAATCCTATTAGCCTTCTCGACCTATCTCTATAGATCTTAATTCCCAAGATGTATGTTGCTTCTCCTAAATCCTTCATAGAAAAAATATTATTCAATGAAGTCTTTATAGATTGCAACATAGGAATATCATTCCCAATCAATAGTATGTCATCCACATACAAGATCAGAAACACAACAGCGCTCTCACTTTTCTTCTTGCAAACACAAGGTTCTTCTTCATTCTGACGGAAGCCAAACCCTTTGATGACCTCATCAAAATAAAGATTCCAACTCCGAGATGCTTGTTTTAACCCATAAATAGATTTTTTAAGCTTGCATATTTTTTCAGCATTTTTAGGATCAACAAAACCTTCAGGCTATATCATATACACGTCCTCTTCCAAATATCCATTTAGAAAGGTTGTTTTAACATCCATTTGCCATATCTCATAATCAAAATATGCAGCAATTGCTAGAATGATCCGGATAGATTTAAGCATCGCTATCGGTGAGAACGTCTCGTCGTAGTCAACCCCTTGAACTTGCCGAAAACCCTTTGCGACAAGCCGAGCTTTATAGACGTGAGCATTTCCATCTATATCCTTCTTCTTAAAGATCCATTTGCTCTCTATGGGTCTAACCCCATCAAGCGGGTCAACCAAATTCCAAACTTGATTGTCTCCCATGGAATCTATCTCGGATCTCATGGCACTTTGCCATTTCTCGAAATCTGGATCCATCATAGCTTCTGCATAATCCACAGGTTCATCATCGTCTAACAATAACAAATCCCCACGCAATACATGAAGTTTTGCTGATCTTCGTAGTTGTGGTGGTGTCTCCACTGCTACGGGTGTCTCAACTTGATCTGCTACATTAGCATCACTCGTAGAGTCAGTCCCTACTGGCTCATCTTGAACTTCTTCAAGATACACCTTTTGTCCATTCTTTTCTCTTTTGAGAAACTCTTTCTCTAAGAAAATACTGTTTTGAGTAACAAACACTTTGCCCTCTGACCGGTTATAGACATAATACCCTAAAGTTTTCTTCGGATATCCCACGAAAAAACACTTGTCCAATTTGGGTGTTAGTTTATCTGATATAAGTCATTTGACATAAACTTCACAATCCTAAATTTTCAGAAAAGACAAACTAGGACTCTTACCAGTCCACATCTCATATGGTGTCTTAACTACAGACTTAGATGGTACCCTATTCAATGTGAAAGCGGCTGTTTCTAGAGCGTATCCCTAAAACGATAAAGGTAGGTCTGACTAGCTCATCATAGACCGAACCATATCCAACAAGGTCCAATTACGTCGCTCAGACACGCTGTTTCTCTGAGACGTTCTGGGTGGCGTAAGCTGTGAAACAATTCCACAACTCTTAAGATGATTGCTAAACTCGTGACTTAGATATTCGCCTCCACGATCAGATCGCAAGGCCTTGATCTTGTTGCCACGTTGATTCTCTACTTCATTCTAAAATTCTTATGTTTCATACTTATGCTTCATTAGGTAGACATATCCATATCTACTAAAGTCATCAGTAAAAGTTATGAAGTATTAAAATCTGCCTCTAGCTATTGTGCTCATTGGTCCACATACATCAGTATGTACAAGTTCCAACAAGTCAGACGCCCTCTCAGGAAATCCTTTGAATGGCGCCTTGGTCATCTTGCCTAGCATGCAAGCCTCGCATGTCCCGTATGATTCAAAATCAAACGAAGTTAGAAGACCATCATCATGGAGCCTCTTCATGCGATTCTCACTTATATGACCCAAACGATAATGCCACATATAGGTAGGACTTAACTCATTAAGCCGAGGCCATTTAGCACTAACATTACAGACAGGTGCAACATCAAGATTTAAAATAAATAACCCATTCACAATAGATGCAAAAGCCACAAACATGTCATTCTTGGAGATCACACAACGATTGTCTTTACTCGCAAAAGAATAACCATCCTTCATCAAACATGAAGGTGATACAATGTTTCGACTTAAGCTAGGAACAAAATAACAATTATTCAATTCCATAATAAATCCTGATGGCAGGTGAAGTTGCATCGTTCTGACGTTCAACGCAGCAACTCTTGCATTATTGCCCACGCGAAAGTCAACCTCTCCCTTTTCAACGATTCTACTTCTTATCATTCCCTGCATCGTATTGCAAATATGAGCAACCGATCCGGTATCAAATACCCAGGAATATATATATGAGTTAGTGAGAAAAATATCCGTAACATGAACAACAAGGGTACAAGTAGCAGTAATACCTTTACTGCTGCCATCCTTCTCTAAGGACGCCAAGTACTCCTTGCAATTCCTTTTCCAGTGACCTTTCCCCTTACAATAAAAGCAATCAGAATTTGCAGATGGTATAGCCTTAGCAGCAGATGGGTTCGGCTTAGAGATCTCATCTTTAGCCTTGCCCTTCTTCTTGCCTTTCCTCTTGAGCTGAGGTCTGTTATAGATCGCCAACACTTGGCTACTGCCGGCACCTTTCTTGATGTTGACTTCTGCTGTTTTTAGCATACCACACAGTTCACTCAAGCCTCTCTCTACCCCATGCATATGGTAGTTCGAGATGAAGTTTCCATAGCTGGGCGAAAGAGACGAGAGAATAAAATCAGTAGCCAACTCTTGGCCGATTGGGAAGCCTAGCTTCTCCAACCTTTGAGTGTAACCAACCATCTTGATTACATGTGGTCCTACTGCTGCTTCCTCTGCAAGCTTGGTTTCCACAAGCACCTTAAAGATATTGAACCTTTTAGTCCTTGCCTGCGTGTGGAACATCTCCTCAAGCGCCATGATCATATCGTTCGCTGAGTAATTGTTATCAAACTGCATCCACATATCAGATTCCATGGAAGCAAGCATAAGGCAACTCACTTCAAGATCAGCATCGCATGCTTTCCTATAAGCGGTTCTTTCAGCAGCAGGTGCATTTTCTTCAGGCTCATCTGGTAATGGGGTGTCTAGAATATCTTCCTTTTTCTCAGCCTTGAGAACAATTCTTAGGTTGAGGATCCAATCCACATAATTTGTTTCATTCAACTTATCCTTCCCAAGAATTGTACGCAAAGAAAATGGTTGATTGCGAGTGGCCATCTACAACAAAAGTAATGTAAAATACTAAGACAATGTATCCATGAAGGAGTAAATTATATCAAATAGAATATACTCCCACTAAAATCAATATCCCTCAATTGATACTTAGTGATTCAAGACCCACAGCTAATATCCCGACCAGTGAGCTTTAGCATCACCGTTGGTCGGTATGGTAGATCGGTAAGCAACACCTTGCTAATCATATCTCTTATGACTCTTATTGTTGGGCTAGCATCCCTATGCCTAACACTCAACCTTATCATGCATCAAGATCCCTAACCGTTAGGATGACCTTGTTCAAGTAACCAAACCTTCTTGCAGTAAGTATCCGATACGAACCTGCCTAGTCAAGGAAAACCAGTGGCACCCTAATTTCATAGACCCACCACCGATTGTACAAGACTTATGACAATGTAAGGTTTGAGGAAGCATTCAACTTAAACATTGCTGAAGGATCATTCTACTTCACTACCACACTTATGTAGACAAAAACATAATAGCATGTGAAAGTAGAACATAGTAATGAGAATCACATTCACACATAGTGACATGGTATGGCCCTTAATCAAATGGTGATCTCCATCTCCATCATCTTGTCCATCATGGTGATCTCCATCTCCATAGTCTATGTGTGCCATCCTTCTTGTGATGAGTCCTCCAAGAACTATTTTACTGCAAGCTATACTAATTACATAGTCGCGTAATCACAAGATGGTGCACAGGCCAATACATCAAATGGCAACACATATGGCTCCAGCCATGTTGCTTACAGGACTCGCAGGCCATGAAAAATTACATACATACACATGGGCCATACCAATCACAACATACCTTGCAAAAAACAAGTTAGGTGTAGAACAATTCTATGCGCATACGACAGGTGGCAACGGCGGTCCTGCTGACTCCGAACCTGAATCCGAACCATTCGGAGTCCCTCTATTTTCACTAGATCAATCCTATTGATCTATGCCCAACATGTATGGTCTTACGTGTATCACTTAACTCAGATGGCGGATTAAATCGACCGGTATGAGTAGATCATTACACGGCCACGCATCAAGAGCACGAAAACAGATTGAGTTTTCATCTACCACCCAATTTCACAAATTGATCTAATCAAACCGTACAACCAAAACTAGCAGATCGCATCTACTAACTCTGTATATAATCTATATGCCATAATCCAAACCTATAACGAACAGCTACAGCTCTGATACCACTGTAGGGTTATGAGGGTGCTACGCTAGCCAGAAAACAAAAACTTTTTGACCTCATAAACCAGGATCTACTGCTAGTTACAGGTTACGGGATTACCACTAGATGTGCAGGTGCAGCGGAAGATGACTCGATGTAGTCGTACGCGTCGTAGCAGGCAGTGCAGTTGCATGGTCGTCCGTCATGTCAACCCCCTCGCGCGGTTCGTCCTAGCGCTCCAGATGCAGCACCTCCGAGGAATCCCACACGTGCAGGGAAGAAGCGATCCGGCTCCAGACTGGTAGGTCCGCGAGGAGCAGAAGGCGCGAACCTAGGGAGGGCGACGACAGCTGTTAAAGGCGTGTAACCTCTCTGGCCGCGCCCCTTTCCCTTGCTTATATAGGCGTCCCCAATGAGCTCATGAGTTGGAGGCCCATTAGTAACCCTAAGCCTTGTCTAATTCGGGTCCAACCCGAATTAGGCTTCCAGCCCCTTAAGCGTATGACCCTATGGGTTCACGCACACATTGACATGGGCCGAGTACTCCTACTCGCCCAATAGTTGACAGCGGCCTCTAGCAAGGCGTGACAACTCCTATGTGCACACAAAGATCATATCAGATGAACCACTACGACCACATACAAGTTATTCCCTTTGCCACTCGATATATGGTTCAACTCGTGGGTTAACACTTAACCCAAGCACGGCCATCCATTTGTTGATCCAATCACTTGAGTGATCCAGTGATATCTCTCTTGCGTAGAGAGGGGCAAATTCCATCTTGATTGTCTATGTCTCATAGCATGCTTTCCGACCACCCGAAGACCACCTTTATAACTACCCAGTTACGGAGTAGCTTTTGATAGTCCCTAAGTAGGCCGTTTCACATCTTGAGTACATACCATAATCTTAGGTCTAGGGATACAACGTACATGACGTGAATAGAGACTTTCTTATGTCGGGTCAATCCATCCTACATGTCTCACATGTGCCCACATTATTAGTTTGACATCTCTATGTCCATGACTTGTGAAACATAGCCATCAACTAATACATGTGCTAGTCTAATATTCAAGTGTGTTCTCACAAGAACACCGACCAGGGACTACTTTAGAATAACCATTCAAGTAATTGAGTTCCACAGATAATTCACATAATCGCCAATCAATACAAGTTGTCTATAATGGATATTCAATGAATATTTTATTAATCATGGATACTATCGGAATATCATCATCTACATGATTAGCTCTAGGGCATATTCCCAACACGGCGGCCCACTCTCTCTCACTCCTATATAAACTAGGACCTAACCTAATCTCTCTCCCACTCCCATCTCTCCTGGCTGCCGCCTCTCCCACTCCCCTCTCTCACTCCCCTCTCTCTCCTGACGAGAGGCGGCGGAGCTCGGCGGCCCGCGCGCTCCCGAGAGGCGCGGCGGGGCTCGGCCGGGAGCCGCCAGGAGCGGCGGCCAGCACGCGTCGTCGGGAGCGGCGGCGAGGGGCGGCGCGGCGGCCCCCGGCGGCGCGGGTCGAGGTGGCCCCCAGCGGCGCAGGTCGAGGCGGGACGACGGTGCGGCGTCGATGGGCTCGCCGGGCCCTGTGGATGGGCTTGGCGGGCGTCTGCCTTTTTTTATTTTTTTAGAAAGTCTTTGCCGAGTGCTTACCTGACACTCGGCAAAATCTTCGCCGAGTACCTGTCTCGTGGCAGTCGGCAAAGATGTCTTTGCGGAGGCATTCTTTGCCGACATCTCTTTACCGACTGCCGACGTGAAAAATAGTCGGCAAAGCCTTTACAGACTGTTTTTAGGCCTTTGTCGAGTGTTTTCTACACTCGACAAAGACACTGAATCCGGTAGTGAGCTGTGCCCATGTCCACCTGGGGCATGGGCTTGCCGGAGCTCAGCGCCACCACCGGCACGGGCATGCTTTGCACGGACCTGATCCCTTGATCGGCAGAAATGGTTTGGCTAGCCAGGTGGCGCTACGCGTGCAGATTTGTGTATGTCTCGGTCATCAGCGAACGGACGGCATAATAGAGTCACTATCTACTTTCTCTGTGGGACCACCCTGATGGGCCAGTGTGTGGTGGTTACGAGCACTATATCTTATTTCGATTTGTCATGTGTTTGTACGTGTGCGGTGGTTTCCGAGCCACCCCATGCTTAAGGAGGAGATATGCATCTTTACTTCATCCCATTAATTTGATAAAACAACTCGTTCCTCGTGCTTAAAGTAAATATTAGTTTGTAAGAAATGAGAGGGTGATGGATCAACTCATTTCATTCCACAGACCAAATAAAAAAGGTGAATAGTGAGAGGTAGATTGATCGATATCCTTAATGGATAAAATGGGTTGTTCCAATCATCTCATAAAAATTTTCAAATAAGAGCTAGTATCATGACTTGTTAAGTATGTTCATGCTTGGAATTTAACCAAGACAAATCATATTTTGAAGGAGAAAAATAAATATAGATGGAATTCTGGTTCATTTGTTATCATGATATTTTTTGTATCTCATCTTTGCACAAATGTTGATAGTTTCTATAACACATGGTAGCAGAAAAATATTTAATCTGAAACGTTCTATATATCCAATAAACTAGTGAAATTCTAGGCTTTAGCTAAAATTGGTTGAAGGCATGGGCGAGGTCTAAAATCAGCTGCCGATCGACTGGCCTAACGCTGTCCCTATCCACGAGTAGTCCTGTTCATTTACAAGCAGCATGAGCTCGAGTAAATATTTGTGTCCACAAAAAGTCTTGATATAGATATAGATAGCTTTATCGTCAGCAGATTCGATATGCAAGCTGGCAGTGACAAGCGTCACAATGATATTAACATCTAAGCAAACTCACTCCTGTACACACTCATATAAAGACAAGAAAAAAATGTTGACATGCTTGGCGGACGTTCCAGAAGTATAGTGACCATCGCTTAGAGGTGGGACCTTTACATTGTCTTCACCTATGCTTTGATTGCTGATCCACACCTCATCTTATCTCTCTCTCTCTCTCTCTCTATATATATATATATGACATTTTTGTAAACCAGGATTTGTTTCTTTATATATTAGCAAACATAGCATTTTCTCTTTTCCAACCTCTTTTCAATCTTTACTATTAAGTTGTCTATAATGCATTAGTAGACCTAGGTAGCAAATGGGTAAGTTCCAATGCATCCAATAAGATGTGAGTATTGCATCTCATAATTCTTGCTCTGGCCAAAGCTAGTAGAAGACCTCGCTTTGGTGAAAATTTTGTTGGGATAAAAGGGCAGAAACAATACGCAATTAATCTCTCAACTTATAATGAATTATGAGGATAATATTTATCACCAGAAACACTGGTGAAATAATCAAACACAATGCACAATAGACATAGAGATTTACGTGAAAAACCTCCTCAAATGAGTAGTAAAAGCCACTAAACTGGTCCACTCCTGGCTTCCACTATAACCAACAATGGGGTACAATGAGTCTTCTCTAGAACATCTAGAGGTTTACACCAACAGCAATACACTGCAACCAACAACAACTAGTACAGACTAGTATCAACTGTAACCAACTGGTCACAACTAGTTTTAGCTACAGCCACAACCTTCGCACAAAAATTCCAAAATCTGTCTTTCTTAGTAATCAGTTCGTATCTCCAAAACTACAGCTCCACTATGCACAAAATTATGTAAGAAATTATACTAACTACTTATCAAAAATCATCTCAATCGGACACCATTTGAGCTCCGAAATAGATCATCTACCAAAACTGCTCTGTCGTGAAACTGCAGTGATGCGAACTGATAAAACCCTTCTTAAATCTGAACCTCTATTCAACCAATCTTAAACCAACGGAATAGATCGAAGTAATCTAAGTGAGGAATGAGCTCACCATGTTCGGTGCCAATCCAACCATGATTGAGCCGTCAATCACTACCTTGAGGATAGTTTAGTGCCCAAGATCTGGACAAATTTGCTTCTCTTGTTCTTCATCTTTTCTCATGTTGTGATGTATGTGTGCTGCTCTCACCTCTCCACTCTCAGTAGTAGCTCTCTCTGATGTGCTTCCTGAATGGAGGCTAGGGTTTTCTTCCTTTTATTAATCCTAAAAAATATTCTCAACCGTTGATTCAATCCGAGACTGACGGTGCACAAGCATTGGACTTGTGGCTGATTTTGGGCTGCTTAACTGGGCTCAAAGTCATCCTCCATGTGGAGGGTGTCGATAGGCGATACCACGGGTTCCCCACGGATAAGAAATACAGGACGGTGGGCCCTGCCAAGGGTCCCACAGCCAGACGAGAGCAAGACATGGAGCAACACGACGTGTAAATTTCTACATCCTAGATAAATTTATCTTTAGATCCTATAATTGTTCAAAAGTACATAGAAATAATTAACTTTATGTTCGTTGCTTCATCGATATCATGGTCGGGGTGGACGGATGCCGATAAGCGTGTCTCCAAGCCGGTGAAGCCGCGGTCTAGGTGCTCGTTGCGGCTGATAAGGTGGCACTCGAAGCCAGAGAACCTGGGTCCCAGTGGACCTCACAATCATCCAACCGCTTGGTGAGGCCATCAATCTTCTTGAAGACGAGCGAAGCAGGTCAGGATCCATGATCCCGCGCGCACGTTGACGACAAGTGAAATGGGAATGCTCGTCGACGGCGGTGGAATCCAGGATCAGGCGTGTAATATAATGATGTGCATAAGAGTACGGAGCATGGAGTGATGCTTAACACGCATGAAGAGCCCATGGTTTCAATCGTCCTCTTGTTCAACCCAGGGAAGAGAGGCGTGAGGATTTTTATGGGCCATTGGCAGATCTGCTTTCTGTAGCAAACCCGCAAAGTACAAAAAAAAAGTACCATTCTTGACTTCTTTAGCCAAGAGCTTGGGAGCAACCATCTCTAGTTGAGCACTTGTAAGTAACTATGCTTGTGCTTTTGTGTGATGCTTATATATAATGCAAATGAAAACGTTCTACACTAACTAAAAAATTTCCATTTCGGTTTTCTGTACCATTTTCGCCACCTTTCTCATGCATCGACGCACACAATATTTTGTTTTCGATATTACTTTCATTTTCACGTACAGTATAATAAAAATGAGTGGACAGAGTCTACATGTGTGCGGCAACAAGTTGCATTGTTGAGATTGGAGGCTAGCATGTGTGGGAGCTGTTTCGATCCACCTTTTTTTTTAGCTCCACTCCTAATTTTACTGGCCAAACAGGGACAATGTAGTTGGGGTTTTGTAAACTATATATATCTAAAGGGCAATTTAGAAACTTTAGTTCTATTTTTTGAACTGTTCAATAATATAATTGGTGGGGTCCCACAGAGACCCTATATGTCCTCTTGTTCTAGTTTTCAATTTCACAAATTATTGTTTAGTCTCAAGGAAAGCAGATTGTAAACAAAAGCTAGAACAAAAGGTATGCTATCCACGAGATGAATTTGCAGTTAATAAATACAAGCCCCAAAAGCCGATAGAGTGTAGGTTAGAGGGTCAGACTGCACATTTACAGGTTTTTTCCGGTTATTACTTACTGATCGAGATATGGAAGCCCGTTTGAAGGTAAGAGCAGATAAGTACGTGAGGTTTGCTTCTGTAAATTTCACAAATATTTCATTCTGACCATTTGTGTGTCTTTACAAAGAGAGAGACCTGGTACTCCACGCCTCCATAGAACAAGGACACGATCACAAAGCACTATCATTAGTCGTAGGAGCCGATCGGCGTTCGGTTAGGTTGGCCGGCTGTGATCTCGCCATCCCATAACTCCTCGACTGTCTTGTATGGCCCAGATTCATGGACCAAGAAGTCGTAGTTGCCCCTGGACTCCGGGAGCTCACTAATCTTGCAGCGGTCATCGTGAGTGAGCTCCCAGTCGAAGATGTCAAGGTTCTCTCGCATCCTGCTCTGGTTAAAGCTCTTGACGATCACACAGTCACCCTGCTCGTAAACCCACCTAATGCACACCTGTATACAGGTTTAGTTGTAATTGTAACAGAATGAAACTACTAGTACTCTACTATATGTATAAGAGTTCATTGCCCCTCTCCTGGGCAACGGTTTTGCCCCTCTCCTGGGCGATCTGTTTAAGGACAGGAGACTCCATGACGGAGTTGTTACCCCATGCTGTGCCACTGGCACCCATCGCCATGGAGAACTTTTTCAGCGAAATATTTCCGAAATTTTCGAAATATCATTTTTTTGGTGAAGACCGAAAAAAATTTATATCGGTATTATCGCGTATTGACATATTACCATAACTTTGCTGGTATAAGATATTGTGTTATTTCATCGATGTTGTACAAATTCATGATGTATGATGGATTAGAGAGTTTTTCTAGTGAAATAATGCTAAAAATTTTTAAAAAATAATATAAATTTATTTAAATTTGACCCGATATTTCTATCCGAAATTTCGTATTTATCGTGAGGGACCGAAATTTTCTTTTTACCGATATAAAAAACCTTGCCCATCGCAGCGTAGCCGCATAGCTGGACACCTCTGGTCCTGCAGAACTGCCTGAGCTTCTCCTGCCGGCAATATGGGTTCACCTCGACCTGGTTAACAGCCGGGGGGGATCTTGGCGAAGGAGAGCAGGTACTCTAGCTTCTTGCAGCTGAAGTTACTGACGGCCTTGGCCAGGCCTCGTCTCTGGCACTCCTCCATCTCCTCCCACACACCCTTCATGTCCAAGGCCATCACGCCTTTCTTCGCCACCACGGCCGGGCCTGCTCCCTGAGCCTCGTTGGGTGCCTGCATGCTCACCGGGTGGTGAATCAGGCACAGGTCCACGTACTCCATCTGCAGATTCCTGACAAAAGAGTTTGGTCATCATAAAAAGAAGACCATCTTTAGTCGTACAGCCTGCTGTCCTGCTGGTGGGTTTTTGGCAGGTAGAGACACAGGGGCGGCCCTGTGCTGCCCCCCGGCGCGGCCCTCGGTTTGGCCGAGCGTGGCCGTGGCCGTGCCGAAGCCCACCCGCGGCATCGGCTTCCCGGAGCTCAGCGCCACTGCTGGCACCACGAAAGTCGCAGCAGCATTCTTCCTCCCTTGGTCGGCATCGGCACCGCCGCCGGCAGCCATGACGGTAACGGTGGTCAAGAAGACAGGTGTGGAAAGCTCCGGCTACAATTTATGTGGTTGGATTGCCTTGTTTAGAACGTAATACGTTTCGACGTGTCATGCCATTATACGGTATACTCTATACGTGCATTGTTGTATATATAATACCAATTATAATACATGGCCGTCTGCCCGCGCGCCGGCCGGCAGCCCAATCCGAATGTACGCTTGCGGTTGCTGGTATTTGTGTTTCGTTTGGCATTACTGTGGTGGTTTCCATGTCGTATCTTGATCGGAATCTATATCGCCACGCCTCGGTTTTTTAGCCCTTCCAGAAAATTCTAAAGAACAGCCAGGCACATAGAGAAAATCGCACCTGCCAGTAACCACATTCGCGTTCAAGTCCAGGACGGTTGAATTTTATACACAGTCCGTGACACGACTCACGCATTCATTCACTGGCTCCGATGATCTTTCCCTAGCTGCGCGTCGTCACTGACGCCCGCCTCGGCGCCTCCACCACCTGCCCGGGCGGCACCGCCCTTCATCCCGTCCCATCGCCGCGTATAAAGATTAGCAATCCGCGACGAGCCGTTGCAGCTCAACACCACCTCTGCGCGCGCGAAGCTCCTCACGAACCCGCATCGTCGCCATGGGATCCGCCGCGCCTGCAAGGTGAGCGCTGAGCAGAACCAAGCGGCTGAACGCCAGAACGGCGTCCAGTCTCTGTCGGCTGTTGTCATTCAGATTTTTGATCTAACTTCCCCTGTATAGAAATGATTCTTTGTTGAACTTTCTATGAAGGGAGATTCTTTATTGAGTTCTTAATGGAACAATGATTCCTCCCCATGCAGCTCCGTGGTGGAAGTGCTGCCGTCTCCCCTGACCTCCGCCTCCGAGCCCCCTCCCCTCTTCGATGGCACCACCAGGTAGATTTTAGTCCTATCAGTTGCAAATTTCACCTGTGTAGGTCAGGCTCTAGAAGCTAACCACCTTTTTCTGAGTCTCGTGAAGGTTGTACATTGAATATAATTGCCCGTTCGCGCAGCGCACTTGGATTGCCAGGAACTACAAGGTGGCATCATCACCATCACCATCACTACTGTTTGATTTGTTGAACCTGGAAAGGAGAACTGAAACCTTTTCTGTTCCTCGTCGTTTGTGCAGGGTTTGCAGGACAAGATTAAGATAGTCGCCATCAATCTTACTGACAGGCCAGCATGGTACAAGGAGAAGGTTTATCTAGGAAACAAGGTGTGTTTGGTTGATCTACTACCCACTTGAGACCTTTCATGATTTACCCTTCTTTTCTATCCTGGCAGGTGCCTTCTCTCGAGCACAACAACCAGGTGAAAGGAGAGAGCTTGGATTTGGTTAAGTACATTGACACCAACTTCGAAGGCCCATCGTTGCTCCCTGAGGTAAGAATACGTCAGATCGACTCATCGCCATCAATGTAGCGCTTGCACCAAAAAAACATGTTTTTTCAGGCTTGTTAACGTCTGGACTCTAAATTCTTCACAGGATCCTGCAAAGCAGCAGTTTGCTGAGAAGCTGCTAGCATATTCTGATGCATTTAACAAAGCAATATTCTCATCTATAGTCTCCAAGGAAGATCTGTCTGAGAAAGGTGGTGACATAACTTTCACATGTTTGATCTGAAAAGGCCTTTTCTAAGATGCTAATTGTCTCATGTCTTTACATCAGTTGCTCCTTTGGATAAAATAGAAGACGCCTTGGGGAAATTCAAGGACGGACCATTCTTCCTTGGTCAGTTCAGTCTGGTATGTCAATGAACACTAGGAGCCATTTTTATCTCTGTAGCATGGTTCAAAATCAAATCTCTATGAGAAAGAATTCATATTGTGAATATGGGCTTGGGTGGGCATGTGGTTTTGTCGTGATCTGTAATATCATTACAGGTGGACACTGCGTATGCGCCATTCATCGAGAGGTCTCAGATACTCTTTCTCGACGTAAAGAACTACGATATCACAAAGGGCAGACCCAACCTTCAGAAGTTCATCGAGGTAGTTCAGACTGATGGACATTGAATAGGCTAAAGCTTTATTTTTGTAGTACATTCACCCACATTGTTCAAAATGATCCTTTTATCATAATGACCAGGCTGCATGGTCCGTCCAATGCACACCAGTTTTCTTGATAATGCTTTCTGGAGGAGAAACTTTAACTCATGGATTGGTATATTTTAGGAAGTGAACAAGATCGATGCATATACACAGACTAGACAGGACCCACGGTTTATATGTGAGCTTACAAAGAGGCAGCTTGGGGTAATAATATTTCTTAATTTTTCTCCTTTGATTGATCTATTTGTTCAGCTAATTTCAAAACATTTGACCATCATTTTAACCTCCAGATTGCTTAAAGCTTGTGACCAAGGATGAAACTCTCGCCAAAAGTACCAGCATAGTAGGTTGAGACTCGTTTAGTCGTTTGTGTGCTTGAATATTACATGTATGATTTGAATAAGACATGGCCTTCTATGCTGGTTGTGCTTCTAAAAATAAACTTGTTGTCTGGATATTATAGATTTGTTAGCAATGTGTTGATGTCACTGTATTTGAAGGGGTGGGGTGAGACTGATATGGAGTGTGTTCCGTCAAATGTTTTCGCAAACATGCAACTTGCCCGTGATTCTTTGACAGATGTTGCTGAGTTCAATGGATCAGTGTTCATGTCACACCAATATTCTCCTTGCCCTGTTAGTCATAAAGGAAATCACCAAGTGAGTAGCAAGAAAAATATATGTGACAACGTCCACAATGGATCATTAGTAGGTTTGGGCCCTGTTTGCATTTGTTTCTTAGCATTTCATACAGAGAAGATAGAGGTTGAGCCACGAACATGAATATGCTTCTCCAATAAACCACCCAAACATTCCATTCGTCTGATTCACCATGTAATTAGATATACACTGTATCTAGAAGGATAGCAAAAACAGACCATGTATCTAGAAAAGCTAAATATCCTATAATCATCTACTCCCTTCGTTCCAAAATAGATATCATTCTCGCTTCTCGAGAAGTCAACGTTTTTAAACTACCGGTAATTATATATTAAAATATATAAATATTTATACTAAGTAATTAGTATCATCAGAAAGATCTTTAAGTCTAGTTTTTTAATAAATTTATTTAGAGATATAAATATTGCACGTATTTTGTACAAACCTAGTTAAAGTTAAGAAAGTTTGACTGACACGTTTTCCGTAACGTCATCTTTTTTGAGACGGAGGGAGTAGTTGATTTGGATGCACCGAATTGGTAATAATTTGGGGACTTTTGATATGTGTTCACGTAAAAATCAAAGCAAGTGGTTTTTGCTGACTTTTTAAAAAAAGCCGCTTCTGCTATGGCGCAAGTCCAAATTCAACCATTCTCAATACTTAAAAATTCCACATTCACATCCAAATCCGTATAATATCTAATCCGTTATCAATCCGATAAAAGAATAGGCAACTGTTTCACTTATTAAAAAATTATTAATTTTTCCGCTTGATTTGTTGCGTGGGTCACGCTTGGATCCAGCCCGTTCAGGTCCAACCCAGCCCTAAGTCCTTTCCGTATCTTACGTGCCCATCACCCTCGCCTCTCCCGTGTGGCTATGGCCGCGTCCATGGGCGGACCCAAGGCGTGACCCCGTCAGACAAGCATGCTAAGCCAGCGGAGCACCTGCAGACCTTCTAGTGCTATGCTATAGGACATGTAGACGGCACACTAACACACTAGCATGCACTCATCAGCAAGACAGCAAGCCTCAGCGGCGCCAGGGAACCATTCATGCAAGCAAACGCGTGGACTTGTTTGGATGTGCTAGTGTTAGCATGGTAATCCTTAGCACTTAGCAATCACACCTTACTAGTTTTTATATTTAACAAAATAACGTGCTTAGACATGGTAAAAAAAGGCTCTCATTTATATACATGGCTCGTGGTTGCGACCCGGTTATATATTAAGATGAAGGAGAAAACTTTCTTTGCCCGGGCTCAATTTGATTCCTGGGTCCGCCACTGGCCGCGTCGTAGTCGGTTGGTGTGAGCCAGAGTTGCTGCACGCGCCGGCGGCGGGAGCTGTCCATCCACGCCACGGCCACAGCTACGGTGGCACCGCCGCCCGTGGACTATGCGGACACCGGCGCCAACAGCGACGTCGACTCGTGGCTTCACACAGGATCTTGATTCATGTCTACCCCGCAAGGCCACAACTAAGATCGTTCCCCAACGTAGCGTTCCTTGGTTCTGTTTGTGAATGGATTGCTCATGTTTTGATTGGGTGATTTGCGCAAAGCGCAGTGTCCGGTCTGAACTCTGAACCGTAGCATGGCGGCGAGCCAGGAAGGACCTGGACCGCACGGACGCGGCGGTGCAGGAGTTGGAAGCGGAGGCGGGCGGGCCATCGACCTCGAAAGGACCTCGACAAGCTGCAGGGCCAGTGGTGGTTGCTGTACAGCAGCGCGTTCTCGTCGCGGACGCTAGGCAGCAGCCGCCATGGCCCGCCCACCGGCCACCTCCTTCATATCACTCTCGGCTAGGTCGATGTGACACAGTAGTTAGGGGAAGAGCTCCAAGCCATCTATTAGGACTTCTTCAGCTAGAAGCTGACTGTCACCATCGAGCTCCGTCTGCCGGTTGCCACTCGGTCGCTGCTCAGAACTAGGTGCGGCGGCCGGCGGTCGGCAACGGCGGCGCCGGTCTCCTTCGTCAATCACTAAACGAACTAACGAAGGGCACAAATGAATAGCAGACGGTGACTTTACTTTAGGCCCATGGCTGGATTGGGCGGGCTAGGTCCAATGGTGGCCCAAACAGAAAATAATTAAGAAACAGATTAACGACTTTAATTAGTTGCTTTGAAATTCATGCAATTTTTTAAGAGAGGAGTACCGGAGCATATGCCTGAAAAATATGGATTAGAATATGGAGAAGCTATTATCCACTTCGATCCGAGTGTTTCACTAACTTCGACTACTGAGGGTCCTATAAAGTCTGTATAGATATGTATCATGCGATTATTGCATATATAGTGAGTTATTCAAATTATGGAGGGCTATCGAAATTAAGGCCAAAAGAATCTTCGCGTCTCCGTAGACTATGCCTTTCAATTACTAATTTACATTTCCTGCAATACAGTAATCTCCAATCCAATAAGATAAGTTTAATAACTCATAAAATACCTAGTGCAGGCTGTGCAGCCAGGCCGCGCCTTGGTTTTTTAGCCCTTCCAGAAAATCCTGAAGAACAGCCAGGCACATATAGAAAATCGCACCTGCCTGCAACCGCGTTCGCGTTCAAGTCCTGGATAGCATGCATGATTTGAGCATGCGAGATTTGAGCCACCGCATGAGGAGCAAGGGGAAGGAAGACTGACCAACGTGTTTGAAGAATCATCGCTCATCAGAGATAGGAAGGAAATAACAATTGTGGGCCTTCCATTTTTTTCACGGAGGTAATTGGACGTCCATCACGCGCACTGATCGGGGGCCTTCATTTTTTTTTTTTTTTTTGCGGTGGGGAGCAATGGAGCGCGCGGAGCCTGAATCGCAGCGGCGGACCGACAGGTGAGGTGAAATTTGACGCACCAAATGACTGTCATACTTTTACTCTTTTTAGTTGTGGGATAGTTGTGGGAGATATTGAAAGGCCAAGGCATTCTGCCCTAAAACTCTAAAAAAAATTTCATTTTCTGTTTTCTGTACCATTTTTTCCACATTTATCATGCACCGACGCACACAATATTTTGTTTTTTATATACTTTCATTTTTCACGATTAGACAATCATATATCATACTGTACATGTAATATAATATAAAAATGAGTGGACAGAGCCTACATGTATGCGGCAAGTTGCATTGTTGAGATTGGCGGCTAGCATGTGTGTGGGCGCTGTTTCGATCCACCTTTTTTAGCTCCACTCCTAATTTTACTATCCAAACATGGACAACTCCACCCCCTCTGCTCAAAATATAGCTGGGGTTCCGTAAACCATCTAACTAAAGGGCAATTTTGAAACTTGAGTTCTTTTATTTTTTTAACTGTTCCACAATACAATTGGTGGGGTCCCACAGAGACCCTATATGTCCTCTTGTGTTTTCAAATTCACAAATTATTGTTTAGGCTCAAGGAAAGCAGATTGGAAACAAAAGCTAGAACAAAAGGTATGCTATGCACGAGGTGAATTTACAGTTAATAAATAAAAGCCCCAAAAACCGATAGAGTAGGTCAGAGGGTCAGACTTTGTTAATGTGAGGGATATAATAAATTTAATATAATTTCTCAACAGCGACAATAACGGAATTGCACATCTACTGGTACAGAAGATGTTGAACATTTAATAAAGGTAGTAGTATGTCACAACATCAATATCACCATCGATCATCAAGCCGCAAGCAAGTTGTAGGGCTTGACATCACATCATTATTGTCTAAGCATTTCCATATCTGGATCAAAGGATTTTTCCGGTTGTTACTTACTGATCGAGATATGGAAGCCCGTTTGAAGGTCAGGGTGGATAAGCGAGGTTTGCTTCTGTAAATTCACACCTCACTGACACTCCATGCAATGTCACAAATATTTCATTCTGACCATTTGTGTCTTGACAAAGAGAGAGAGAGAGATCTGATCCTCGACGCCTCCATAGAGCAAGAAAATGACCACAAAGCACTATCATCAGTCGTAGGAGACGAGCGGCGTTCGTTTAGGTTGTCCGGCTGTGATCTCACCATCCCATGACTCCTCCACTGTCTTGTATGCCCCAGTTTCATGGACCAAGAAGTCGTAGTTGCCCCTGGACTGTGGGAGCTCGCTAATCTTGCGGCGGTCATCGTCAGTGAGCTCCCAGTCGAAGATGCCAAGGTTCTCTCGCATCCTGCTTGGGTTAAAGCTCTTGGCGATCACGCAGTCACCCTGCTCGTAAACCCACTTAATGCACACCTGCATACAAGTTTAGTTGTAATTGTAACAGAGAATGAAATCTACTGGTACTCTACTATATGTATAATAGTTCATTACCTGGGCAACGGTTTTGCCCCTCTCCTGGGCGATCTGTTTAAGGACAGGAGACTCCATGAAGGAGTTGTTACCCCATGCTGTGCCACTGGCACCCATCGCAGCGTAGCCGAATAGCTGGACACCTCTGGTCCTACAGAATAGCCTGAGCTTCTCCTGCCGGCAATATGGGTTCACCTCGACCTGGTTAACAGCCGGAGGGATCTTGGCGAAGGAGAGGACGTGCTCTAGCTTCTTGCAGCTGAAGTTGCTGACGCCGATGGCCCTGGCCAGTCCTCGTCTCTAGCACTCCTCCATCTCCTCCCACACACACTTCATGTTCAAGGCCACCAGGCCTTTCTTCGCCACCACGGCCGGGCCTGCTCCTTGATCCTCGTTGGGTGCCTGCATGCTCACCGGGTGGTGAATCAGGTACAGGTCCACGTACTCCATCTGCAGATTCCTGACAAAGGGGTTGGTCATCACAAGAAGACCATCATCAGTCATACTGCCTGCTGTCCTGCTGTTTGTTATTCGGTAGATAGGGAAATACATATATGCATGGCTACACGTACTGCAGTGTCTTGTGGAGCGCCGGCAGGACGCGGCCAGGGTGCGCGTCGGCCATCCAGAGCTTGGACGTGATGTAGAGGTCATCCCGGGAAGCGACCGTCCCGGCGCGGACGGCCTCAGCCACAGCGTCCCCGAGCGAGGCCTCCGCGTTTTGGCCGAGCGTCCAGGGCGCGGAGGATGGCCTCCGTTATGCCGGCGCTGCCCTCGGTTTGGCCGAGCGTGGCCGTCGCCGTGCCGAAGCCCACCCGCGGCATCGGCTTCCTGGAGCTCAGCGCCACTGCTGGCACCAGAGAAGTCGCAGCATTCCTCTTCCCATGGTCGGCATCGCCGCCGGCGGCCACGAGGGTACGGTGGTATCAAGAAGACAGGTGTGGAAAGCTCCGGCCGTTGCGCACTCGCTACAATTTATGTGGTTGGATTGCCTTGTTTAGAACGCAGTACGTTTCGACGTGTCGTGCCATTATACGGTATACTCACTACAATACATGGTCGTGGGGCCGCCCGCCGGCCGGCAACCCAATCCCAATGTACGTTTCTGGTTGTTGGCATTTGTCTTTTGTTTGGCATTACTGTGGTGGTTTCCAGGTCGTATCTTGATCGGAATCTAATCAATCTACATCGCCGCCCCCGTATTATTAGACGTGCGCATCGAACTCTGCTGCTTGCCACACCATTGCATGTCAAAGCGAAGGACGGGACGGCAGCAGGTGACGCCGGCCTAAACAACATCGATCTCACGGGGGCCGCGGCATGATGACAAGCTCATGAACTAGAGAAGTCTGATAAAAGACAAATATAGAGTGCAACATGCATGTTCTTTTCCAAGAACTGGGGATGCATGCGGTCAACATATATATTACCTGAATGAACGAGTCAGTCAGTCAGATATGCAGATTATGATTTAATAAAACATAGTTCCAAGAATTTTATTTGTGGCGCCCGCGCCTAAGAGAGGAGGGCGACTCCGACACGCCGGCGACAAACCACCACCGAGCGAGCCGAATCTCCGACGAGAAGGTTGGAAAAGTAGGAGAACACAACTGGGTGACGACGTCGGTTCTGGGGACCTAAGTCTCGGAGGTATTCGTTGCTCCTAGGCTCCATTTCGCCGGCTTGGCCCCCGTTCCTATGTTTCCCCTATTTTCCTGCCCTTGCGTTGATCGCTGGTGGTGAATCTACTTGGAGATCGTTCCGTTTTGGTTGGTGACTCTTTTGGGTTGGGGGGGGGGGTGAATCGAGGCAGGAGGCTGACCATGGTGCCTGACGAGGAGTCATCAGGGGATGATTGGGGGAACCATGAGGAGGCCTGGAGAGAGCCAGTTCGCAGAAGCAGTGCGTCCAAATGGGAATCAATACATCAGAAAAAAGGATAGCAAAGGAAATTCGAAAGTCTCTGTTCATGTTCAAATCAATTTCCGATCAGAAATCAAGCAGGGAGGGGGAGCGCAGAGGCAAGGACTTAGCGATGAATGAACAAATAGGAAAGACGGAGGTGAAGGAGCTCTCGGATTTGGAGGCAACGACCAATGCTCTGGAGGAACCAATGGGAAGAATGCCGCCGCCGGTCATGGAAGAGACGACGGCGAGGGGCGGGCCGCCGGAGCGGGGGAAGATGCGACCATAGGAAACCGACTATGTCCCAACTTTTGGCCCAAATGGGCTAGAATCATGAGAATTTGGGTCAGACATTTCGGACCTGCTTGGCCACTCCTACGAACGGCCCATAGTTCACCGATGGGTCTAGGCACCAAAATCTAGGGTACTGGAAGCTGCATCCATCAGTGCGCCAGCCTCAACAGCTAAAGTGCGGCGCTTTGAGGTGGTGACGAAGAGGATCTGTGTGGTGAAGGCGAAGACGACAGATACTAGATCATTCGTGGAGGTCGCTGGGGGGGAGATGGACCGGGCAGGAGGTCGGGGCTACAACCGCGGCGAATACGTGGAGGACCGTTGGGACCTAGGATGGGAGGACTGTGTCCGCAACCATCAGCGGGAAGGGGAAGGCGACCGCCAAGCAAGGTACAACTACAATCCCAATTACCAACACTTTGGATCAAGAAGAGATGATGGGGGAAGAGGAGGGTGGAATCAGGGAAGGGGAGATTTCAGAAGGCGAGAGGATCTAGTGTGGGATGGCCATGGGGAAGGAAAGACACTAGGGGAGCAAAGCGCAGGGCACCAGAAGATGGAGCAACTAATTATGGGGAAGACCTCTGTTTCAAGCTTAAGGATCAGTAATACAGAGAGGAATACGACAAAGAGGTAGAAAGATGCTTCAAATGCTATTAATTGGGTCACAAGAGTTTCAATTGCCCTAATCCAGTAGTCTGTTACAGCTGTTTCAAGCCAGGACACATGGCTTCAAACTGTCCAGCTAACATGGAAGAGAGGGGGATTAAACTCTGTGGCTATGGTCTCCCAGGGAAGATGTTCAGTATTCAGGTGCCAATAGATGAGGAAGACATAAAGAACAGCCCCATCTCTGCTATCATGACTATCAAGGCAATGGGGATGTGGATGTGGACACAGTGACTACAAAACTCAAATACGTCATTAGCTCAACATGAGATTAGCAAATTGCCACTGTATGGGTTCACAGAATTTAAATGCCATAGATGAATTCATGTTCATTGTCCCGTCTGCTAGAGATCTAGATGACTTGATTAGATTCATAGAATTTAAATGCAAAATCTTCGATATGATGGTGACAGTGAGAAAAGCTGATCTAATGGCAGGTGCTATGACATTTTATCTTCAGTCTAGGTTCAGGTGATGGAAGTACTTTATTGGGCCAGGAAGGAGAAAGTTATGGAGTATGTGGCTTATCTGGTGGGGGAATTTGATGTGTTAGATGAATCCTCTTTACCAGGACTTGGGCCTGTCAGAATCAAGGTCGCTTGTAAAGACCCATCATAGATCAAAGGCTCCTCAAAAGTCTATTTCAACAAAATAGGATTCAGAGTGTCATGGCTGGTGGAGTCTAACAAGAACAAAACTAAGAAGGTCTTGATAAAACACAATTTAGAAAGTAAAAGTGAAGAAGAAGATGAGGACTATAATGAAGAGGATGAGGAGTTTGCTGATTCCATTTACCCTTTTCAGAATGATGGTCTAATGGATACTTAGAAATAGCTCCCAGAGTCAAGCAAACAGGGGGAGCAGAGAGGGAAGACTAAAACTCTAAAAGGGACTCATGTTGAGAGTCTGAACATGAACATTAGCAACTCACCAAAGACTCCGAAAACAATAGAAGGGGGATAACTTTGGACCTAGATAACATAGTTGAGTAGATGGAGACGTGTTTAGAGGGTGAAGCACCTAATCTAACTCAGTCTCAAACCTCTGAGTGTGCCTTGGAGGATAATATAGAAAAGAGGAAGGAGCTACAACTAAGCATCTATGAGGACAAGAAAACTACCCCTACAACTCAATTGGAGGGTAGCCTGAAGAGAGGAGAGGTGGAGGTGGAAAATCTGCTACCTAGAGGGTTCCCATGGGAGAAAAAAGACCTGCCCAAGCTGAAAGACAAAGCCCAAGACATGGGGGTGTTCAAGTCCAGTAATGCAGAAGGCTCAGAGGATTAAAGCAAGCAAAGATATGCCAGGTACCTCTTCTAACCCTTTTTGCATATTGCAGCATGTAGATAATGAGCAACTTGCTAAGGTAGCAGCTAAATGTAACATTGTTTTGGGGGAGGATCCTGTTTCAATTAATTGTTTCATTGACGCTGTCAAGGCCAGAGAACTAGTTCAAACTGAAATCACAAGGTTAGTGAGGGATAAAGAAAAAAGAAAGAAAAAGTGATGGGGAACAAGGGGTGACAATTGAGGATGTGGACTCAGATGATGAGAATCCCGAAGATCATGCTATTCTTCTGGGGGAGTTGACAAATTTAGAGGAACCAACTTTTGAAATCCCCCACCAGCAAAAGAGGCTGGCAAGGGGGGAAGCAACCTCAATATTGAAATGAAGATCCTATACTAGAATAACATAGGTATCAGTAGTAAGGGGAGAAAGAGACAATTGGAGAGTTGATGGCCAAACACCAAGTTGATGTGGTGGTCTTACAGGAAACTATAAAGAAAATTTCAACAAAAGAGTTCATCAATCTGGCCAAGGGGCAACACATGGAATGGAGATAGATTAGTCCCAATGGGAGATCTAGGGTTTGCTCCTAGGAATCAACAAAGAAGTTTTGGATTTATGTGACTATGTGGAGGTAAAGTCAGTGGATTCTGGACTGAATTGGGGGATAATCAATGCTTATGGACCAGTCCAAATTGATGTGAAACCAGACTTTCTGAGAGAACTCTTTGAATTGGTGTGCCAGGCGGACTGTCCTATAATCCTAGGGGGAGATTTCAATTTAAATAGGGAGGCTAATGAAAGATCAAGTGGGAATATAGATCAAAATATGGTAGATTTGTTCAACCATTTTGTCAGTGATTCAGGTCTTAGGGAGCTACACAGAACTAGAGGTACTTTCAAGTGGACCAACAAGCAGAACAACCCAATTATGGCAGTCTTGGATAGGTCTTTGTCTCAGCAGATTGGGAACAACACTTTCCCCTGGTTAATGCTAGGTCTCTCACTAGAGTGGGCTCAGACCATAATCCTTTGCTAGTTGAAACAAATCAGGGGGCTAGAATTAGGTCAAATATCTTCAAATTTGAGAATGCCTAGATGAGCCAAGAGGGGTTTGCTGATTGGTTGATAGGAAATGGCCATAGAAACACAAAAAAATATATCCTTGGTCATTGGAACATTGTCTCCAGTCTACTAAGGAAATATATGAAAGGGTGGCGCAGAAATTGGGGGAGTGACCAGAGAAATATGAAATAGGAACTTCTGTTGGGTATTGAAAAGTGGGACAATGCTAAAAGCAGAAATATGAGCACTGAGGAACGGAATGATAGATATGAAAAAGAAGGGGAGCTGATGAAAATCTATGAGAATGTGGAACTTTATAGCAAAGAAGAGGGGAGAAAACTGGCTACTAAAGGGAGATGCTAACACCAGCTATTTTCATAACATCGCCAATGGTAGGAAAAGGAAATACACGATCAGAAACTTGGTAGACGAAGACAGAATCATCGAGGATACTGAGGAACTAAAACAATATATTACAGAGTACTATAAAAATCCCTTTGCAAATGACCATGATCCTACAGTACATTTGGGGGAAAATTTCTAGAGAGATCAAGGACAGTTAACTAATAATGACAACCAGTGGCTGACAAGGAGCTTCACCATGATAGACCCGGAAGAGGCTATGAGAGAGATGAAGACTAACTCCGCCCTTGGCCCAGACAGCTTCTCTACCAATTTTTTAAAGTTTTTCTGGTCCCAAATCAAGAATGACATTCAGGAAATGCTTAATCATCTAGATATGGGGGATTTAGACCTAGCTAGATTGAACTATTGTATCATTTGCTCATCCCTACGGTAAGAGAGGCAAACATGATAAAACAATTTAGGCCTATTTGTTTACTCAATATTATATACAAAATTATTACTAAGGTTCTCACTACCAGACTGAACAAAGTCATTGGAAAGATCATTAACAAAGCCCAGACTGCTTTTATCCCTGGTAGATACATTCTGGATGGGGTGCTTAATATTCATGAGATTCTCCATGAGCTAAGATCAAAAAAGAAGCAGGGGGTGATCAAGTTTAGGAGCAAATTTTGTTACATTGGAATTTCTACTTTGAAAATTTTGATCAAGTTTAGGAGCAAGTTTATGAGCTACTTTGAAAAGGCTTACATTGGAATTTCTTGCAGGAAGTTTTGAGAAGGAAAAATTTTGACAGCAAATGGATCAAGTGGGTCATGGCTGTGGTAAAAGGGGGGAAGAGTAGCAATTAACCTGAATAGAGAACCAGGCAATTACTTTAGGAGCTATAAGGGGCTGAGACAGGGTGATCTGCTATCACCACTCCTTTTTAACTTGGTGGCGGATGCTTTATGAGAGATGTTAACTTTGGCCAGTGAAACAGGTAGAATTAAGGGGGTCTGTTAGAACCTGGTAGATGGGGGCCTAACGCATTTACAATATGCTGATGATACGGTGCTTTTTATCCAACACTTAGAGGAGAGTATTGTCAACCTGAAGTTTTTACTATTCTGTTTTGAAGAGCTCTCTGGGATGAAAATTAACTATGAAAAGAGTGAAGCCTTCACAATTGGTCTAGGGTTGGAAGACAATCAAAATGTGGCGGATGCTTTCAATTGTAAGTTGGGGAGTTTCCCCATGAAATACTTGGGTCTGCCAATCAGTGAAAAAAGATTGAGCAAGGCTGAGCTGAGTGAGCCAGCTGATAAAATTGACAAAAGGCTTCAAACTTGGAAATGTGGGCATTGTCCTTAGGGGGGAAGTCAATACTTATCAATTCTAGCCTAACTAGTATTCCTATGTACAATATGGGGTTCTACTGTTTATATGAAGGAATCCACCAGAGGTTTGACTCTACCAGAAGTAAGTTCTTTTGGGAAGGGGTGGGAAACAAGAAAAAGTTTCACATGGTTAGATGGGATGCACTAGACAAGCCAAAAGAATTTGGGGATTTCCTTTTATTGACACCAGGGCTATGAACACTGCTATGCTATGTAAATGGATTTTCAGACTTGAAAGTGGAGATAAAACCATGTGCATGGAGATATTGAGGAGGAAATACTTGAATGGCAAAGGCTTCTGTCAAAGCCAAAAGAGGGGCGCATCATAGTTTTGGCAGGGCTTACATGAAGTGGGAGAATGGTATGAGAGAGGCAAAGCGCACCAGGTGGGGAGTGGAGGCCAAACCAGATTGTGGAAAGATGTATGTATAGGAGAAGTGCCATTGAAAACTCTTTTTCCTAGACTGTTCAAAATATGCCATGATAAAGATGTTTCTGTTCAAACTACTTATCAAAAAAATTGCGGGTGGAGCTATAGAAGATTATTTGTGGAGGAAGAAAATGCTGAATGGGGCCTGATGATGGAGATGTTGCAAGAGATTAGGCTGAATAAAGAAAATGACAAGGTGGTTTGGAAACCGGAAAAATCTGGAAAGTACTTGACAAAGAGCTTATATAAATACATCACCAACCCAGGAGTAGTAGATGTTCTGATGATGGGGATTTGGAGAGCTTATGTCCCTCTCAAAGTTCAAAACTTCCTCTGGATGGCTTGGCATGATAGGCTCCAAACAGTGCAACAGCTCAGAAGGAGAAATTGGGATGAGGCTACTACCTGCAAGTTCTGTGGGGTGGAGGAATGAGCAGATCATCTTCTATTCAATTGTCCTATAGCCATGGAAACATGGTGCTGGATTAGAGATAGCTTAGGATGGGATGCTATGCCCACCTCTACCATTTCTTTCGAAACTAACTTCTTAGATCGTCAGGACATGGGAGACAGATTAGCTCTCTGGGGGCTAACGGGGGCTGTGCGGTGGGCGCTGTGGAAGTCAAGAAATGACCTTGTTTTTTTTTGACATTATCATACAATCTCCGAAACAGGTCTTCTACAAAGTGATGGGGAACGTGCAGCAATGGGCAGCTCTGGAGAAGGAGGAAAGAAGAAAAGCCGAGTGGTAGGAGAGTCTGAAGGAGTGATTGACGAGATGGTGATCTGCCCATGATCATGTTGATGACCCCAAGCTGCTCCTGCTCTACTTAGTCCTTTTGTTCTCTGATGCGGGGTTGTCTGTAGCATGTCGTTTTATTTCCTTTATCGATCATCTTTTGGTTAAGCAGACTACATGCGGGGGGTGTGGGAGGGGAGCTTTCGTTAAGTCCAGCTTTTGGCGTTCTTGTGTGTTCTCGTTTTGTCACCTATTGTAAGCTGGTCACCCCAGTGGTAAGCTGGTTTTACAACTTTCAATATAAGCTGGGCTCTTACCTTCGGTCCAAAAAAAATGATTTAATAAAGCATTGAACACTACCCAATCCCCGGTGCACCCGCCTGCTCTCGTCTAGCTACCTGCACCTACCACTTTGCCACCGAGCCCCGCCGTGGCAGCCGCTTGGAAGCGTGTGCTGGGACAGGAAACGGACACCAGTGAGCTTGAGCTCGACATGGACACTCCGCTTAACGTTACACCTCTCAACCACAGCATCGATCACGCTGGAAACTTTGCTACGTACTCTACTTTCTATTGAGCAACCACTACGTACTGTACTAGTAAAGAAGCTTGGTATGGAGACACAGACAACATCAACTAGTGAGGTCGTCCATAAGAAGGAAGCCGAGAAAGAGAAGGGCTATGATAATATAAGCGCGTGAAGAGGGCTAGTGTTACGCTCTATTTTTAAGGATAAAATAAGAATATATAAATAGCTTTATATGCGTCCCAAAAATAGTCGCATATATAAGAAGATAAATTACAGAGAGTATAGGCACCCTATTTATTACATAGCGAACCAATATTTATTACAGAGTCTTGCACATAAACAAATAAATAACTAATATATCTTTATTTCGGAAGCTTCCCACCGAGACATATCAACTGGTGAATACCCAGCCAAGTACTCATCGCGATAGCTCTTATTCCAACCTTTATCTGTTACCCATCCGGGGTTTTTTAAAATTGAAAGTAAAGCAAGCGTAAGTACACAAGCGTACTCAACAAGCATAACATGGGTTAATGAGGCTCAAATAAGCTGACATTCTTTGACTGCATTTAGCTTTTATAAGATAATCATATTGAGGCATAGCATCAAGGTAGCAAGTATTTTCCAAAACCATCATGATCTTTGTCACACAAATGAATAATAAACATAACAGTAGATGAATGAATATTTTAGCATGACAAGAGAGATCATATTTAGTGTAAAGATTCCAAGGCCGCTCGTATCCTTGAGCAGGGCTAGTATACCAGTTTATTAAACTCTGCGCAGAGGTGTACACTTTCACTATGAGCCGTGATTTACCCTTTTGCCCGAGGCGGCCAACCTCTTAGCCCACTACCAAGGAAGGCCGGCAGGGTTCACTATGAAGCCTTTCAAAGGTTCGTCTAACATGTTAGGGCCGCTAAGGTTTCTGCGCCCTACGAATGTAGTATTCCCCTTCTAGATAGCACATAATCACAGCCTATATACATATAGACAGGGGTCCAACTACACCCAACCCGGAACGCACCCCTCTTGCGCCATTAAGGGAACCGCTAGCAAGCTAGAAAAAGTCCTCATACTGAGCTAAAGCCAGAGCCATATAGCCCTCACAGCTGTACTGTAAATCCCAGAGGTTCTATTATAGTTTAACCCTCAGGTTGTTAAAAGTCATTATTACTATTTATGACACAGTTACGCATCAAGCCATAAGATCATGATATTCGTTAAGCACTAGCATCATAGCTACCCAATGCAATCCAAAGGTGTTAAGGAATCAAGATAACAATATCTAGTTATAATCTCTAGGGTTATCAAGTGGACACATGCAAATGCGGTATTTATTTAGAGTGTATAGGTAACAAGGAAGATCCATGCTATACTTGCCTTGATTCACAAAGTCTTGCTGGTCCTGCTGATACTCAAACTAGCCTTACTCAACAAAACCCTCACCGTCTGAACTCGACATTAACAATCAACACCAGACAATCCAATCGAGCATACATACACAAAGCAAACAAAGAGTTATTAGAGGAATAGTATACCAATGTCATCAAAATAGAATAAAATATTTATAAAACTATTCTACTCACTGCTACGATCACACAGACGTCAAGTTCACCGAAAACGGAGTTATAACGGCGAAGATATGAATTTTCAAAGATTTTCTATAGACAAATAAATACTTTAAATATAAACAAAAAATATAAAGTTTCCAAAATATTCCAACAGTAGCACCACTGCGTAGATTATGAAATTATGATTCTAACAGAATTTGAACGGACCAAATTGGAGATAAAACGTGAAAGATATATGATTTTGAAAATAATGGAAAAACTGTAAATAGATAAAAATGTATTCTGAAAACTGAAAAGGAAAAATACGTTTTCCAGAGGATAAAACGTATTTTGGAACCTATTAAAAGAAAAATACGTTTTTCAGTGGACAAAGCGTATTATAGATATGTTAAACAGAAAATACGCTTCCCAGTGGGGAAGACGTATCCTGATGAAAGCGCCAAGGGCTCTTAATGAAATAGGTCAAAGGCCAGGGGGTTTTCGGCAAAACCGCCGGCTAAAGGGATACGGGCCACTGCAGGCCGTTGAATCTAAGATCGACGGCCTAGATCAATCTGGCCAGTCGGCCTCGCCGGGGACGATGACCACGCGGCGGCGGACATGGCCGGCGGTGAGCAGAGCTCTCTGGCGTTCATGAAGACCACGATTCTGGCCACGAGAACGAGGAGCTCACGCCGCGCTCACCTAGCAGGAAGATGGAGACTGAGAGGCGACGGGGTCGGCGAGGTGCTCGGCGCGGCGGACGATGGCAACTGGCACACAGTGGCGATGCGGTTTAGGCCAAATTGAGCCGAGAAGAAGGCACCATCGTGCTCAGGAGACCAAGGCGGTGCTTGCTAGCTAGTTGATGACAAAGATGATCCGTGGATGGTAGCCAGTTGTTGACTCCAGCGGAGCTTTAGCAGCGGCTAGGGTTTCGGTGTCGCGGCGGCTCGAGCGAAGCAAGGCGGCGCTGGCGTTAGGGTTTCGGGTAGGGATTACGGCGCAGGTTAAAGGCTTAAATAGCCTGGGGATGAGGCGGTGCGACCGGCGTGGACGGCAACGCGGGGTGGCGTGGGTCGGACTCGAGCTCTGACTCAGTGTCCCGGTCGGAGAAGGGGAAGGTGGCGCGGGTCTCGCTTGTCAGCCAGAGAGGGAGAGGCAGACGCGGCATGGTGGCTTGATGGGCCGGCGGCCTGGCGGCCCAAGAAGAAGGCGCGCGTGCGCGTTGCGGCCAGTTGGCCCAAGAAGGAGAAAGGGCAGAGCGGCCCGTGGTAGCCGAGCGGGCCAAAAGCCAGGAAGGAGGGGGAGGGAAAGAAAATGACTTTTCTTTTATTTGAAACCTCTTTTCAATTGCATTTTCAAATGAATTTGAATTTCAATTTAAATGTAACAAAATCCAAATATCACCAAATAAAATATGCACCAGCATGAATGCTTAAGCATGTTTCTACCATGATACAACTTTATTTTCATAAAAACATTTATTTTGCCTAATTATTTATTCACCAAAAATCATTTTGACTATTTTTGAAAACTTGAAAAATTTGAGATATTACAATTCTACCCCCCTTAAGAGAATCTCGTCCTCGAGATTGGATTTTGCTTACTTAAACAACTGTGGATAAGCTGCCTTTAGTGCATCCTCAGTTTCCCAAGTTGCCTCAGCCTCTAAGTAACGATTCCACTGCACCTTGCACATCTTGATAATTTGGCTTCGGATAACCTTTTCAGCTGTATCCAAGATCCTTACTGGAAACTCTTCATACATAAGATCATTCTTAACCGTAAGTTCCTCCAAAGGTAAGTGTTCCTTCTCAGGTACACGCAGACACTTCTTGAGTTGAGACACATGGAACACATCATGCACACCAGCTAAACTCTTAGGCAACTCTAACTGATAAGCCACTTCTCCACATCTCTTTAAAACCTTAAATGGGCCAACATACCTTGGTGCAAGTTTTCCTTTCTGGTTAAACCTCTTCACTCTTCTTATAGGAGACACCTTCAAATACACATAATCACCTTCTTTGAATGCCAATTCTCTTCTCTGTGTATCTGCATAACTCTTCTAGCGAGATTGTGATACTCTCAAGTTCTCCCTAATCACTTGTACCTGTTCTTCCACGGTTCTCAGAACATCTGTCCCAAACAATTGACTTTCCCCAGTCTGATTCCAAAACAACGGCGTCCTGCACTTACGCCCATATAGAGCATCAAATGGTGCCATCTTGAGACTCTGTTGATAACTATTGTTGTATGAGAACTCTGCAGAACACAAATTTTTATCCCAACTTGTGCCATACTGTAATGCACAAGCTCTCAGCATATCCTCCAAAACCTGATTAAGTCTCTCAGTCTGACCATCAGTCTGTGGGTGATATGCGGTACTAAAGTTCAACTTTGTTCCCAAAGCACTATGCACTGCTTTTCAAAAGTGAGATATGAACTGAGTACCTCTATTAGACACAATCCTCTTTGGTACCCCATGAAAACAAACAATCCTCTCTATATACAGTCTAACTAACTTTGGGCCATTGTACTTTGTCTTAACTGGCAAAAAGTGAGCAACCTTGGTCAATCAGTCAACTATTACCCAAATAGAATCAAAACCTTTCTATGTATGAGGTAAACCGGTTATAAAGTCCATACCAACCTCTTCCCACTTCCATTCAGGTATCTTCATTGGCTGCAATAATCCAGCTGGCCTTTGATGTTCTGCTTTCACACATTGACAAGTGTCACATATAGCAACGTACTCTGCCACATCCTTCTTCAGACCAATCCACCAATACTTTTCCTTGAGATCTATATACATCTTAGTACTTCCAAGATGGATAGAGTAAGCTGACTCATGTGCCTCTCGTAGAATTGCCTGACGAAGGGCTTTTACCTCCGGAACACATATCTGGTTGCCATACCATAAGGGACCCTCTTCATCAATGCGGAATCCAGGTGCTTTTTCTTCTGCTAACTTCTTCACTATATACTTTAGATCCTCATCTTCCAGCTGACCCTTGCGAATTTCCTCCTCTAAGGTAGGTGTTACTTCTATCTCCATAGCATTAGTAACAAGAGTGAGATTCAAATGAGCAAACTCTGCACACAACTGATCAGATTTAGGTGTCGCCCAAAGCCCGTTAACATGCTTCTTTCTGCTAAGGGCATCGGCCATGACATTTGCCTTCCCAGGATGGTAATACATATCAAAATCATAATCATTTAACAATTCCAACCAACGGCATTGCCTCATGTTCAGGTCAGACTGAGTGAAGATATACTTCAAGCTCTTGTGATCAGTGAAGATATCAGTCTTGTGCCCAATTAGATAGTGTCGCCAAATCTTCAGAGCATGAACCACAGCTGCTAATTCTAGATCATGAGTAGGATAATTAAGCTCATGTTTCCTCAACTGCCTCGAAGCATAAGCGACAACTCTACCTTCTTGCATAAGAACACACCCCAATCCCAAACGAGATGCATCACAATAGATAGAGAACTTCTTGCTTAGGTCTGGCAATACCAAAACTGGAGCTGTTGTCAGCCTCTTCTTGAATTCTTCAAAACTAGCTTAACACTTGTCAGACCACACAAACTTGGCGTTCTTCTCTAGTAAGGTTGTCAATGGCTCCTGTAATAACCAGCCAAGCCAAGAAAACTGTGAATCTCACTGACATCTGTAGGTGGCTTCCAATCCAACACATCCTTCACCTTTCTTGGTTCCACCCCTATTCCACCATTAGAAACAACATGGCCAAGGAAAGAGACTTCCTCCAACCAGAATTCACACTTGCTCTTCTTAGCATAAAGTATGTGCTCTCTAAGCTTCTGCAAGACTAACCTCAAATGTTCTGCATGTTCTTCCTTGTTCTTTGAGAATACCAAGATATCATTAATGAAAACCACAATGAACTTATCCAGGTATTCCATAAACACTTTATTCATCATGTACATAAAATAGGCAGGTGCATTGGTCAACCCAAAGGACATAACTGTATACTCATACAACCCATACCTGGTAGTGAATGCCGTCTTTGGTATATCTAAACTCCGAATCTTCAACTAATGATATCCAGAATGCAGGTCGATCTTGGAGAACACACATGCAACTCTTAATTGATCAAACAGATCATCAATCCTGGGCAATGGGTACTTATTCTTGATGGTAACCTCATTGAGAGAGTGATAATCAACACACATTCATTGTGTTCCATCCTTCTTATCAACAAAAATCATAGGAAAACCCCAAGGTGATGCACTAGGACGAATGAAACCTTTCTCTTCTAATTCCTTTAACTGTTTCTTAAGTTCTTCTAATTCATTAACCCCCATTCTATATGGACGTTTAGCTATGGGTGCAGTGCCAGGTAATAACTCGATAATAAATTCAATGTCATGGTCAGGTTGCATACCTGGCAATTCATCGGGGAACACATCCGGGAATTCCTCCACCTCATGATTCTGAGGATCTGCATTGTCATCAAGCTGATTCAGTGTAGCTGTATGTGGCGCTTGCACTCTGACATCAACACTAATTCTATTTCCTTTTGGGGTAGTCAGGTCCACAACCCTCTCTTTTCACTTTATCACAGCTTGGTGAGCTTCCATCCAATCCAACCCCAGAATTAAATCAATACCAGATGCATTCAACACTACAGGATTTGCTGAAAAGTTTACCCCCCTTAAGTGAAGGTTAGATAAGGGGCAGTAGTAAGAAGCTGCTATAGCACCCCCAGGTGAATTTACTACCATTTGGTTCTTCATGGCTACAACTGGTATGCTATGCTTTCTAACAAATGCTTGCGAGACCAAGGAATGTGAAGCTCTAGAATCAAAAAGTACAGTAGTAGAGATAGAGTTGATGTTGAATATACCCAGCATAACCTCTGATACTTCCTAAGCTGTCTCAGTGGACACATGATGAACTTTCCCATACTGCGGAGGCTTCTGATTGCTATTCTGCCACTGAGGGGTCTGCTAATTCATCTTATTATCTGGACAGTTGAATGACATGTGCTCTTCCTTTCCACATATAGAATACCTTGTAGGTGTATTGGGCGCACCATTCTTCAGAGGAGTGTTATTAGGAGCAGTGAGACGTGAAGTCTGATTTTTATAGTAACGCTCCTGGTAGGGTGAGCGTTGATTCCCAGTCCAGTTTTGCTGGTTCTGACCATGATTCCTCTGACTGACTGGTCCTTGGTACTTCTGCTTGAAACCTTGGTGGAAGTTAGAACAAAAACATGAGGTACTTTCGGAGCCCTGTTTGTTCATCTTCCTCTTCTTGTCCTATGCTAGACGTTCATTATCTAGCACAATAGCACTATTCACCAATTCCTCAAAAGTGTCATACTTGTTGCCCTTCAGTTGTAACCTGAGATCATAGTAAACGCCATTGAGGAAATGACGCCGCTTATCAATATTACTTAGAACTTCATGGGGAGCATAGCGGGCCAACTCCTCGAACTTAGCATGATACTCACTCATGGTCATCGAGCCCATTTTGAGACTCCTGAACTCCTCTGCCTTCTGTTCTTTTAAACCTTTGGGGATGTGGCGAGCTAAGAAATCTTCTTTGAACCTCTCCCAGTTAATAGCAGGAGCATTGTTAGGACGTGCAGCTTGGTATGACTCCCACCAGGTCTGAGCAGCTCCCTGGAGTTGCCCCGAAGCATACAACACTTTCTCAGCATCATTGCACTATGCAAGATTCAACTGCTTCTCCACAGCACACAACCAGTCTTCAGCATCCAAAGGATTGGTAGTGTGAGTAAACACAGGTGGATGACCTTGCATAAAGTGCTTGCGTTTATCCCTTGGTGGTTGAGCATGTGGTAATCCTCCAGCTTGCATGGTCTGCACAAACTGAGTCATAGTCTGCATCAACTGCATTTGTGCCTCCCTCATTTCCTCATTGGTAACATGTCCATCACCACGGCCTCTAGCATGGTTACCTCTTCCACCCTAGGCATCCATCTGTATTCCAACAAAATCAAAGCTTAGAGATATTCAGGATACATATTACTTATATAATGATAAGGATTATAAAACTAAAAATTTCTGGATGAGCCTCAATTTTAGTAGTACAGAAAAACTATCATGTCTCAAGATCCAGGTATCAAAAGGAGATATTCTATACATGGTTGGAAAGAAATTTCCTACAACTTTTGTTTAGACCAGATTATCAGATTCTGTCATCTAAGCCGTCGAATTAATCAAACAATAAAAACTATTCTGAATTTCCAGACAGCATAGAATATCAGATTGCAACAGACATAACTTCCAACTCAAAATTGATATAGACATTATTCTTACAGGAATTGATAGATAAGAAAGTCTAGTTCACCCAAAAAAATCTCATAAGCATTGGATAAACCAATTTCGAGATATAACCAAAATATCACAGGTTGCTCGAAAAACAGCAAGGATGGAGACAGGATAAACCAACCAAACTCAAATTATTCAAACTTTAACCTTAACATACTTATCTAAGAAACTTGCAGACAAACCCACAAAGGTCAGCACTCACACAAAAATCCAAATCATCCATATTACATAATCATAATTCATCAAGCACTCAAAGTTCACACACACTAGAATGACACGACTAAACTTGACTCACGATACTAATAACGTGCCTATTACATAAGGGTTTTTAAGCTAAGGTCGAAGCTCGTGGTTCAGCCATTCATAGATCTTTGGTTGCCTAGTCAAGGTCCTGAGCCTATCAATTTCTTCTTGCTGCTCTTTAATCTTCTACGCCTGCTGGTCCACTGTGCTTACCAATCACTGATGCGTGAGCATCATGTCACAAGCAAAGTGTGCCAATTCCCATGACTTAGGTGGAAAATCTTGAGGATTCATCATAGCCCATCCATCCTCCATACTGTAGTCAGCGCGAGGCAAATAGCGAAACTCATCATCTCGCATACTTCCAAAGCGATGTCCACGGAGAGCAATCTAGGCTGTAAAAGCAGCACCCTCTATGCCATCCTCTTGAGTTGGACAAGGACCAGGATGCTCATAAATTATCTCTATCTCATAGGAATTTGGCATCACTCCAAGGGAACATATGGCCACATTTGTCTCCTAGTAAGTACCTTCCAACAGATGGGTGTGTCGGAAACAAGTGTACTACACAGCGGGGTCCCAATTAGCATAATAATCACGAAGAAACTTCATGAGTCGTATATGCGATCTGGTGTGACACTCCAGTACGCGAGAGATCTTCACAGTCCACCCCATAGGAGCATGCGGTCCACCTCTCCCACCAAAACCACCCGCAGACGGTGGTGGAGATTGACCACCATCTTGAGCTACTCCCATCGTCTCTCTAAAACTGATGTTGGGGTCCTCCTGCTCCTCGTCCACAGGTGCCACTTCCTCCTCTTCTTCTTCAGCAACCTCCATTGGTTCTTCCTCTTCAACTTGAGGTGATGTAGGCACCAGGGTTGGTGATGGAGGAACATCTTCCCTAGACTCCAGGTGGTTGAACAGAGCACGACACGCAGTAGCAGTCATGCGGCGAGTATAAGGAGGCATCTACAAGATTTAGACATAGGTTAGAGTGGAGTCAAGATTTTCACAACAGAGTAAGTATAAGAGCACAAAAAATGAGTAAATAACAAGGTTAAAGTTAAGAAGCATGAAAATAGTGAAGCAAGGAGACTAAGAATGACCATTCTACCTAGGCTAGCGTCCTATAGTCAACACGGCTCTGATACCAATTTGTAACACTTTATTTTTAAGGATAAAAATAGAATGTATAAATAGCCTTATATACGCCCCAGGAACAGTCGCACATATAAGAAGACAAATTACAGAGAGTATCATCATCCTGTTTATTACATAGCGAACCAATATTTATTATAGAGTCTTGCACATAAACAAATAAATAACTAATATATCTTTATTTCAGAAGCTGCCCACCGAGACACGTCAACTGGTGAACACCCAGCCTAGTACTCATCGTGATAGCTCTCATTCCAACCTTCATCTGTTACGCATCCGGGGTTTTTCAAAATTGAAAGTAAAGCAAGCGTAAGTACACAACCGTACTCAACAAGCATAACATGGGTTAATGAGGCTCAAATAAGTTAACACTGTTTGACTACATTTAGCATTTATAAGATAATCATATTGAGGCATAGCATCAAGGTAGCAAGTATTTCTCAAAACCATCATGATCTTTGTCACACAAATGAATAATAAACACAACAGTAGATAAATGAACATTTTAGCATGACAAGTGTAAAGATTCCAAAGCCGCTCGTGTCCTTGAGCAAGGCTAGTATACCAGTTTATTAAACTTTACGCAGAGGTGTACACTTTCACTGTGAGCCGTGATTTACCCTTTTGCCCGAGGCGGCCAACCTCTTAGCCCACTACCAAGGAAGGCCGGTAGGGTTCACTATGAAGCCTTTCAAAGGTTCGTCTAACATGTTAGGGCCGCTAAGGTTTCTGCGCCCTACGAATGTAGTATCCCCCTTCTAGATAGCACACAATCGCAGCCTATATACATATAGACAGGTGTCCAACTACACCCAACCCGGAACGCACCCCTCTTGCGCCATTAAGGGAACCGCTAGCAAGCTAGAAAAAGTCCTCATACTGAGCTAAAGCCAGATCCATATAGCCCTCACAGCTGTACTGTAAATCCCAGAGGTTCTATTATAGTTTAACCCTCAGGTTGTTAAAAGTCATTATTACTATTCATGACACAATTACTCATCAAGCCACAAGATCATGATATTCGTTAAGCACTAGCATCATAGCTACCCAATACAATCCAAAGGTGTCAAGGAATCAAGATAACAATATCTAGTTATAATCTCTAGGGTCATCAAGTGGACACATGCAAATGCGGTATTTATTTAGAGTGTATAGGTAACAAAGAAGATCCATGCAATACTTGCCTTGATTCACAAAGTCTTGCTGGTCCTGCTGATCCTCAAAGTAGCCTTACTCAACAAAACCCTCACCGTCTGAACTCGACATTAACAATCAACACTAGACAATCCAATCGAGCATACATACACAAAGCAAACAAAGAGTTATTAGAGGAATAGTATACCAATGTCATCAAAATAGAATAAAATATTTATAAAACTATTCTACTCACTGCTACGATCACACAGACGTCAAGTTCACCAAAAACGGAGTTATAACGGCGAAGATATGAATTTTCAAAGATTTTCTATAGACAAATAAATACTTTTAATATAAACAAAAAATATAAAGTTTCCAAAATATTCCAATAGTAGCACCACTGCGTAGATTATGAAATTATAATTCTAACAGAATTTGAACGGACCAAATCGGAGTTAAAACGTGAAAGATATATGCTTTTGAAAATAATGGCAAAACTGTAAATAGATAAAAACATATTCTGAAACTGAAAAGGAAAAATACGTTTTCCAGAGGATAAAACGTATTCTGGAACCTGTTAAAAGAAAAATACGCTTTTCAGTGGACAAAACGTATTATGGATCTGTTAAACAGAAAATACGCTTCCCAGTGGGGAAGACGTATCCTGATGAAAGCACCAAGGGCTCTTAATGAAATAGGTCAAAGGCCAGGAGGTTTTCGGCAAAACTGCCGGCCGAAGGGATACGGGCCAATGCAGAACGTTGTATCTAAGATCGACAGCCCAGATCAGTCTGGCCAGTCGGCCTCACCGGGGACGATGACCACGCGGCGACGGACATAGCCGGCGGTGCGCAGAGCTCGCCGGCGTTTATGGAGACCACAATTCCGGCCACGAGAACGAGCGCGGCCGGTACCATTCGAAATAGGAGCTCACGCCGCGCTCACCTAGCAGGAAGATGGAGACCGAGAGGTGACGGGGTCGGCAAGAAGCTTGGCGCGGCGGACGACGGTGACCTGCACACAGTGGCGACACGGTTTAGGCCAAATTGAGCCGAGAAGAAGGGACCATCATGCTCAGGAGACCAAGGCGGTGCTTGCCAGCTAGTTGATGACGAAGATGATCCGTGGATGGAGGCCAATTGCTGACTTCGGCGGAGCTTTCGCGGCGGCTAGGGTTTCGGTGTCACGGCGGCTCGAGCGAAGCAAGGCGGCGCTGGCGTTAGGGTTTCGGGTAGGGATTGCGGCGCGGGTTAAAGGCTTAAATAGCCTGGGGACGAGGCTGCGACCGGCGTGGACGGCAGCGCGGGGTGGCACGGGTCGGACTCGAGCTCCGACTCAGTGTCCCGGTCGGAGGAAGGGGAAGGTGGCGCGGGTCCCGCTTGTCAGCCGGAGAGGGAGAGGCGGACGCGGCGTGGTGGCTTGATGGGCCGGCGGCCTGGCGGCCCAAGAAGAAGGCGCGTGTGCGCGCTGCGGCCAGTTGGCCCAAGAAGGAGAAAGAGCGGAGCGGGCTGCGGCAGCCGAGCGGGCCAAAAGCAAGGAAGGAGAGGAGAAGGAAAGAAAATGACTTTTGTTTTATTTGAAACCTCTTTTCAATTGCATTTTCAAATGAATTTGAATTCCAATTCAAATGCAACAAAATCCAAACATCACCTAATAAAATATGCACCAGCATGAATGCTCAAGCATGTTTCTACCATGATACAACTTTATTTTTATAAAAACATTTATTTTGCCTAATAATTATTCACCAAAAATCATTTTGACTATTTTTGAAAACTTAAAAAATTTGAGATATTACACCCGGGCCCGTGTCCGCGAGTTGGACTAGTGAATGTCTTGCGTGCGGATGTCTTGCTGAAACGCCGTTGCAGTATAAAAGAGAGCGCTGCTCAACTCTAGGCCATGTCCTCTCCTCTTCTCTAAATCCTCTAATTGCTTGTTCTTTATCCTCTAATTGATTTTTTTTGTGTCCATTGATCTCTACTCCTCGCCTTTGAGTGGTAAAATCCTGTGACGCAAATAGCTTACCTCGTTGATCTGCCCTCGCTAGTTCAAATTTGGAACGAATCATGTTACTATATATGTTAGTGGCTTCGTTGTTAGGTTATAGTAGCGGCAGCGCTGTAGCATTTGTGTGTGGTGGATCTCACCGACTTGGGCTTGGGGGTCTCACGTAGCGCATCCAGATGCTAGATAATTCCCAATGACACACCCTGTGGTCTAGTACCCAATGACACACCCTGCGGTCTAGTAGCTTTGAGTATTGACCTTGGAGCCATTCTGGAGCTGGAATGCGGCCCTGAAAATGGGTGGAGCAACATTGTTTCATAGTCGAATTGTTCATATTAGGAAATGAACAACAACTTGAAAGATGTTTAGACTCAACATAAAAATGTGGTGGTTCAGATGAAATGGTCATCAACTACATAATCGAGGATTCATTATCTTCAACAGCCTCCTTTTCTTTGGCTAGATCTACAGATAAATCTTCAACTTGCTTAGTCCTCATGTCTAGGAGTCTATCCTTTCACCCTTCCTATGTCTCTTTTCCTCCTTCTCACCCTTCTTAGGCCTCTTTCCCTCCTTCCTTTTCATGTTGTTTGCTTGATGTAGTATAGTAGTTACTCGTTGCCTGCTTCTTTCAACAGTTGTGACCTCACTTTCTTCATCAACACCTGCAGTCTCACTTGCTTGCATCGTTATCTTCATCTAGAATCTCATTAACCTAGTGTTGTTCAAGTCTTCTACATCTTGAATTTGGAGAAGTGGTCCTTCCTCTTGTGGTGACTCAAAAGAAGTGATAATGTAATTCCCTTTAGCAAAATGACCTACACGATAACAAGGAAATAACTATGACAAATCACCTCAAGCTTAAGACCTATTCAAAACAAATTTAAAGACTAAAAAAAGTTTCTATTTAATTATAGTGCAAGATTATTAACTTACTACAACCTATTCAAAGACTAATTTAAATGTTGCTGGTATAAAACTCATATTTCTTCGGTGATGGTCTCTTAAAGAGTTGCCTTCTACTAAACCCACATTTATTTCATCCAATTCATCACCACTCGGTAGAGCAACAATGTTAATTGGAGGGATATTATCTAGGTGATGATCAAACCAAGAATGAATAGGAGATATGATAACATCAAGGTGGCTCCACCAATTAGAGACAGCAAAAATGCACCGAGGTCGCGAGGGCGCAGGTGGAAGTGATCAGTCACAGGGAGCAAGGTGAAGCTGGTGTTGAAAACAATTGCATGAGGCCTCTTAGTCACAGTGCTTGTCGAGCACACTATTTGTTCACTATTTAGCGAAATGGACCGAGAGTTTGCATGCCTATCAATGTAGCTCCTTGCATTATTGTGCATTGAGGGTAGATCTATCCTTATTAGTGTTAGCTTAACAAACTATCATGTAAATCACATGTCCTTGTATAAAAGAACATGTCATTTATAGGATAGTTTTTATGACTACTATTATGACTAATATTAACAAGATATAAACAAAGAAGCACAAACTATCCTGTAAATCACATGTCATCATAAGAAGGCCATGGACATGTGATTTATAGGATAGTTTGTGTGACTTTTATTTGTATATCTTGTTATAAAAATCTTAAGAAATTAATCATTAATTGTGATAAATGTCTCTTTATTAGAGAACCTTATATTAACATTTCTTTGATAGAGTCTGTTAAGGGTGACATGCTACAAGTTTGTCCTAGTAGAGTTGAATTGTGTGTTACTTTCTTTGTCTCCCTTGGACATGAGTGTGTCTTATGGTCTTGGTTTGTATCTTGACAAGAGTTATGTATCATCCTCGGATGGTATAGAGTGGAACTCTGTTTTGTTATGTAAAATATCTTGTTATTTTTTCAAGGACAAGCTTAACATGAAGGCAATTCTACTCCATAAAAACATAGTGGAAGATGCTGTTTGCAGCCGTTGCAATCATCATCTTGACGAAGACAGACACCGTCTCTTTGAATGTTCAGTTAGCAGAGAAATGTGACAATGTATTGGCTTAGCAAGTCTTGCGCGCATCTACTGAGGGCATTGACCTGTGGGATGCACCAATGCAACAATCCAGGGGACGTCTCAGCTAGGATGCTAGGAATGGCGTTATGTTCATGAATGAGACTATGAGAGACAACAGGTGCGCAACATACATGTGTTTGACGACCTCGCAACTTGGGAAGGGAGCGAGGTTCTCTTTAGTCTCCATGGATTCTGGTTTGCGCAGATAGCGCATTTATGACTCGTATGTTACTTGGCCTCACCGGGAGCGGTAGTTTTTCTTGTTAAAAAATCACATGTCCTAAAAGCCAAGTTTTAAATCGCTATAGCCGGCAATAGCTGCTGGGCAAGTTCACAGCTAAGATATGTCACTTTTCGCGCTAAGAAAACTGAAACGCTAATAGCCGGAGATAACTGGAGATTGCCGCTAAATGAGGCGTATTTACCTGCCGCTAAACTGTTGTCGGGCCGGAAATTGACCACGTGGCCCACTTTAACATGTGCATCCGCCGGCCCATTGCTTGGCCCATACATCCAGCCCAGGAAAACCACGTTATCCTAGCATCTGCTCATATCCCACTGCCTTGCCCATATATTCAGCCCAGGAACTGCTAGTTTTCTTCATCTATTTACGAGATTTCTCATTCAATCTATTGCTCTTGTTCTGTGTTTTTTCTATTTTTTAAAGAAAACAGCTAAACGACTTAGCGGAAGCTGTATTCGGCTACAGCTAGGCTTAGCTGCTGTGAAGGGCAAAAGCTAACAAGCTTAGCCGGAGATTTAAAACATGGCCTAAAAGACATAATTGGACGGCTAGAGTGTAAGCTAATTCAATACACTGTGCAGTGCCAATCCAAATTTGCATTTAGAAATTGAGATGACCCTGGATATTGGTTAGATTGGCCGGCTGTGATCACAACTATTTCGTCCTGGCCTTTCCTCTATTGATAATGATCGAAATAGACTTCAGGCCTCCATAGCCAAGGAAATCACAAAGCACTACCAGATATGGAAATATCCTAGTGCATTATTATCTCCATCGTCATCAGTCAGGAGAGGACGAACGGCGATTGGTTAGATTGGCCGGCTGTGATCTCGCCATCCCATACTTCTCCACTGTTTTGTATGGCCCAGATTCATGGACCAAGAAATCGTAGTTGCCCCTGGACTCTGGGAGCTCGCTAATCTTGTGGCGATCATCGTCAGTGAGCTCCCAGTCGAAGATGTCAAGGTTCTCTCGCATCCTGCTCTGGTTAAAGCTCTTGACGATCATGCAATCACCCTGCTCGTAAACCCAGCGAATGCACACCTGCACCTCAGCTCGATAATACAAGTTTAGTTGTAATTGTGTAACAGTATACATGTAGTACAGTAGTAGATTTGTGAAAGAGGTCGTTGTTACCTGGGCAATGGTTTTTCCCCTCTCCTGTGCGATCTGTTGGAGGACTGGGGAGTTGACGGAGTTGTTGGCCCATGACGTGCGGGTCGAACCCAGTGGAGAGTAGCCGCATAGCTGGATACCTTTGGTCCTGCAGAACCGCCTCAGCTTCTCCAGCCGGCAACATGGGTTCACCTCCACCTGGTTAACAGCCGGAGGGATCTTGGCAAAAGAGAGCAGATCCTCTAGCTTCTTGCAGGTGAAGTTGCTGACGCCGATGACCCTCGCAAGCCCTCGCCTGTGGCACTCCTCCATATCCTCCCACACACCCTTCATGTCCAAGGCCACCATGTCTTTCTTCACAAACATCACCGGACCTGCTCCTTGAGCCTCGTCCGGCGGCCGCATGCTCACCGAGTGGTGAATCAGGTACAGTTCACGTACTCCATCTGCAGAGTCCTGACAAAAGAATTGTTCACCATGCATCAATCATTTATACTGCTAGCCGGCCTGTTTGGCCTAGTAGAAAGCTAAGTAGACATGGCTACGTACTGCAGTGTCTTGTCGAGCGCCGGCAGGACGCGGCCGGCCGGGTGTGCGTCGGTCAGCCAGAGCTTGGACGTGACGTAAACATCGTCCCGGGAGGCGATCATCCCGGCACGCACGGCCTTAATGACTGCATCCCCGAGCGGGTCCTCCGTGTTGTACAATACGGCGGTGTCGAAGTGGCGGTACCCGACGTCGAGGGCGCGGAGGATGGCCTCCATCACGCCTGCATGGCCCTCGGCTTGGCCAAGCGTGGCCATTGCCGTGCCCAAGCCTAGCCGTGGCATCGGCTTTCCGGAGCTCAGCGCCACTGCTGGCCCTTGTTTTAAATCCCCGGCTAAGGCATTTAGCTGCAGGACTGCCGTTATAGCATTTAACGGGCTATAGCCGACTATAGCCCGCTATAGCCGGCTATAGCGGACTAAATGCCATAACAGCTGTCCTTTCTAACAACTATAGCCGGAGATAGCTGAGGCTATAGCCGGTTATTTAAAACTTGGCTGCTGGCACAACAAAAGTGGCAGCATTATTCCTCCCTTGGCCGGCACCACCGGTAGCCGCCACGGCGATTGCCTGGAGGCCGGTTGAGGTGGTAACTGGAATAGAGTGGTATATATCAAGACACAGTTAGTAGAATAAGCTCCGTGCACACCTGCCAGAATTTATGTGGAATTGCCTTACTCCGAGCGCACAACGTGTCGTATGTCGTGTACTTGCATTGTGCCGTCGACATATCGATTGGTCGGCCCGGCTGCCGGGAGGGACCAAATGTATGATGCATGACCATGTGTGTGGTTGGTTTTTTCTCTATCGGCATTAGTGGCTGCGAACCTGTTATCCAAGGTGATTGGGGATTATTGGGGCAGAAGAAGTAGAACACGCAAAGGAAGGGAGATGGGATTGTTCGGAGGACAGGATTATCAGAGTTATTAACGTGTGTGTTTACAACTTGTCTTGTCCCTCAAGATATACATCGGCAGTGCCGCGTGTTGTCCAGCTAGCGGCGCAGTGGTCGGCCCAGACACTTTCTTCAGTATCTTGAGATAACTGTTCGGAGCCCTGGGCTGCAGCGGTAACAGAACCTTTGCATGCTGGCTGGCTGGCGAAGTGGCGAGGCGAGCTCCCAAGCTGTAGCTCAGCACCTCCCTCGGCAGAAAATGGAAATGCGGCGAGGGCAGGTCGGGGTTGTGGGCCCTTTGATCTTGTACGCCAGCTGGGAGCAGTCAATGGCAACCACCCACCTTCTTGCACGAGAGATGTTTGTTCCAAATTTTGGACTGGACAGGCCCGCAGACACAAGCTTATTGAGGACATTATGTCTGAGATAGGCTAAATGCCGATGATGGCCGTTTTTACTGGGAATCGGTTATTTTGGTGTAAATCGACTAAATTGGATCGGCTATTTGGCAGAATTTAGTACTCCGAGTCGGTTCCAACCCAGTTTGCCGATTTGCGGCGCATTAACTGCATGAGATTCTATGAGAATGAAAAGTAGAGCCCAAGTTATCGAGTTTTGGTAGTTTTCTTTGTTTGTTTCTGTATTTGTAATTTGTATTGAGTCAGGACACGGTCCAAGCCTACAACCCGGCTTCACGTCAAACCCTTAGGAGTAGGAGTAACATAGATCTCGGTGAGTTCTTCATCGACCTAGGCTGCATCGACATCGACCGACCTCTAGCTTGCTGTAAGTACCATCATGGCTTATATTACCGTTTGATAAGGCTGCATCGGCATCGACCTACCTCTTGTTATGCGTTGGTATGAGTTAGTTATCGTTGGTGCTGCATCTAATAATTCTTTGTTTGATGTGTCTTCAACAAGTTATCATGATCTGTTTAAGCTAGTTGGGTTCGCTTTGCTATCTTAGATGGATTAGTTATCTTCATTATTATAATTAATGTCCATTAATTATAATACCCTTACCCGGCTAAGATTGATCTAGATCGGCTTTGAACCTCTTTGCTTTAATATCTTGAAATAAGCTTGTTGGTTAATAGACCTATATATAGGTTGATCAAGCTTATTAGCTTAGCCGTTCTACTTTTAATCTTATGCCTTACATAATGCGTGTTCTAGGGTTGAAAGGTCCATATGTGGTTTTAGAAATTGAATGACAACTTTAGATTGGACTAATGTAGATTATGTGAGATACACAGCAAATTAGTCCGTAGGTGAATGTGCAACAGAGGAGCTTAATTACATTTGAGACATGAAATGGATTCATATGACCAAGATGGTGAAGATCGAGATGAGGCTTGGCTCGATGGACCGGTGGATGTGTGAAGGGCAAGTCAAGGCTTTAAAGCGATGGACCATGTGACGGTGAAGCTTGAGCAAGACTTGGTGCCAATGGATCATGAGAAGGGGAAGAGCAAGAGAGGTCAAGATCGATGGACCAAGAAGGTTGCATGATGATATGAAGTGGACCATATTATTTGATGATCATGTCGGTGCATGTGTTGCATAGGCACATTGGAAGAAGACGGTGTAAATGGAAATGCGCAAGGCAAAGGTATAACCTAGGGTATTTTATTTCACTGATCATGAGGTGTGTAGAAAAGTTGATGATCAGGTTTAGGATTGATAGCCATACTATCAAGAAGGGTAAACTTGTTTGCATATCGGTCAGCTAGTGCCACTTGAGCGATCTAACTTTACGACATGCTAGCATTGAGTGGTGTTGTGAGTGCAAGTAAAAATCCTTTAAAAATGATTGTAAAATGCTAACACACATGCACATGGTGATGTACACTTGGTAGTGTTAGCATATTTGCGAAGGAGAAGGAGTTGGAGATGTTTGCGCAAACTCTTGTATTGGAAAAGAGAGTTGATGGTTCCTGGATTGGAAAACTGCTATGATCCTTTATGATATGCATCAAGAGGATATGTGGGTTGCGTAGTCCTCTGAGTAAGATTTCAACCAGTTCAAGAACATCGAAAACGGAGTTTGGAACTAAGAGATATGCCAGTATTAGCGCGAAGTGGTCTACTGTTCTGAGAAGCTACGGATGCGTTCGGAGCTGAGTCACCGACGCGTCTGGAGCTCACAAAACCAGCATCTGGAGCTAGCTCGTTTGAATCTCTAACTTGGGTGCAGAAAAAATAAACGGTGCGAACGCTAACGTCAGCGTCCAGAGGTGTGGAAGCTGAGCGTCCGGAGCGCTCTGGACGCTACTCATAGAAGGCTGCATGCGGAGCTCACCTGTGGACGTGTCAGGACCTCCCCCAACGGTTGACTTGGTTTGAACGTATTTTGCTGCTATGGACGATGTACAGTGACATGGCCGCGTCCGGAGACTTGCTGTGGATGCGTCAGGAGTTGCATTTGAACTTCCCGCACTTGATTTACACAGTGCGAACGCATCTGGACCCTAACTGTGGACGCGTCCATAGTGTGCTGCTGAGCTGGATCAAATGCATAATGACTAGTTTTGTGGCTTGGGCTACAAATAGAGGGGTGGCCGGCCCTTGGCCTTGGTTGAGCACCTTGGGGACTATGTGTCCATGCTTGTGAGTGCTTGCAGTGCCCTCTACTTATTTGTTCTTGATAGAGTTCATCCATTTGAGTCATAGAGCGATTTCTAGTTCGTTGCTTTGAGAGATTGCATCGAGTGGCACTAGGTGTTCGTGTTGCAAGCCAGTGTGCTTGTTACTCTTGGAGGTTACCACCTCCTAGACGGCTTGGTGGCAAGAGACTCCGTCAAAGCACGCAAGGAGATTGTGCGGTGCTCCGGAGAAGAGATTGTGAGGGGTATTGTGCTCACCCCGCGGGAGATCGTGAAGAGCAACTCTAGTGGAGGTCATGGTTTGGAGGATCCCCATCTTGTGTTGGTTTGTTCACACCCGAGGCTATGGGTTTGACTAGATGATGCCATTTAGCGAGTGAACCTCCAAGTGGGTGTATCGCCACAACAGGACGTAGCTTGGTGGCAACCATGTGAACCTGGTGAAAAATTGTCGTGTCATCTTGTTCCACACTTCGTGGTGGTTTGCATCTCATGAACTGTTCTAACAAGCTTGAGAATAAGGCTCAAGCAACTCATGAGAGGCTAGGCAATGAAGAGCATCACAAGAGCAATGAAGAAAGGGCTCTACCAAAGAGAAGATGCTATTCATGCCGGAAAAGGGGACACATGGTTCATTCATGTCTCTAGGTACAACTTCAAAGCCTATTTCAATTGATGCAAATAATATGCTTAGAAAGGATGGCAATGGTACCTCTATGGTTGCAATTGCAAAACATCCCGCTATCCATACTAAGGCTATGCCTAAGTATGTTGCTCCTAACTTGAGAGGACCCAAACTAGTTCGGGTACCATCAAAAAGTGGATGATTATTTGTAGGTACCATTGGAATTGGAGTCTTGATTCAATTTCATATTGTCCATCATTTGATTGAGTCAAGTATTGAAGCTTAGTGCTATTCCTATCCTAATGCCAAGACATGACAAGTGAAGTCCAAGTGCTACAACATACAAGTGCAATATTCAAGTTGTGGTGAACTATTAGTTATATTGGTTGCTTGCAAACTTTTGAGTTGAAGCTTGCCAGTTGGATGATCATGAGCTACTAAGGTATATCTATAGTTGATCTAATTCATTTGAGTGCATATGAGTTGATTGAATTGGATATATATGCATATGTTGCTTTCTATGAGATGTTTGAAAATGCTTAGTAGTCAAATTTGGTTTGATTTGGATGGATATGATCACAAGATTACTTTTAGTAAGTGGTTTGGATTGCTATATGTCATGTGGAAGTATCCAAACAAGTTGATATCAAGTTTGATTCATTTTTGGTGAAGCATAGCTCAATTGCTTAAATCTGTCCTATAATTCTAAATCTGAGCTAGCTGAGAAGACAACCTTGTTTGATATACCAGATCTATTTAGATTGGCTTGAAATTTGGTATACATTCTCTACACTTATGATACAATATTCTGTACAAATTTCATGAGAATTGGATGAGAATTGCTACTGTTTTGGAATAGTTCTTGTTAGCTATAGTGCAGTAGTATTCAGCATGAAGCAGTGTGGGAAGATGTGAAAACTGGTAGCAATATAAAGGCCAATGAAGCTCAAATTTTCACAGATTCTAGAAGACTTTGTCTCACACATCGCCACCAAATTTCGTGGCATTTGGAGCTGTAAATTTTGAGATATGAATTATTCTTTGAAGGGTACAGAATCTGCCAGAAAAGTAACTAACATTGGATAAATCAAGAGTCACTCAAATTGAAAGGTCCTCAAATTGGAATCATGATTATAAGTGATTGAGGAATCTATGTTTGGTTTATTAAAGATCAAGATCAAGAGCAAGAAAGAGATGGATCAATCAAACAAAGGCAACTCAAGTGGGTGTCAAGGATAGTTCTTAGAGAGAGATCACTTCTCCCTGCTGAGGGGGAGAGCCACCCAAATGACTTGCGAAAAACCAAGTGAGGTGTACTTGGAAGGCCAACATGGAAGTGATGATCTAAGGATTATTGGAGATGCTTAGTTGAAGTTACCAAAAGGATTGATCAAGAAAGCAAGCAACACCCAAATGGAGAGCAATATATGAAAATTCAAATGATAATACAAGTGGTATTCTCTTATGCAAGCAAAATCAAAATAGGATGCAAGCCAACCACAACAAGAGAAGTGCACTTGATCATGTAATTGATTATCAATTCATATGGATGAAGCATGGAATTCAAATTGATATTTATTGGCTTCATCAAGCTTATAATTGGACTTCACATTGCTATTGGATTAATGAAATTGGAATCAAATGACTCCAACATAGCAAAGGTATCATTGTAATGTGCATGATCATGTGTCATCCCTTACTAGTATGTGGTTAGTGCATATAGTACATACTTACTAGGATCATGCATGATAAATGAAAAGTTTATAATTCATAGTCTACCACTATTGCTTAATGATTAAATGATCTAGTGGTATGAATATGGATTTGTTCATGAGCTAGTGAACCCAAGTACTTGATCTAGTTTGGATTGCATATAAGTGACAAGTACAACATTGGGAAGATAACCCTTATACTTTGTGAGGTGTGAAGAAGCTTGTTATTGGTTCAAACCGGACTTGAAAGCTTATAAGCAAAACTTGGTAGTTCAAGTCAAAGAGAAAGAAGCTCATGGAAACAATCTAGTTCAAGAATTGAGCATAATTGACAAATCCAACAAGTGGTGACCCAATGCTAGTACATCAAAAGGTGGTTTCCACAAGTGATCATCAACTTTAAGTGACCAATATAAATCAAGAAAGCTACCCTCATCTACAAGTTGATTGACCCATGCTTTGACATAGGGGGAGAATCAAGGTCAAAGATTCTACAAGTAGACTACATGTGGTCATTATAGGTGGTATTCATGCAACTACATGTGACATTTACATGTTGTGTTATTCCAACATATGGTGTTGTCCATTAAAATTGAAGATTCAAGAACATCAACATCTACTCAAGTCCAACTCTTTGCATCAAAGGATTCACCCTACACATGGTATCAAGATGCTAATCTTCACATGATATCACATTTACATGGAATCAAGACACACATCCATGTGGTATCTCATATGGTATTGAGCTACATACCTTTATGGTGATTGATGACAAAGGGGGAGAAAAATGTACAAAGATATGTGGGAAGCATATTCTAAAGAAATTGGACAAAGATGGGACAAGACATGGACATGGACCAAGAGGGAGCAATATTGAAGAATAGAGGGGGATCAAAACTTCTTGGACAAGAGATGCACACAAGTAGGGGGAGCAAGCTTATGAACTTGGTTGTTTGCATTTGATATGTGCATATGCATGTGCTTGCTTGCATTTGCATAAGTTTTTAAATTCAATATGCAATGCTTGTGTGGTGTATGCTAGTCATAGAACTTGATTGATGATTTGATAACTAGCATGCATAGGATGGTTTAGCTAGTCACATGTGTTCTTTCTCGTGGTACTAGAGCCTTGTTTGTAATGTTGATCTCATGAGGTATCTAGTTATTTTGTAGGTGGTATCTAGCTAACCATGATGCTAAGGATTAACTCAATGGTGCAACTCCGATTGGTATCACGCTTCAAAGGTCTATCTTATACACCTTAGCATCACTTAGTAGTGCTAACTCCCCCAAAATTTCCATATTAATGCATGTGTGCAAGCTTGAATTCAAACCAATTGAGCACACATGTAGGGGGAGCTATCACTTCCAAGTCGACTTTGTGGTACTTATCCAAATCATAACATTGAGCTTAAATGTTTTATAAGTGGCATAATGTCCAAATATTCTTAATTTCCATATCTTTGTAGAGTTGTCATCAATTACCAAAAAGGGGGAGATTGAAAAGTCTCTATGTGGTTTTGCAATTAAATGACAACTTGAGGTTGGACTAATGTGGATTATGTGAGATACACAGGAAATTAGTTCATAGGTGAATGTGCAATGGAGGAGCTTAATTGCATTTGAGACATGACATGGATTCATGTGACCAAGATGGTGAAGATCGAGATGAGGCTTGGCTCGATGGACCGGTGGATGTGTAAAGGGCAAGTCAAGGCTTTGAAGCGATGGACCATGAGACGGTGAAGCTTGAGCAAGACTTGGTGCCGATGGACCATGAGACGGTGAAGAGCAAGTGAGGTCAAGATCGATGGACCAAGAAGGTTCCATGATGATATGAAGTGGACCATATCATTTGATGATCGTGTCGGTGCATGTGTTGCACGGGCACATTGGAAGAAGACGGTGGAAGTGAAAATACGCAAGGCAAAGGTATAACCTAGGGCATTTTATTTCACTAGTCATGAGGTTTGTAGATAAGTTGATGACCGGGTTTAGGATTGATAGCCGTACTATCAAGAGGGGTAAACTTATTTGCATATCGATCATCTAGTGCCACTCGAGCGATCTAACTTTGCGACATCCTAGGATCGAGTGGCATTATGAGTGCAAGTGAAAATCCTTTGAAAATGATTGTAAAAATTCTAACACACATGCACATGGTGATGTACACTTGGTGGTGTTAGCACATTTGCAAATGAGAAGGAGTTGGAGATATTTCCATGAACTTTTGTGTTGGAAAAGAGAGTTGATGGTTCTTAGATTAGAAAACTGCTTTGATCCTTTATGATATGGATTAAGAGGATATGTGGGTTGCGTAGTCCTATGAGTAAGCTTTCCAACGAGTCCAAGAACATCAAAAACGGAGTTCGAAACTGAGAGATATGCCCGTTTTAGTGCGAAGTGGTCTGCTATTTTGAGAAGCAGCGGAAGCGTCCGGAGCTGAGCGACTGACGCGTCCGGCGCGTATGGAGCTCAGAAAACCTGCATCTGGAGCTAGCTCGTTTGAATCGCTAACTTGGGCGCGGAAAAAATGAACAGTGCGGACGCTGACGTCAGCGTCTGCAGGTGTGGAAGCTGAGCGTCCAGAGCGCTCTGGACGCTACTCAAAGAAGGCTGCTAGCGGAGCTCACCTGTGGACGCATCCGGTCGACTTGGTTTGAACGTATTTTGCTGCTGCGGACGATGTATAGTGACATGGCCGCGTCTGGAGACTTGCTGTGGATGCGTCCGGAGTTGCATTTGAACTTCCCGTGCTTGGTTTACACAGCGCGGATGCGTCAGGACCCTAACTGTGGACGCGTCCATAGTGTGCTGCTGAGCTGGATCAAATGCATAATGGCTAGTTTCATGGCTTCGGCTATAAATAGAGGGGTGGCCGGCCCTTGGCCTTGGTTGAGCACCTTGGGGACTATGTGTCCATGCTTGTGAGAGCTTGCAGTGCCCTCTACTTATTTGTTCTTGATAGAGTTCATCCATTTGAGTCAGAGAGCGATTTCTAGTGTGTTGCTTTGAGAGATTGCATCGAGTGGCACTAGGTGTTTGTGTTGCGAGCTGGTGTGCTTGTTACTCTTGGAGGTTGCCACCTCCTAGACGGCTTGGTAGCAAGAGACTCCATCGAAGCACGCAAGGAGATTGTGCGGTGCTCCGGAGAAGAGATTGTGAGGGGTATTGTGCTCACCCTGCGGGAGATCGTGAAGAGCAACTCTAGTGGAGATCGTGGTTTAGAGTATCCCCATCTTGTATTGGTTTCTTCGCACCCGAGGTTGTGGGTTTGGCTAGGTGATGCCATTTAGCGAGTGAACCTCCAAGTTGGTGTATCGCCACAACAGGACGTAGCTTGGTGGCAACCATGTGAACGTGGTGAAAAATTGCCATGTCATCTTGTTCCACACTTCGTGGTGGTTTGCGTCTCTATTTGCAATCTTGTATTTACATTCTTATATATCATACTTGTGTTGTTGCTCTTGCAATAAGTTGGCTTGTATAGCTATCTAGTTGCCTTCTAGCTTGTGTAGCATAGAAGTATCTCTTGTGTGGCTAATTAGCTTGTGTAGTCTAATTAGTTGCTTTTCTTGGATTGTGTAGTTAAGTAAGGTTGAACTCTTGGGTTCGGTTTGTGTAACCTTGTCCTTGAGCATCTAGTGAGTTTAGGTTGGCTTTGTGTTTTGCTCGTTAGAATTGTGTAGGTGCTCCCTTATTTGCTAGAGTACTAGTTTTTTATGATTGTGTGACCTTGCAATGTAGACTTGATTAGAAGAGCACTAGCTAGATTGGCACCTTGTTTTCTTGTTTACGATCTTTTACAAGGTGCGTCTAGAGTCATAGTTAGAGGGGTGAAGTTTTGGCTAGAACGATAGTTTTATATCCGTATTTGTTTCGGTTAGCCAGTGCGATTAGTTTTAGAAAGGACTATTCAACCCCCTCTAGTCCGCCATCTCGACCTGTCAGGGGTATAAATGGTTTATGAGCAAAGTTTGTTATTCTTTTCTAGGATCTTTCTTAGGATGGCGGCAACGGCTCTAGACCGATCTCATCACTGAAGTTATCTAGAATTAAACGATGTCGATTAGCAAGTTTTGCTCATAAAACTAATTATGCACTTAGTTCGTTCGTCATGTCGGTATCGGCTATTTGTTAGCCGATTTCCCGTGCTTTAATGGATTGATCACATACCCATTGATAGATTTAGCATTTTTCTCACTATAAATCTGTATTTGATATGTTGTGCTCGTTTCTACCTTGTTTAATGAAGCATGCTTTGACTAATTGCTATGTTAATATATTCGTACACATCAATTTGACGGTTTATTCATGAAGCGTGCTAGTTGTTGACTTCCTAGTCAATGACTTGGAGAAATCGGCTATTTAGTCGCACATCCTAGAACTATCTGGCAACAAACCGGCAAGTTTCATAATTTGACTATTTTATTTTCTTATCAATTGTAGGATCAAATTAACTGGCATGCTTAGGACTGGATCGACTGGGTAGCTGTTTGTGAAGCCTCACGGATCGGAGCTCCACTCTTGCTTGGAGTCACTCGGCCTGCAATTGCTATTGTTTGCGAGAAGTCATGTTTTTGCGTCGACGAGAGAACACCAGGGCCGGCAGCGGAGTTCGTTGTCGTGAAGAGGAGCACGAGGAAATGGCCTGGCCTCTAGATCGGGTAAACGCCACAAGGCTATTCAAGGATTTGCAGCATAGATTAGGATTTGAGTTACAGTTGACTGCAGATGGCTTGTGCTCACCATAATACAGATTGAGAATTCGTGGCTGCTTGTATGTAACCCTGAAATGAAACATAGTAGTAGGGAGCTCCATGGCTCTGGCTTGTGATTTAGCGGTAAATACAACATTTACCTACAAAGTTTTTCTCTGTACGTATGTACAGTAATACAAAATTTCCAATACTGTCGATGGTCAAACGTGACCAGGTATGCTTTGGGGCTAGAACTTTAAGGTATGCTTTGGGGCTAGAATTTTAAGAATTAAGTATTCTTTATTATATCTGACCAATCGATATTTTGTTCATTTTCTAACAAAACAGGTGTAATAGATATTTTGTATTTTTTTACAGATGTGATAAACTTATCAGCTGTACGTTTTTCATCCATATTTATAGTGCGTGGCTTTTGTTGCAGCTTATTATATCTCTATGATGTAGATTCACCACACATCATAGAGTACTACAACTTTATACTTTGGTCGTTTATCCGTCGAAGTGAAAGTTGTAGAGATATAAGCTGCAACAAAAGCCACACATCATAGATATATCTCTATACATGAATCCCTGCCGACTGCACACAGATTGGAGGATTAAGCTTATAAACTGAAAGGTCAGAACTGAAAGTTGTAGATATAGTCGAGTACTATAACTTTATTTTTTGGTCGTTTATCCGTCGGAGTTCGTTTGAAAACTTGAATTTTAAAATGTAATAAACTTAAAAACATTTTTTGGGTAAATGATTTCAAATAAAAAGTTAATAACTACAAAGTTGCAAAGCTCTTTGAGATCTACATCTATGGTTTTTTTTTTCATTTCTCTATTTGAGATCATTTCAAAAATTTTAACTTCAAAATGTGAGCATTCTTTAAAATGAATTTTGGGACCATGGATTATTTAAGATGAAAAAGTTATCAACTACAATATTTTAGACTTTTCGAGAACTATGACTTTGGACTTAGTTATTTCTCCACCTGAGGTAGTTGAACATTTTGAAAATTTTGAATTCAAAATGTGAAAACTACAAATAGATTTTGTGGGATTTCAATATTTTAGATGAAAAAGTTATCAACAACCAAGTTGTACACTTCTTTGAGATATATACAACCTTGATATAATGTTTGTCTTCATTGAAATTTATTCTACAAAGTTTAATTCACCTATTGTTTTACATATAGCTCTAGATCCAATTGGCTCTGCAATTGGTTTATAGAGATGGCTCTAAATCCAGCTGCCTCGAGAAATTAGGTTTTATAGGTGGATTCAGCCACCTCTAAAATGGATTTTTATATGGGTTCTAGCTCGAAAACTAGTTTTAATGGCAGGCTTTGATTGAGCGATATGAGAATTTGTGTAGTGTTGCATTTATGTTTTCCGTTGGTAAGAAATTAGGCTTTCATTTTCATTTTTTTGGAAAATGGTGAAATAATTTTTAAAACATAGTTTTTTCTAAGACATTAAATTTTGAGAATATTTTCAGAGATAGATTTCAAACTTGGAGAACCCAAAATAAAACATTTTGAGCTAAGATTCTTAGAGGATCTTAGAACTAATATTTGCTTTAGAAAAAAAGAAAAAAGTTCTAAAAACTGTCAAAAAGAAAAGCTTTATGTACCTCTTACTTATAACAGTGCAAGCGAGTAATGCCCAAAACCTGGACTTCTTCACGGAGGCTACTCTCATGGGAGCCTGGGAGCTTTGGAAACTTCGAAACTGACAAGATGTTTCAAAGGTTACCCATACTATATGGCTTGCTAATTTCAAAAATCATTGTATGCTTCAATCCGTTAGATTAAAGGACAATCTTAGATCATCCTTTTGCATTTTGCTAGATGTTTTTAGTAATCCAGGTTTGCAAAATTTTGGACTCTCCCTTTGGTTCCATTTTAATATAAATTATTCTGTGGGGATCTTCCCCACAGTCATCTGCTGCATCAAAAAAAATAGTATAAGCGAGTAAATTTTTATAGCATAAGAGATCTTGGGCTTGTTTGGATGATGCCCATGTAGGCAAATGCCTAGCAGGCAGCTGATCCTGGCCAGACAAACGTTGGTGGGGAGTGATCCAAACACGCCCAATGACTAATATGCACAGTGAGTTCACCAAATTGAACATGTGATGTTTCTGATTCTTATAAGAATTTTAAAATTTCTTTTTTTTATTTTTCATAAATTGCATTTCATAGGAAATGTGGGTAATTTAGATGAAAATTTAAGTTGATGTTTAGATTATATTTTATAATGACAGATGTGAGTAATTTAGATACTAATATTGAATTACTGTATGTATCTTTTATAATAGTAGAGGTGATTAACTTTTTATGAAACATAATGTGATGTTTCTGATTTTTGTAAAAATTTTAAAATTTATCTTTTTCTTTTCCATAGCTCATAGCGTAGGGTTTAATAGTAGACCTCCAATCTGTAAATGTGCGGGATGAGATGAAATTGCTATCGAGTAGGTTCATGCCTAAGAAGGATGACATAAAATTTGTACTTCAAAATCAGTCCATCAGTACAGAATACGGAGTAGGAATGCACAGAATCGAGAAATGGACATCAACAGTACACAACAGTGGGTTCATCAGTCACGAGCAGAGGCAGGCGCTTGTTCATGCGACGGCGGCACGTCGTTGAGCTCCCTGAGCGTGGCGACCACCTGCAGCATGTTGGGCCGCTTCGACGGGAAGTCGTCGACACACTGCAGCGACAGCTCCAGGAACCTGGCCATCTCCCTCTCCTCTCCATCGACGGCAGCAACCACAAGCTCCGGGTCGACGACCTCCTTGCCGGCACCCTCCCTGACCTTCATCTTGACCCAGCCGACGAGGTTGGTGTCCCCGAAGTCCTCCTTGTCCGTCGGCCTCCTCCCCGTCAGAAGCTCCAGGAACACCACGCCCAGGGAGTAGACGTCGCCCTTGGCGGTGCACCGGAAGCTCTGGTAGTACTCCGGCGGCACGTAACCGGGCGTCCCCGCCAGCGTGCTCACGCTCAGGTGCGTGTCCAGCGCGCTGATGAGCCGCGCCATGCCGAAGTCGGCAACGCGGGCCTCCATGTCGCCGTCGAGGAGGACGTTGCTGGACTTCATGTCCCGGTGGATGATGTGCGGGATGCAGTTGTGGTGGAGGAAGCAGAGCCCCCTGGCGGCGCCGCGCGCCACCCGCTTCCGGCGGTCCCACGGCAGCCGCAGCGCCCGGCCGTGGAGGCCGTCCTCCAGGCTGCCGTTGCTCATGTACTCGTAAACCAGCAGCCTCTCCTCGCCGATCTTGCAGTAGCCCAGCAGAGGCACCAGGTTCCGGTGCTTGATCTTGCCCAGCGTCTCCATCTCCGCCGTGAACTCGCGGTCGCCCTGGTAGCTCAGGTGGATGAGCTTCTTGATGGCCACGCACGACCCGTCCTTGAGCGTCGCCTTGAACACCTCGCCGAACCCGCCGGAGCCCACCAGGCTGCCGGCGGAGAACCCGTTGGTGGCCTCGATCAGCTGCGTGAAGGTGAGCCGCCGGAGCTGCCGCTGGAAGGTGGCCACGTTGATGCTCAGCGCCTCCTTCTCCGCCTTGCCCAGCTTCCAGATGGTCGCCGTCCGCGTCCCGTCCTGCAGGCTGCTCAGCATCCGCGCCTCGCGCGCCTCCTTCCGCCGCGCGCGCGCCACCACGAAGCACGCCATCGCCAGACCGCACGCCACCACCCCGGCGACCAGCACGGCCAGGATCACGCCCCACAGCGCACGCCTGTCAGAATCAGAACGGCGGCTGCCGTCGGGGTCGGCCAGGATGGACGCGGTCGTCCTCGGCGTCGGCCCGCACGGCAGCAGTGGCATGCCGCAGAGCCCCGGGTTGCCCGTGTACTGGCTCGCCGGCAGCGTGCTCAGCTGCCCGCGCTGCGGGATCTCGCCGCTGAGGTTGTTGTCCGAGACGTCGATCTGCACCAGGAAGGAGAGGTTGGAGAAGGAGTCCGGGATGCCGCCGGAGAGCGCGTTGTGCGACACGTCGAACACGCCCAGGTTATGCAGCCGCCCCAGCGATGCCGGGATCTCGCCGGTGAGGTTGTTCCGCGCCAGGTCCAGAACCTGGAGCACCACCATGTCACCGAACTCCTCGGGGATGTCTCCGGTGAGCGCATTATAGGACAGGTCCAGGTACTCCAGCGTCTGGTACCTTGTCCACCCGCTGACCGCCGCGCCGGAGTAGAGCCGTGTGAAGTCGCAGCTCTTGAGCGTCGGCACCTGCAGCAGCCGCTCCGGCCGGATGCCGGCGAACTCCAGCAGCCCGCCCACGCCCTTGCACGAGTTGCCCACGTTGCGCACGAACGCCAGCGTGTTGCCGGACAGGATCCCGCTGAGCGGGGTCGACCCGAGCTGCCGGCCGAGCCGCCGCGGGATCTCGCCGGTGAGCCGGTTGCTGTTGAGGTCCAGCCACATGAGGCTGCTGCAGTTGCCGAGCTCCTTGGGGATCACGCCCTCCAGGCTGTTGTTCGCTAGCTGCAGCACGGCGAGCCGGGTGAGGCGCCCGAAGTCTGCCCGGATGGTGCCGGTGATCCGGTTGCTCGTGAGTGACACCCACTCGAGGCCGGTGCAGTTGAACAGCTCCACGGGGATGTCGCCGCCGATGAAGTTGTTGTTGAGGATCAGCGTGCGGAGGCCGCGGCATTGGCCAAGCTCCGCCGGGATACGGCCCTCTAGGCCGTTGAACCACATCACCAGCTTCTCGAGGCCGCGCAGCTGGCCGAGCTCCGGCGGGATCGGGCCACGCAGGTAGTTGATGCTGAAGTCGATCGCCCTCAGGCGCGTGCAGTTGGAAAGCCCCGGGGGGATGGTCCCGGTGACCATGTTGTCCGGCATCCGGAGCTCCTCGAGCGCCGCGCCAGGCGAGCAGAGTTCCGCCGGCAGCGCGCCGGAGATCTTGTTGCTGCTGAGGTCGGCGACCATGAGGTTGGCGCAGGAGGTGATCGTGCTCGGGAGAGAACCCGAGATGAAGTTGTTGCTGAGGAGCAGGCTCTCCAGCGACGTCAGGTTGCCGAGCACGGCGGCTGGTATGGCGCCGGTCAGCTTGTTGTCCGCGGCGTCGAGCAGCCGCAGCGCATGGCACGCCGACAGAGACTCTGGGATGGGTCCCGTGATGTTGTTGCTCGACACCTTGAGAACTGTCAGCGAAGCACACGAGTTGCCGATGCTGTCGGGGATCGGGCCGCTGAGGTGGTTCGACGAGACGTCGAACACCACGAGGCCGGCGATTCCGGCCACGGACTCCGGTATCGGCCCGGTGAGGCCGTTGTACGACAGGTTGAGCGTCGTGAGCCCCGAGCAGCGCGACAGCGCCGCCGGGATCGCGCCGCCGAAGCGGTTCTCGGACAGGTCCAGCAGAGTGAGCGTGTCGGGGAACGACATCCTGGAGACGTCACCGGAGATGTTGTTGCCTGACACGTCGAACGACTGGATGCTCGGCGCGCCAGCGAGAATCGACTGCGGCAACCCGCCGCTGAGGTTGTTCCGCGCGAGGCTGGCTACGGTGAGGTTTGGGTAGCGCGTGAGCAGGTCTCCTGGAAGGCTGCCGCCGAGGCCGCCGTAGGCGAAGTCCAGTGTCGTCAGCGCGGGAGGAAGGCTGAGCAAGTCGGCGGCGTCGGCGCGGAGCGCCGCGCCGTTCCCGGAGAGGTTGAGGTGTTGCAGCGTGTCGACCGCGGCCAGGGCGGCGAGCGACGCGCGTCCGGCGACGAGGCCGCTGCCGGCGAGGTCGAGCCGCGTCACCCTCCCGTCGCCGCTGTCACACGCCACGCCGTGCCAGTTGCATGGGCTGCCGTCGCTTGCATTCGGCCGCCAAGACGAGAGGACACCCCCAGGGTCTTTCTGGATGGAGGCCTTGAATCGGAGGAGGGCATCGGCATCACTTGCTGCTGACGACACGTAGATGGAAGATACGAGGAGCAAGATGTTGAGCATGTCCATGGTGATGGAAGCAAAGCTCTCGGTGATCGAAAATGGATTGAAGATGAGAGATCAATGGAGCATTGTACAAGCAGCGAAAGCTAGCAGTGAGAGAGGGTGGCACTAATGGTTTGTTTTGGGAACCAGTATGATGCATGTCTTTTGGTTTGGGATTAGTGTATATATATATAGAGTCACCAATGAAAGCATGGATCAGTGACATAATCTGTGCTGCTCTCTTGCTTGTGTTGGTGTGCCTTTGTGACTGTTAGTGTTAGATCAACAACATAGAGAGACATTGGATTTATAATTGGAACAAGTAAATTTTGTAACTTGGAAGATTTAGTACAAGATAAATTATAGGTCAAATCGTGTCTTAAATTTGGAGATGGAGCACTCCTCCCATCCAACAATTTAAGGCCTGCGGTTTTGAAAACTAAAAGTCATGAAAATATAATTTAGACCAGTATTGGTTTCTTTTCCTTCCATCATATTATATTTAGCTTATGGCTAAAAAATAGCTATCATCTTACAATACTGTGTTCACTGACATCCATTGATTTGGTTTCCATACAATGCATATGCAAATATTTAAGTAATTGTAGTTCTGAAAATAGGATACTTTCTCCTTTCCAAATTATTACTTTTCTATAAACATATTAAATGTTAAATCTAAATACATAGTAAAAGTTGTGTTTCTAGAAAAATTTACTACGTATAGTTTAGAGTGAAGGGAGTACATCTTATATCAATGTACAGAGGAAGGACTCATTAGTATAGTTATCAAGATGAGCATGGCCAAAAAGTTAGTACGTAAAAGCTAAGGTTTTTTAAGATGCACAAAATGAATTGGTCGCTTTAGAATAGTAGTTATTATTTATATTTGTACGATAGCAATATAATACAATTTGATTTTAATAAAAAAGCAAATACTTTTGTTACATATTTATATACTTCTTATTGATATATATACTCCCTATATCCTAATAAGTCTCCATCCTATTTCTGGACCAGTCAACCAATCTCAAGTTTGACTAGGTTCAATGAAATTAGTACTAGCATCTGTATCTCCAAAAATGTATCAAAATATATGACGTAATTAATCTAATGATCCTTATCTGGTATCACAAATATTAGTTTGTTATATTTCTGATCAAAACTGAGATGGAGACTTATTCTGAGGGGAGTATCTGAAAAAAAAATATGACGCAAAAAAAAAATGCTCTGAACACTTTGTATATATTTTTGCGATCACCAAGGATGCTTTTGCGTTGCTTTGGGATCAGCAACCACAGGGAGTAATCATGTGTGCGCATGAGGATGCAAAAGGAGAGGAGGCCGGAGCTCCATGCACTTGACAAAGTGAAAAGCAGCAAATTCAGTGGTCCACACCACAGACGACAGAAGGGGAGCATCACCTCAATTTCAATTGCATCCGATCCTCTCCTACTGGCATCGCTGGTGGTCATAATGTTCTTCTCTCCTGGCTCTCAGATCAGTTAACACTCCTCTGTTTCAGTGGTCCCCTATTGATTAAGTTCAGTCGTAATGACTCCAATACACAGTCTAGTTGTAGCAGATCATCTAGAGTTCCAAATACAACTTGTAGCAAATCGAATTATATATCATCTCACAGAAAATGAAAATTAATTTCTTAGCCATATTTAATCTCCTGTCAACAACAAAATAATTTCTTTATTTTTCTTGTTGTGTCGATGTCATTGGGTGTCCTTCTGCATTAGGTTGCAGAAGGAGGAGGATATGTCTACATACTTTGCATGCGTGGTGGAGGGTAATAAAGTATATGATATGAAGACGCCAAACACTTGCCACCTCCTATATAGCGCTATAAAATACCTGCAGCTAAAGGATTTGTGTCTTTTTGAGTGCTCGATGTCATATCCGCGCTTTGGCGCGCGCCGCACGTGTAATCATAATTATCACTGCAAGCAGTAGGGTTGGCAAGTCCAATTTTCAATGTTGGGTTGCGAACTTTGTGACGATTTAGATGTCAGGCTAATGATGATGTGGAAGAAGCACACATATAGTTATGGTGTGAGTACCTTGCTAAAGAAAAATGGAAAAAAAATCAGCCCCTGAAGGTACTTACTGAATAAACTATGCATGGTCATCTTTTTGATGTGCATGTGCATGGTTTGCTACAATAATTTGCGCCCTTAGACAAAACCCAAGGGTAGGCAGACCTGACACTGAAAGCTCGACTGTGTGAAAATCTCATTGCAAGCCAAGTGAAACATAAAGCCCTACAATATTCAGACAGAGGCAGATCTTGTAGGTGTGCCGGGGTGCACCAAAACCCACAAAAAGGTTCATAATTAGATATGCGTGTGCCTAGAATCAGTAAGTTGTTATTATAGGAGTATGAAAAGAGAAAAAGAACCACGGCCCGTGACATGCTGGCAAAAAAGATCCTGTTTTCTTGGTACCTAAAAAGGGTGTGTTTGGAATTTCAAAACAAAAGGGTGTGTTTGGCATGGTTCCATATTGTTTTAGAAATGTTTTAGGTCCATATTTTCGTGAGAAATGTTTCGAATCCATATTTTATTAGGAAATGGTTCTTTGATGAATCAGAATCCCTTCATGGAACCGTTTGACGAGCTTGCTAAATTTCTTGAAACGAGAACTAGAATTAAGAGAAACCGGGTTTTGCTTGTTTGTCTAGACTATTACAAAAACGAGAATCGGTTCCAAGTGATTATCCCTGAAACAATTCGCTCTTGGTGCCATTGACAGCAATTTAGTGATTCAATTGAGAATATAATGCACCAAAACTTGAAATATGGTAATTTTTCCATCACTCTCATAAAAAAAGAACAAATTACAAAGTACTCTTCCCATCCAAAAAAGTGTCGCCTATGGTTTTTTGTAGGTCAAACTTTCTTAATTGGTCAATAAAATTTAAATTGTATTTCTAAATAAGCTTGTCGAACATATATTAAATATTAATCTGATGATACTTATATGTACGTAAATGTTAATAATCTCTTTTATGTGTTTAGTCAAAGTTGAAAAAAAATAGATTTGTGAGGAACTGAGCATGGCACTCTTTGCTGGAGTTCTTGCATATCAAGATGACATGAAAGGTTGAGGATATGGTGCAGAAGTCCAGCCGTCATATGGAGTTTTATGGTTGATATACTCTTTGAGGAAGAAGGGAGGAGTAATTTGTAGTTGCTGCGTGTAGATGGCACGGAAGTTTATGATACGCACTACCGGAAACGCCATCTTTGCCGAGTGCCGAAATTTTTGCCGAGAGCCAAAACACGGGCACTCGGCACAGAGGCTCTTTGCCGAGTGTCAAGAACAAGACTCGGCAAAGACTTCTTTGCCAAGTGTCAAGCACTCGACAAATAAAAGCACTCGGCAAAAGGGATCTTTGCCGAGGGCCAGGCTCTCGGCAAAGAGGTGCACTCGGCAAAGTGGGGCCTGGACAAACGGCATCCGGTGCTGTCCCCTTTGCCGAGCGCCCTGCCGTTAGGCACTCGGCAAAGGAGTCACCTTTGCCGAGTGTCGAGATGGCCAGCACTCGGCAAAGGTTTTTTTAATAAAATACTTTTTATGTTTTTTTAATAAAATCCTTTGCCGAGTGCCACGTTGGCCAGCACTCGGCAAAGGCCTCTTTGCCGAGTGCCGGCTCTGGCTCTCGGCTTTTTTTTGTTTTTTTGTTCCTATTTTTTTGTGGGGCCTTGATACAGTAAATACATCACAACTTCAAAAGTTGGGACAATTTTGACTTTTTTGCTATATTTCTTCAATTACTTTTGTTTCTTTAAATTTTTTTGACAACTCAAAATTTGAATTGCAGGTACATGAAATAATAGAATTTGGTCATTCAAAAGATTGTATTCATAATATTCGGAGTATGTTGAGGCCGTATCCAGGACCTCGCATGAAGTTACGACCATGTTAGTGTCGTAACATGACGAGTTATGTGCGGGAGAAGTGTTTATAAATTATATAAAATCCAAACGAAGTCCGAAAATGACAAAACTTGTCGAGGTGTGTTGTCATCGCATGTGGAGGCTGTGATAAAAAACTGAGAAAGTTTCAAGCAAGTTGTGACGTCGCGTGCCTAAAACCCACGTATCTCCACATGTGATCACAAGGTGATCACATGTGGAGATGTCTAGGTTGTAGACATCCGACGTCTCAACTTGCTTCGAACATTCTTAAATTTTTATCATAGCCTCGACATGCGATGACAACACACCTCGACAAGTTTTGTCATTTTCGGACTTTCGTTTGGATTTTATATAATTTATAAACACTTCTACCACACCTGGATGGTCATTTTTCGTGGACAAGGCGTGTAAAAGTTTGGGTGAGTTTATGGACACGGCCTCAAAATACACTCTCCAACGTGAATACTATTTTTTGAATGGTTACGTCTTATTATTTTATGCACCAGCAGTTCAAACTTGGATTATCGTGAAAAATTCAAGTAAATAAAATAAATGAACAAAATATAGCAAAATATTATAAAAAGGACCCAAATTCGAACATGTGCTTCAATACAATATACTTGGGCTACAGAAAAAGTTTGAATTCAAAATTCAAAAAAAAAAATCAAATCTTTGCCGAGTGCCATAGTTGACAGTCGGCAAAGAGGCTCTTTGCCGAGTGCCGCCAGCGTGGCACTCGGCAAAGGTAACACACTTTGCCGAGTGCCTTCTACGTGGCACTCGGCAAAGTGCCCTCTTTGCCGAGTGCCGCCGACGTGGCCCCCGCGCCCACCGGCCCACCGCCCGCCCCGGACAGGAAAGGGAAGGGAAGGAGGGAAGGGAAGAAGGAGGGAAGGGAAGGGAGAAGGAGGGAGGAGGAAAAGAAGAAGAGGAGGAAGGAGAGGGAGAAGGAGAAGGAGAAGAAGAAGGGAAGGAGAAGAAGGGAGGAGAGGAGGAGGAGGGAAGAGGAGGAGAAGGAGAAGAGGAAGGGGAGGAGAAGAGGAAGGGGAGGAGAAGGGAGGGGAGGAGGAGAAGGGAGGAGAGGAGGAGGGAAGAGAAGGAGAAGGAGAAGAGGAAGGGGAGGAGAAGAAGGGAGGGGAGGAGGAGGAGGAGGAGGGAAGAGGTTCGTCGGCCTTCACCCCGCCATCTTCTCTATGTCGCATCCCCATCAACGCACGTGTCGTGACTAGGTATATCACCCTTCTCTGCTTGTCGGCCTTCGTGCCGCTCTAGTCATCGGCCTGCGTGCCGTTGTGATTGTCGGCCTTCGTGCCGTTGTTTGTGGATGTCGGCTTTCGTGCCGCTCTTTTTGCAGGTTATCGAGACCTCCCCGTGTAGTTGTTGGCCATCGTACCGTGTAGTTGTCGGCCATCGTGCCTGACATGTATCTGTGGTTGTCGGCCATCATGCCATCTTTTCTTGCAGGTTTGGTAACCTCCCCGTACAGGGGAGGTGCTGCCGAAATTTTTCATTCTCACTAATTGTTTTTCTTTTTCAGGAGGGCTCCCGTTGGAGGCTACTCGGAGGAGCATGACTGGGCACTGCCCCGCTATCCTGTCTTCACCGGCACCTGCGGTATGACCTCTCTTTTCATCACATGTAGTCATAGGTTGCGTTACCTAGTTAGGCGTCTCCCGTCCGAAACGGATACGGTTTGAAGTATGCATTCTTTGCATATGTATAACCGTATCTGTTTCGGATTGTCCACGTTATTTGGATAGCCCGAGGATGCGTAGACGAGGTTAGCTTCCATGTTCCACTCTCGTCCGAGTCGGAGTTTCGGCAGGACCTCCCCGTTGTTCTCCGGATACACACTCTCCCCGCCGGGACATGTATCGGGAGAACAGGGGGAGGTGCTGCCGAAATTCCGTCTCGGACGGGAGCGGATTATGGAAGCTAACCTCGTCTGCGCATCCTCAGGTGGGATTAGGACCTATCCCTCACCTATTAGATGGTAGGAGCGCGTTGTAGATGCACTTGCTGGTTTTATCACATGTTAACCATGCCGCATGACAGAGCATGGGTGACCGTGAGTGGATGTACTCGGGCTTCGCAAGTAAGAGCAATGAATGGATTAGGGGGACGAATGAGTTCCTGGAGCAAGCATTTGGCCCAGCTGCGAAAGGGTCGATTCGGATGCCGTGTCCCTGCAGCCAGTGCAAGAACAAGAAAAGGAAAGTAAAGGTTGCGGTGGGGAAAGATCTGTTCAAGAACGGATTCGTTCCAAACTATACCCGTTGGCGCCACCATGGTGAACACCATCCTATTAGGGACGAGGTGGTGGGACCCGTCCTCGAGGAGTATGATGCAAGAAAGAGGACCCTTCTCCACCGTATCCACCTCCGCGTGGCCCTCCTACACCTTACTCGTGGCCAGTGGGTGGAGGGCGGCCGTACTGGTCGGCGCCGCGTGATCCAGGGTGGGTTCCGTGGGAAAACCCTGGGAGCTCTGGGGACGGACAACCTGACGGCTCCGGGGATGGCGCGACGAGTTAGGTACTTGTCGCTTGTGTTATGCTCGTGGACTTGAGTATCGTCGAAATGTCTGTCATGTATTTCTTCTCTTCGTGATGGACCTAGACTTGTTGTGTTGAACTTCATGTGATGGACCTCGACTTGTGGTGTTCGACTCGTTGCATTGAACTTCATGGTTGTAATGGACTTGTGGTGGTGATAAGAGATGCTATTGTGAGATATATGTGTTATTGTGATATATATGGTAACGGTGGTGATAAATGTGATGAAATTATGATATAAATGGTGCTAATTGTGGTCCTGGCGAAATTGTGATATAAATTGTGATTTTGCAATGTTTGGATGCAAGAAAACAGAAAAAAAATTTCCCAGCTTTGCCGAGTGCTGACACTCGGCAAATCTGGGGAATCTGGCCAAAAATCCCCAGCTTTGCCGAGTGCCAGCTTGGCACTCGGCAAAGGGGTCATGTCTTTGCCGAGTGTCAGCACTTGGCAAAGAATTTTCGAAAAAAAATTTTCTTTGCCGAGTGCCAATCTGGCACTCGGCAAAGAAATTTTCAAAAAAAAATTAATTTTTTTCTTTGCCGAGTGTCTCGCAGTCAGCACTCGGCAAAGCCAGCCGTCAGGCTGACGGCGCCACGTGGCTTTGCCGAGTGCTGACGTGGCACTCGGCAAAGCCTTTGCCGACTGCATGCCACGTGGCACTCGGCAAAGCCGCCTTCGCCGACGGTTTCTTTGCCGACAGCCCTTTGCCGACTGCCACGTAGAATTGCAGTCGGCAAAGGCTTTGCCGACTGCTATTCTGCCTTTGCTGAGTACGCATTGCAGTCAGCAAAGAGAGCGAATCCTGTAGTGACGGTGCCAGAATCTATTCGTCATGGGGTTTTATGGTTCACCCATTATCTTTTCCTCTCCAAGATAAGAAACAACCCGGAGATGCCCTCAACTTTTCCTTAGCGTTAATTAGTTTACTTCTCAAGTTCATGCTCGCCTTTACGATTCAGTTCCTAGGAATAAAGCGCCTTTGCGCTCGATCGGCATCCATCATGGCATGTGCACTTTATTTGATGCGTTCCATTCTGAGTACAGATCGATCGACTTTTTCTGTTACTTTTATGTAAACGTGATGCATCAAAGGTTTTAGCAGAGCATTCTATACATACGGAATATATACAACTCTCTCTGCCATACGAATGTCAACAAGTACATCCAGTCCGGCCATGTTTCGGACTTCACGTACGAAAAAGCATGCGTTCCAATCAAATCGTTGGGAAAATTGAACTACTAGTATTTTTGAAAAATACTAATACATAATGAAAAGATAATAATCATATGATTATTAAACTACACACTTTGGACATTATATCAATATATCATTATCTCGTCCTCCACAGAATATCATAGTTTCAATACTGGGAGGGAGTATGAATGGTACATCGTGCGCGCGGGGTATAATAACTAGCACCCCTTTTTTTTTTGCTATATCATGTGGAAAAAACAGAAAAACAAAACCTTATGCTGATCTCGTACTTCGTTCTGTGCACCATGCACTGTGAGTGTACTCGATTATTGCACGCATGGATCTACATGCTATGCTAGTAATACATTATTGTTACCGAAAGCTAAAAGGAAGCATTTGCTTTATTACCTTGCTAGCTTTGGTCAAACAACATTATCATGATTTCTTTTAGAAAGCTACCGTTCCTCCTATAAGTTATTATTGATTATTTTGTTGTTTTCAGCTAGCCAGCATGGCATCTCATGGCGATGGAGTTTCAACCATTTCCAATCTCTCTCGTTCACAAAAGTAGAAGATAGTTTTACATCACAACCCCAAACTATTTTCAAATCATCCGATCTGTTTTTTTTTACAACACAGCAGCTTATATAATTCCCTTTTTCCATATTCTTCTCTACGTCCTGCTTCTTCACCTCCAGGTCAGCACAGGACACTCTGCTTGTTCTTGGGCATCTCTCGGCCACCCAAGCACCATCCCCGTCCGCTGCAACTAGGAAAGGCCAGGCCAGCAGCGGCCAAATCCCGCTAGTGGTTACTAGATGCAACCAGAGGCCTCCAAGCTTTGACTAACTAGGGCATTGCTAGAAAAAGGCTAGGACAAAGAGGAGTTGGAAAAAGGAGGAAACATCAAGAGAAGTTGCACCAATGCTGATTCCAAGTAACCCGACACGTATCTTTCTACATGTCTCAGCTGTTTTCACCAAGTGCCAGAAGATTGGGAGTTGTGAGTTTTTGGAGAGAGTTTTTTTAGTCCTGCCCCGAAAAACCAAGATTATAAGTGCATTTTGAAAAGAAAACTTAGAGATGCTCAATGATGCCTCGAGACACCATTCTTCTACCTATATCCTGTCTAGTGTGCTGTAACCTTTTTACGAAACACACAATAGAAATGAAACGCTCATATGCACATATATGTCTCTAAAACGTGCACACACATCTTATAACAAAAATTAATGCTTGAGCCGCTGTTCTTCTTTCATCTTCTTGATCTGATCTTGTGGCTTCTTACTTGGGCAAATATTTGCAATGTGGTCCACCATGTTGCACTTGTAGAACATGAAGTGAGAGAGCTTTGTAGTATCTTCATCTCCCTCTCAGTCTTCTTTTTGCCCCATCTTTCGCCTTTGATCTTGTTGCTGTTGATGTCGATGTCACTCATCTCACCATACTCAATCTCTAGGCCTCTTCAACATTTGATGAGTAATACCCCTCTATCTTGCTGCTCAGATTCTTCAATTGATGTTTGAGCTCATTGTTCTCCTTCAAAAGGTTAGTTTCACATTACATAGAAAATAAATAATCTATATTTGAAGAACATTCATGATTCTTGCCTACATCACACAAGGTTTAATCACATTTTACAATTGATCATCTAAGAAAATGACGAGCTCTCATTAATTTTAATTTCTTCATTGGAAATATTTTGCAGGACACAGAAGGGATCTATCGCCTCTAGTCATTGGACATACCTCACTCCGGTGAAGACACATACTTGGCCACCGGCAATATCATCATCGATGTGAAGCCAGTCAAAGTAGATAGAGGTGGCCATTTGGGGGTGAGGAGATAAGAGGAAATTGTCCTCCTTCAATGTTTCGTGTTGTATACTGAAAGTAGCTTATAGCTTTATTCACCTTCTCACTGCCCTCTAGAGCGCACTCGTCATACATATATAGAAGTTTAAACACATACTATGTTGGTTCTAAGGACAAGGTAGGATGAGACGAAATGGTTCCCGATTTTGTGGTGTTTGCTTGAGGGGCAGGAAGCACAAAGTCATCCTACTTGGGGTCTTCCCAGGTCTTCCTACTCTTCGGCATCAGCATTTGGTGCCATGTTCTTTGGGTCTTCCCTGGTCTTTGGAGCCAAATACGTCTGGAAGACGCACGCTCTGCCTCGTGTGCGTTTCTTTTGGCTGGCTTTGCACAATCGCTGCTCGACTGCTAATCGCCGCTTTAGGCATGGCCTCCATCAGCCAAACCTATGTATCTTCTGTGATCAGGAAGCTGAGACGCTGGACCACATTTTGATGGGATGCGCCTACAGCCACGAGGTATGGCACATCTGACTCACAAAGCTACATCTTCGTTTGGATGTTCAGCTCCGGGATCAGTCAGCTCTTGAATGGTGGATTACATCAAGGAAGGCGGTGCCTAAATTCTTCTGTCGAGGATTTGAATCCTATGTCTTGCTCATTGGTTGGTCGCTCTAGAAGGAAAGAAACAACAGGACATTTCAAGCTAAGGTGGCGGCTACAACAAAATTGGCAGCAAGCATCAAGGAGGAGGCCGATAGGTGGTGCGCGGCCGGTAACAATCACCTGTCTCGGTTGCTCGCGTGGGCGTAGGCTTCATCAGCTGCTTTGCTTCTTTCAGTGGTCAATTGTTTTAAGATGTAGCATCTGATCTATGTATCCGGTAGAAGTATGTCTTGGTAACTTGTGTGCTACCACTCATTTGTAATCGTTTCAAAAACTTTATCCTGCTTAATGAAATACGCGCATAAGCGTGCTCTCAAAAAAATCCTACTTGGGGAATGTTCTCCATATACGTGGGGTGTTCCCGTCCCTACAAAAGAGGCGGAAGATCGGAGCTAGTCCTCCATCATGGGTGCGTATGTCTTTTGTTTCATTCTATCCCTCTCTTCGTCCTCGAGCGCTGTTATGTGAGGATTTGTGGCGTGACCAAGCATGCAACACGGCGAAGTGGGCCAAGGACGGGCGTGCAACCAACTAGATGGAGCCCCATCCGAATAGGTACCGGCGGCACGGAAAGAAGAATAGTAGAGAGGCTAACGGTTAGAGCTCACATAACAATGACAAATAGATCAAAAATTGGCATCTATGCAATCCCCTCTTTATGCTTCCAACCAAATAAAAAGATATCTCTGTTCTCTCAACCAAACAAATTTTAGAAAAGAAAATATATTAAAATATATACCAGCCTCTGCATCGACCGATGCATACATAGGTGGTTGGTTCGTTTATGTCATCCGAAAAAGAAAATAGGTCCATCTCAACCCTCCTTGTTTCAAAACCAAACGCTGCCTAAAATGCAAGCACCGAGTGTGCCTTCAATTTGCCCGCTTCCTGTGTGCGGTATGACACTAACACTCAGCCTGATAGTCGTTTGGCTCCACACTGAATCAGGGAAAATTGAGCAATTCCACCGCCGGACGCGAATCATTTAGCGCCACTCGCTCCAATGGCAAGGAGGCGGTTGTGGACTAATCCATCGGCAGACGCAGGGGGGCTGCAGCCCCGACCCTCCACCCCCCACCCCAGCCCAAGAACATCTTGTGTCCTATCTCATTTCAGCCCACCAGCGCTACGCATATATTTTTTTTTAAAAAAAAGCAGAGGTCCGCATCGCCTGCTCCGGAGTACAGAACCCATGATTATGTGCTAATTTGTTTTTCTTTAATTTCTAAAGGCCAATTTATATTTTACACACTTACGGCCACACTACTGTTACTAGCAGCTAATGTAGCTTTTACAATGGATATTCGCATGCCTCTAATGAATTCATTAACAATGGTTAGTCCTGAGCTATATACAGCTGCAAGAGTTTTGGATAATAGTGTCAATCTGAAATGAGCCATTTGGACACCCAAAAAAAAACACAATCCCACTAAATCAAACAATTCATGAAGCAGATTCTTTATCAATGTTTGCAGCATTACCTTTGGAAGTAATCTTCAAGCATTTCCATTTCTGTTTTTCAGAGATAAAATGCAGCAATGGAAATGGGTAATTTTCATTCCCCAAGGTACATAAAGGAAACATGACCTTGAGAATCAGCTCTAGGAGAAAGAACACGAAGGAAGGCAAGTTTAAAAATCGTAGAAATAGTCTTCAGCTCTTGGTGTAGCCCTTTCTTTCATCCTCTGATGCACCACACTCAAAAATTATGTGTTGACAATTAATTGCATGTGTCTAAGTTAATTCACATTATTTAACTCTGTTCAGTTAATTGACAGAATTTCTTATAGTGCTTCTTAAACTTGTAATAGTTGTCTTCACATTTTTTGACATTTGACTGTAGCAAATTTGAGTTTAGGCAACAATCACTACTACAACAAGATGTCCAGATCAAGAAATTACTCCACAATTTACTCCACCGTCTTGCATCCACACCAGCTAAAAAGAAAAAGATGATCCCATTTGCAAAGTACTACGGTCTCCATAGCCTGATTCACTCCCGTAGTTCATTCCCATGGGAGCGCGGCAACGCCACGCCTGTTGTCTAGTTGTATATGGTTTTCTGCCATGTAATAAAGGGAAATGAACTAGTTATTTGCGGCCTAGTAAACCAAAGGGAAGTGAAGCAGTGATCATTTGGTGTTGGTGGCGGATTTTATAGGCTGTAGGTCTTTCATTACATGCTGTGTCATTTCAACCTGAGCTCGGTATGATTTTTTTTCATTTTTAAATCAAATCAAATAACACCTCTAACAAAGATCTGGCTACTCTCAAGCTATAGCCTGGCCAGTGGCCACGCTAAAAAAACGAACTCTCCAGGTTAAGTGTTGACACTAATCTGTGAGGTAATTAGGGTGGGTGATATGGACGCTCTGTATGTACAGTACCACTTGTTAGGCCCGGTGCTGCATCTCCCAGTCTTAGTGTGCTGGTACACTAGGGTGTCCTAGTGCTGAGCACAGGATGGTATTGTTCCAGGTTGAAAAGCAGCAGTCGGAATCAGCCCAGGCAGCACACCGCTTATAATGGTGTATCTGTGGATTGTGTAAACCTCTGTAGCACTGACTGAAACTACCATCGACGTGTGTGTGCGTACATGTTATTTGTATAGGATTATAGCTGCTCGATCTTTAAACTGAATTGAAAGGGAACATGGTGAAGGACAAGGTTTTTTTAAAGTCATTATTATTTCAGAACCAGGCAAATAAAACGCTCCTCAGTGAACACAAACAACGTTTCTCCGCATGCCCTTCGATCAGGATTATTGATGTGGGATGATGAAGTGGTGCTTTCTCATCGATCGCAGTAATAACCTCCGTCATAGCCTGGTCGGGACATGTCGGGACCATAGTCCTTGACGTCGTAGCACTTGGGCGACGTGACGATGGTGTTCACCGGGTCGTCAAGCTGGTCACCACCGTTGTTTTTCAGTGCCATGTAGAAGGCGATGGTTGCTGCGTTGTTGGTTCCGGACGAGGCGAACATGCCACTGCCCATCTGGGTCATGGTGTGCCGCCCACCAGGCCGGTGTTGAGGACGCGCCCGCCCATCTCGTTGTGCAAGCTCTCGATATCCCATCGGGAACGTGCCGTCTTGGATGTGCCCGAGTTCGTCGCCGTTTATTGATATTCGCCACACTGGCTCTCCAGGATACTGTGTGAATGAATATATATATATATATAATGAATGAATGATGATTATATAGTATCAATTAGCAGGAAAACTGATGTTACCTACCCGGACTATGCCAACTCTGATGTAGTATGTCTGACCCCCAACCTGGGAGTCACTGTCCCTGAATTTAGTTTCAAGTGCATATTTGGAGCTTGTCTGGACAAATCCTCCGCAATCATGATTCAGGCAGTTTGATTTCACGCCGCCGTCATTCTGTGAAAATTATATATAAAAAATCATTCCAATTCCCCCTGCCCCCCATTTTGTACTCATTGAAGAAAAAGTGTCAGATAAGCATTACTTAGTTGACTCATTTTAGTTGTTGTGATTTGTGAGTAAGAGCATCTCTAAGGCCTAATTTGGGAGCAAAAGGAGGCCAACATAGTGCAAAGTTCATGCTGAATTTTTCTTCAATCTAGTGGAGAGTTCAACCTAGTGGAGCACCTCTAATTGCTCCCAATCTCTAAGGACTGGCTCAAAAGTTCAAGCTGCTATAAAGATGATCTGAATTTTACTTCAACAGTAGGCCAAACCTTACAAGAAACTTACTGTATAATATACAAAAAAAATCTTGAATTGTCGTCACCCAAGACCGATGGCCAGACCTGAAACGTAATTGTACAGTGATAAATACAGTATAGGATATATATGAACAGTCATAAATATATTCTTGTCCTTTATGTTTTTCATTGGTGTGTTTATACAGAATAGAGTCATCTCAATTATTGTTGACCAGATCACTAGACCAACATGTTCTTTTTTTGGAAAAAGTGGATGAAACTTGGGAGAAAGGAGAGATCCACATACAGCCATGCCAACTGCTATTTTGTAATCGAGAGCAGGTGGGTCTTTGCCTCTGATAGGGCGATAGCTCCTGTCCACTGTACCAGCAATTAGGAGGTAACTCATGGAGAACTCTTTTGGCTCTACACGTGTTCGCCAAATTGGTATTGCTGCATAGGCTCCATGATATGGCCCGGCTACACTATATGCTGCAGCAATCTGCAAAGCCAAAGCGTGTGCAAAACATATTACAATTCTATAATTATGTATAGACTATAACTAAAGCAATTGTCGTAGTAGTTAGGCAGAACATTGAGACGATGTAGTTATCTGATATTCTGATGAGAAAACAAATACCCAGGACGCTTACTTCTTCTTTCCCATTTGCTTCACCTTTGATGGTCTCACTTGTAGCTGTAGGTCGTCCAAACAATCTGAATGAACGGTTAAGGTGACTGGCAAACTCACTATTAACATTGGCAGGCATCCTCCGAATTGGAACAGTTCCATCAGGGCAACTGCCATTTCTTCGCCATGTCTGCTCACGGACTATGTATTTTCTTTCGGCAAGTTTGTCCAGCAATTTCGGATGTTCTCGCTTCAGTTCCATCTGAAAAGCAATAAGGAGAGAATGGGAAACAGTGTACTACGTTTGTTCTTAATTCATACAGCAAAAGCGAAAAAAAAGGGCTAGTGTAGTAGTCTTGTTGAATTAGTGGTGATCCTTCTCCATCCAAACAGGGTGAAATTGATCTATGATGTATGCGACCGGGTTTTATCACATTCACTTATTGTTTACGCTTGTTTATATACGGCAAGATGAATAAGTTCAGTTTGTTCTCATTTGATGTGAGGATTGTTGAACAATCCTAGACACGAATGACTAGTTTCCGGCACAAGATGTATGTTGAGGATAACAGACCGTATTTTTGTGATCCCTCTGCAGTTGCTTCTTGAGGCTGGGAAATTGTCTGTGCATGTCAACGCAATCAATGATATCGCCGCACTCGCTCTGTTCATCAAGGAGATCTGAACATATTCAATGGTGAAAGAAAAAGGAAGCAGAAGCATATGAAGAATAATTTTCCACCCGAGAATGGGCGCAAATGGATTTTTACTATACCTTAATGGATATTCTAATGTCTTTAGGATCGACAAGGATCCCCTGGACACTAGTTATCACTGCCATCAGGGTGATCATTCGAAGCACAGCAAGGAAGAGCTCCATTTTCTACTTATGCAGGAGAAATTCAGCACAAATGAATCGAAGAAGGCTTCTGGTGAACTATGAGGATTGCAGGGTGACAGGGTCTCTATAAATAAGAGACTATACATAAGAGATTTCGATATCATGAGGGTAGAAAATTAATAATTGTAGGCTGGAATGCGTGTAAAATAAATACTACTAGCAAACAGAAAAAAAGACACCTGTAATTATTTATGAATAGAATATTTTGAGATTTTTACTTATTAATTACCCCCATCGACCTCAGCATGCAGGGCCAGGTTCAATGAGATTTTCCTAGATAGCAGAATGTTTACATATATTAACTACAAAAGAAGTGAGGAACCGTCAAAATTATCTTCCTTGCACCATACTCGAGAAATAACTCTTATAATCCACGATATGCATCTTATGCAAGCCCAAAGATACAAACAGGTGTATTGCTTGCCCAGATCGGTAATCATCATCTAGGTACATCAGAGCAAAAGTTCTGAACTTATTCAAGCCAGCTCATGGTTTCTGTAGTTGATAAACTGGCTTGTATTGTTTTGATGTGATAGAAAAATACTATACAGTTGCTGATAAGCCAGGACTGATAAGATCAGTGTTACAAGTCCTGATTACATTACAAGTTTCACCCTTGAACTACACATCACAAACTAAGCTCTTGTTTGCCACTAGAGTAGCCGGTAGGGCAGACAAACTAGAAAGGTTTGACCAGGATTCTGAACTTTTAAGCCGACTACATGATGAGAAAAGAGGAGACTTTAGGCTCAATTAAGTCGCGGAGATTTCAACAGCCATAGTTTATCACCGGCGAACATAATTTGACCATATTATTCATGGCTCAAGGAGATGGTGGGGTCCAAACAATACTAATTTGCTTTTTTTATTAGATAAATTACTCCCATTGTCCTCAAATATAATATAGAGCCTTTTGAGTTATTCTAAGTCAACCTATCATAAGCTTTAGAAAAATAAAAAAAATAATGTTTATGATATTAGATGAACATCATAAGACACATTATCAAAATTAATTTAGAAAACTATAAAAATGCCTACTCTTCCCATAAGAGTGTTTCCTGTTTCTCAAGAAGTCAGATGTGTTTTTTCCCAAATGTATATGGAAAAATATTAATATTAATTTATAGTATATAAATAGTATCATTAAATAGATCAGTAAATATATTCTCATAATAAACTTATTTGAAGTATCTTTTATAAATCTAGCTAAACTTTAAAAAAATTAACCAGCATGTTGTCAAAAAAAATTAACCAGCATATTTTTTCTATGGACTTATCTTGTAGCGAATCTTTTCATGGACTGAGGGAATATATTTTAGAAATGAGTACTACCGGTGCTCCGATCGGACATCCTGTTGCAAGTTCGAACCAGCGCTTGCCTAAGAGATGACATGTGTGCGTAGTCCCTTCATTTTTTTTAGTTCTTATACGTACTAGCAACATGCCCGTACATTGCACCTGGTTAGACAATTTGAAGATTTATATAAGTGTAATAGTCTCATTATCTTTTTAAATACGTCTTAAAATTGATATAATGTTAGCTAACCTTGTTTTTAAGTTTATCTTTTCAAATGCATCTTAAAATCGATATAATGTGTAAACTATAGCGGGGAGCAATTAGAGTAATATAGCCCTATCGTAAATTATCAGCTAAACTTTTTCATAGTATAAACAGTTATATGGATTGAATATTATATAGTTTATTTTAAGTTTATCTGATGTAGCATTTTATTGTCGATGACAGAAGAATTAATTGGCCGTGGTTAGTGTATACTGCAAATAAACAAGGTAAAGTATTCTTGAAGATCACTGGTCGAGCTATTTTTGGCTTTGGTCTTGAAAACCTAAGGCTCCTAACTTTTGCCAAAAGAGCCTCTTGATTTCACCGGCTAACTAGTCATGTTGTGGTAGCGTAGCTCCCCTTTAAACAGTTTCGCTATCACCGTCCAACACTCGGTCGCCAGGTGGTAACCGTGGACAAGGCTCGCTCGCTTACCTTGGCCACTGTGTCTAGACAAGGACAAGGTTGGAGATTAGGACAACCTCTTAGCTGATAGCGAGTGGCTCGATTAGTAATGCGGGTCGGCGCACGTCCACCTTCTTGTACCATGACCGCCGAGGGATCAACAAATGGAGCACAGTCTCGTTGCGGTCGCAACCAGCTGTAGAGTCCTGAGACATTTGACTTGCCTATGCACCATGGCATCTTGACAACTCCATGTTGGCATCTTGTGCCAGTTGTGTCTTGAGTGTCCGAGCATGTAGTAACACTTGTGCGTCCATGACCTCCCTGAGTCGCTTCTACTGGACACAATGACAATAGGCTCTCAGAGCCGGTGTAGGGCACTACACGAGCACGACACTTGCCATTGGCCGTGAACATATAGGGCACACCAGGCAAAAGAAAAAAAGTAGGCAAAAGAATAAAAATGACACTTTGGTATATTTTTACTTCTGTTACAAAGCATATAGTTTTTTAGTTATAAATATATCTTAACTTATAGATAAAGCATAATCTAAGGATATTCATAACATCTATAAATAGATCATATTTTTATGAAACTAACAAACTGACCTGGCATTTTTATATTTTTTTATGATTTTTAGTAAATTTTACAAGATCTTTGTTTCTATAAATATTGAATTTTAACCTTTTGCATCAGAACCCCTGATATATTTATAAAATAGTTAAGGATCTTCTACCTTTTCTTTTTCTCTTACATTTTACATCCGGAACCTATATTTTTTTTATTTTCTTTTCTCTATTTCTAATCTAATTAGAATTCGACACGGTCACGTACACCGAGCGAGGGTGGGCTGATTTGTTTGGCCGACAAATTTACCTGGCAGACTGAAATTTTCATAATTATATATTAGGAAAAGAAATGCCCGTACGTTGCAACAGGTATTATACTCTACACTTGAGATTTTCTCCATTTTGTTGCTCAGTGAGGGATTTTGTGGCTCAGTGTGCACAAGCTAAAACTGTGAGAATTGCTTATTGACTTTTATCACCTCTACCCATACCAGATAGCTCTTGGAAATGCATTTCAATGGATTTCATCGAAGGTCTTCCTAAATCCAGGAACAACAATTCTACACTGGTGGTGGTTGACAGATTTTTAAAGTATTTTCATTATTTCCTTCCCTTGTCCCATCCTTTTAATGCAATTCAAGTTGCTACACTATTCATGGAGAACACCTTTAAGCTACATGGTCTATCTCAATCCATGGTATCACATAGGGACATGATCTTTACAAGCAGGTTTTGGCGAGGGCTATTCACTGTGTTGGGTACTACTCTTGATCTGAGCAGTTTTTACCATCCTCCGACCGATGGGCAAACTGAAAGAGTGAATCAATGCCCAAAGACCTATTTGAGATGCTTTGTGCATTCTTGCCCTACCAAGTGGTCATCTTGTTTGTCATTATGTGAGTATTGGTATAATACTTCTTACCATACATCTCTAGGTAAGACTACATTCCCTTTTCAGCTTGGGATTGATAATCCTGAACCTACTGGCGGGAAAGGACGCGGAAGCCCAACAATCCCAACTAAACGTGCAAAAAGAGGCATCGTAGGCAAATGGGGGGTCCTGGGCCACGATGATCACTCAACAACGTCCGATAAACTTGAAAGCGACCACCTGACAAATAGATATAAAATCAGACTGGGTCGAGAAAATCGCATGTCCATGAGAGGAAACTGTGCGCGGTGATCGAGGCATGTCCGCGATTGAATCTTGTCGTCATATAGGAGATGCATGCACTCCATGTTTTTGGGCTCTGTTTTTTTTAGGAAAGAAATGGAGTGCCCGGAATTTGAATCGGGGAGGACGCGGATCGCATGAGGGGCACGCGGTGAAAGCCGGAAAGACGCGGATCGCAGGCACGCGGTGAAAGCCGAGGGTGCACGAAAACTATCGATATAAGAGGGTAGAGATTGCTGCTCTGTATGAGCCACCAATTCTTTCTTCCATTGATTATCCATGAAAACAGCATGAGTCCAAATAAGTGTGTTTTGTAATTATTATTTAGAAAGCACAAATAGTTAAAGATTTGTGGTTTATTTTGACCATAGCAAGTTTTAGATATATATGATTTGAAAAGTAAGGATTTGAGTTTTTGGAATTGAAATATGAGGTTTGAATATGTGATTTCAAAGTTAGAGACATATAAGGTTTTACATAACGGATTTGACAGTTTTGAAATTCAATTTCAATGTTTTGAATATGTGAATTTAAAATTAGTGACGTAGAAAAAATTTTATATGCGAATCCAAAGTTTTTCATATTCAATCATAACATTTTGTATATTTTTTTTAATCAGACACAATACATGATCGTAATTGTGTTCTATGCAATCTCAACTGTGAAGAAACCTATCTCCATCTGTTCTTCAAATACCCTTTTAGCTGAGATTGCTGGAACACCATTCCAATCTCCTGGGATCTCAGTCTGTCCCTTGGACATGTTTTTCAAGGCAAGAGCAGACTTCAATACTATGATTTTCAGAGAAATTGTCATTATAGCTTGTTGGGTTTTATGGACAACCAGGAACAAAATCATTTTCGACAATAATGGTGAAAGAAATGTGTAGCTCTGGAAACATTTGTTCAAAAGAGAGCTTGGTCTAGTGTGCATCAGGGCCAAGGAATCCAAATAAAACATCATCAATAGCTGGAGAGATTGGTATATGTTGATGCTCCTTATTTTCAATTTTTAACCCTAAACTATTGCATGATATCACATGAAATACATCACAAAGCATAGTTATAGGGTTTGAAACTAATAGATTCCATGAGTTTTGGTGTTCTCACTTGTTTTGTAGGAGATTGAGTTTTTCACTGAATAAAGCACATCAAATGACGAATTAAAGGACACCATTACGAAAGCTCGTCGAGCTAATCGAAACGGATATATAATTTGCTATATTTGGAGCCCGAAATAAAAAAATATTAATTTTACAAATAAAGAAAAAGGCCTCCATTATAGAGCTACGGGATTAATTGGGCCTAAATTAGAATTTAGCCCATTAAGGCCTATGTGCACTTTAATGATATGGTGGAAAAGTTTGGTACCACATCGCTAATCCAAGGAGGAGGCAAGGCCAGGCGCCCTCATATATACAGCCAAGGACCCCAGGCGCCATACACCACCATGGAGAAGAGAGGGTGTCCCTTGAACGGATAATCTCTCAACTCTAGAGAATTAGGGCTAGACTTTTTAATGTAGTAGATTAGTTCTAGATGGGAGTTAGGGAGAGCGGAGCTGTGCTTCAGTTCTGGAAAAATCTTCAAGGGTCTAGTATATCTTTGTATCTCTTCTTTGTAAGACTTATGCTTTAATATCTATTCATCTTCTCAATTTACTTTTATGCCATTTACTTTATATTTAGTATAGTTGTTATACCTTAGCATGGGATCTTCGCTCACATCGAGTGCTCTAGTTTTCATGAGATTAGAGTAGTAATTGATAGTATAGACTTGGTGTCTAGACTAGAGGTTACCTGAGATTGCACCCAATCCCACGGATTATTGTGGTAGCCCCAGGATCGTGACAGTCTTGATGGCCGACGTATTCTACCACATTCGGGTTGGTGTTTGTAGGACCGTAGTTAGAGCTTCCTAGCCCCCTTCACATCCCTTTCCGTGGTTAGTGTTTTGATGTCCCAAAGTGCTATTGTGTAATTGCTATATCTATAACATATTCCTCAGAACCTAAGTAATAGAGAGGTATTTAGGAACTTTGATCTCTTCCGTTGTCCTCTCACTTAAGCTATCTACTCATTTATTATAGACTTCTCATGTGTGTGATTATCATTCATAACTCTATCATATATCATTTACCCCTGCTTTAGTCTAGTTGGAAGTTAGTGGATACATGATGGTAAATTATCAGAATCTTTAATCCTAGTTTCCCTGTGGTAAAATATAAATAATGATACCTGGAATACTCCGGTAAAATGCTACATTGATGTTCTGTGTGCTTGCAAAAATCTTTTATATTTTATTTGCACTAACGAATGTCAACAAGCATTTTTGGCGCCGTTGCCGGGGAAGCAATCGGTAATAAAATTTTGATAATGATCTTGATGTCTATTAATTAAATGAATCACTAGCTTTAGTAGGATTACCCCTTGTTCTGGTGAGTGTGGAATAGGCAGGACATCAGAAGCTGTTTCGACCTTCCGGCAAGATTCCATAAAAAAAAAGAAAAAAAAGAGATATTGAAAAACTAAGGATTGAAGAACAGGTCGTCGTCACACGAATCGACTCAAATCCCAAGTGACGAACATAAAGAAGTTGCACTACTCACGAATTTCCTCTTGTGAGTCATGGTAAGTATGATAAAAACGGTGAGATAGTCTTGCTCATGGACTTTAAATTTTATGAGTAGTTATCCTTTTAATTATTGCATCCCACTGCATGTTTACTTTTAATAATCCATGCATTCATTCCATCTAGTTTAATTTTTGTTTTCTGATATTAGTTCCATAGCATGTTTAGTTTGATGCATTTTTGTGATTGCATCTTTATCTAAAAAAATAAAAAATATAATAGAATGAAAAAATCTCTCACCACGATCATGCTCTTTTGTCTCTAATTGAGTAAATCTCTATAATGCTTTCATGCTACCTGTGTTTGCTGGAGTATTTTTGGTTTGGAGGTCCTCCATCTTGCAATATGGGTACTTCCAAAGGCTTTTAAATTAAGCGTGGTGCTTAGTTTAAAGTCTTCCTTAATTAAATTATACATGGAGTCTAGTTTGGTTATTGAACTAAAAATTGCTAGAGTAGACACCGGATGTTTTATGGGACTAACCCCTGTAGAAAATTCACAAATCCAATCTGAGAAAGTCAAGAGATAAACTCACACAAGAGATGAAGTAAGGCACATGATGAACTCCAACAACTTCATGCAAAAGACACAACTCATTCATCATAGAAGAACTATAAGTATCAAATAGAACTCACGTTGTCCTTTGCTACAAGTTACCTTTGCCTTGAACCATGCTAGAGTGCCACAAAAAGAAAAAATCAATGAATAAATAATTAAAAAAATAATAAATAAATATAATAGTGGACAAACAGCCCCTACATTAAATTTGTGCAATCCTTCGAGTATGTGTCCACTAACATTTTACAGAAAAAGTACAAGACACACATGTTCACAGCGTGGCAAGAACTTACCAACCCACCACCTCAGAGAGCAAAGAAGGAGACGCCATATAGAAGATCTTCATTAATAACACTCACTCAAAGGAAGTGAATGAACAAGGCAACAGGTCCTGAATGGTGTATTGAAGATGACCTAACATCAAGTTTTTCCCAAAATTTCAGCTAGGATGCCAATGAGAAGCAAAATATAAGGGGGAGGTCTTTGATCAATGGACCTAAAATCATGAGCCCTTGCTGACAGGTAATTTGGTATTTATCTCATATTTAATATACTACTTTTACTTTAAGTTATATAAAAAGAAAAAAATGTGGGCATGTGAAGGTCCAAACATATTTATTTATATAAATAAATGTGAGCATACGAAGGCTCATGCTTTGATTTAAAAAATGTTTCTAGGGTAAGTTCCCTTTGGGTATGTGTTGTCCACTAATTCTTTATAGAAACATAATAAGTGAAGTAAAAGGTCTGGATAATTCAAATAAAAAAGAAAAGAGAAGAAGAAAAAAGGAGTGGACAAGAAGTTCTGTTCGGAGGACTGAAATCACTGAACCCTCAACAGGGAGGTAAACTTGGTAGTTATCCATATTTCTCTTTTCAGCATTGCATAAGTTGTTAGCATGTTTACTTTCCTGCATTAGCATAGTTAACTCATGTTGCATATTTACTTTGTTGCATCTGCATTAGAAAAGAAAATAAAATTGTTTTTGCATTGCATCCTAAAAATGCTAAGCCTCATGTGAATAATTCTGTGGCGTGTAACAACCCATGGGAAAATCCACCGTGGTGACATAAAAATAAAATAAAAATAAATATGCATTCATCTTATTGCATTGTCTTTGCATCATACAAAATATAATAAAAAAGTAATTTTGTGAAAGACATCCTGAATTGTGCTTGGAACAATAATCATACATGAAGCTCTGGGCAACCATGACTAAGGTGGACAACCACTAACGCTTAACCAAGTTCCATGAGTTTTGTTGTCTATTTGAGCTTCATAGGATTTGAAGGATCAAGAAGAGCTTAGTGGATGCTATGTGTACTGTCGGAGTGTTGTCTCAACAATCACCAATATTGACACTCCATGAGAGGAAGTAAAACTCCACTGCTAGTCTGCTCCACTTCAAGAGTGAACGACTATGTCAACAACCAGCTGGGGGGAGAGCATCCCCTGTGTATCCAGCTAAGTATTTCTTTTCCACTACAGTTATTAGATTGAGTTTGCATCGTTTAAAAACAATAAAAAGATGCATAATCTTAAAACCAAATAAATATTTCTTTTTATAGCTATAAATCTATGTGTGATCTTTAATTTTGAAATAAAATAAAAAGTAAGAGTATACAAAGGTTTACCTGCTAAAATGAATTTTGAAAATAATCTCTGAACATGAAAATGATGAATAGTTGCTCTGCCGTAATTCTTTTCAAGTGCCTAGTTTTCAGCCTTGCATTCTCCGAGTTTTGGAAATCATTGTTTGACCTAGGATTTACTCTGAACTTGAAACTTATGGGTAGCAAATGCTTAATCTAAGTCTAGGTGATTGACGGTATGATATGAGAAGGTCTGAGCTACTGTTTATCTTGTTCCTAATGACACTAGATTTTTGAGATTTATCTTTTAAAAAACTAAAAATTCCTACATGATGAGTTCCTGTATGATAAGAGCTCAAATTCCTACCACCCCCATATATGCATGCTTGCTAGAATAGGAAAACTTTCATATTTATTTACTACTTATGTGCATTGAGTTTGGTCTAGTTGTGTTGACCCTTAGGAACTTTTCATGCGGTTAAAATCAAGATTTCGCACACACTATGGACCCCTTGCTACTTCTACCCTAGAAGTACGCACCACCATATTCACCCATTTAGATCTACTCAAAAAATTCTACTCCTACAATGGGAGTGAACACCAAAAAGTTTTTCCTCATAGGTTTTTCTTGTCTGCTACCCAAGTTCAAAAGTAAATGCTCCAAGTCATTATCATTTTTCCTCTCAAAAGTTTCATTGTATTAGAGAGTGGGCTGTTCAAAAAAAAGTGAAAAGAAAAAATATATATGAAGAAAAAAGTGAAAAAAGGTGTGATAAAAAAATTTATATAGCAGAGCCCCAGTTTTCCAAGTCCTTTGAAGTAACAATTTGAGAGAAGTTGTCCTTTATAAAGGAGCATTGTAGAATTAGGCTTTCACCCCTTCTACCTTCCATAAATATTCTCCACCATATATCTTTTGTTCATTTTATAACCGCACATGCACATCCTGATTTGATCGTATGATGAGTTCTTCTGGATCCTTGGTTGGGTTAGGCAACATATGTATTGCAAGTATGTATAAGATGTTTCTTTGCCACCTATGAACTCCACATATAGTGTTAGTGAGAGAGATGAGACACAATATTACTCTGCCTTATTCTAAAAAATACCACATATTCTGAGTGAAGGCAAAACACCATTATTGCCTTGGAGAGGATCCACAAATACCACATATGAGAGAGTTGAGAGGGTCATACAAGGAATCTCTGACTTTTATTTTAAAAATATACAAAAACTCCAGAATGAAGGTTGATCAAAGAACTCGAGACGTAGTGCTTGACTTGATTGTTCTGTCTTTCAATTGCTCAAGACCCAAGTGAAGGCTATAAGCTCCATGGTTGAAGGTAATATGGGTAAGTTTGAAGTCAGAATGGTTTGCTCTAATTCGGAGGAGAATTCTTGGTTGAACACATGTGTACTTTTGAGGCGTGAAAACATTGTAGCAACTCCTGATTCATTCTTGAGATTAGCTTTGCTCAGGGACTAACAAAGGGTAAGCTTGGGGGAACTTGTTGACGCTCCTTATTGTCAAGTTTTAACCCTAAACTATTGCATGATATCACATGAAATAGCTCACAATGCAT